>WOVY01002986.1:0-158069 GCA_013436015.1 Rhipicephalus annulatus | reverse complement strand
TGCGAGAGAAGACATCTCGGCTCTTCGAGCCCTTAAGTTGTCGGCCGCAGTGCCGAATTTGTAAAGCCTCACTTCTATGCTGTAGAATAAATCTTGTCTTAACTCACCGTCGTCTCGTCCGTTCGTCTATCAGCTCTGCACAGAAGCAGTCGCGAACTGAGTAACACATGCTACCAACGGCTCAAGACCATGTTGGCGGAGTTCAGAGCAGTGGGCCTTCGAACCGTGTTGGCATCTCGGCTTCGTGACAACAGAAACACTCATATCTGTCCATAGGTTTTGGCTGGGGGCCACGGGATAGCAATATGCTCTTCAATAGTAGAGTGCAAGTGCTCAGAATCATTAAACCACTCTTTCTAAACAACCCCACTCATCAGTCATTGCTGAAGCTCCTCTTGCTCACTGATGCTATTGGGCACATCGGTGGAATAAACCGGATGTCGTCAAGCCTGTTGGTTGTAACGTTGAAAGGGTGACACAACGCCGAGAACCCTCTCGGGACGTCTGCGTGATTAAGCCTATCAACGATAAAGATTTAAATGCTTCTTCCATGAAACACAAGGGGAAATGCCTGTGCGATGCACAAAAAAGCAAATTCATAACGATAACAAATCGCAGTATATTCAGGGAGTGCAAGATGATGAGTGCGGTGAAGCATCCATCAGTCTGTCAGTAATTCCGTCTGTGCGTCCATTTGTGCGTCCCGTCCATGCATGCGTCAATGCTTCCGTGCATGCGTCCATCCGTCCGTCCACGCATCCGTCCGTCTGTCCGGCCATCCGTTTGTCCACCCGTCCATCCGCTCTCCACGGTTAACTCTCGATTCACTTCCCCGGTTCAATTAACAGTAGTGTGTCTAATATAGCTTGATGGGAAACGTTTGATTACTTCATAGCTGAAATGCTTGATGGGAAAAGGCACCTTTCACATCAAGAAAGAGTGCGAGTGCTAGTCCTTTCCGGAATTTCAGCTGTTCTATCGATGACACCAAAGTGATGACGTTGTCAATCGATGAACAATCTCATCAAAATCCCGCCATGAAGCCGAAGTAATATAGTGCCATTCACGGAACAATTACAGGCACGTGAGAATAATGCGGTCCTTTAACTTTTCAACGCAGCTAACGAGACGTACAGGCTGGTATGATGTCAGCTTCAGAGGTGATTTTCCTGCTTTTAGAAGTGGAACAAGACGGCTGCGTTGAGATGTTGAGGTTCAACGCCATTCGCCTATGATTGATTAAGTAAATTTAGCAGTAGTCGTCTAGCTGCTCTCACGTAAGTGACGCAGAGCCGTATACGTTATCCCATCAAGCCCTATTGAAGGAGAACGCCTACACGGTGCCAGTGCAGCTTCGAGCTCTTCCATAAAAAAATGGAGCATCCATACTAGTATCTCGTGGGCAAGGGATATCGCATAAAAACATATCGAAGAATAGGACTGTCCCGCCGCTGACGTTTGCCCAAATATTATCTGCGACGTGAATTTCACGGTGGTGTAAATGAATTACGAAAGACTTTATGAGATGGCGTAGCATGGTGACTGAGCGAAGACCCTGTAGAGTTCTCCATACACAAGGCAATGGCTTGTGTGGGTCTAATTACTCGCAAAATCTTTTTTCACCTTTGATCCTGCAGCTTATCTGTTCGGTGCGGTATTTTTTTTTTCTGCATACGCCTCGCTACTCTGAGATCAAGAATAGACTTGGTACACCTGCATCCTCTCTCACCATGTCTACGTAACGCCCGAAGCCTTTCTAATTCGATGTCAAGCTCCGAGCGCTTCTGCGAGTGTATGAAGGGGTGCGTAAAATTTTTGCTTTGCATCTGCAATTACTTTTTCTAGCCCTCACGAGGAATCATTTCTTCACGTGTTCTCCATGTGATCTTCAGAAAGTTTCCAGTCCATGAACCGATAGACCGGCGATGATGAAGTTTGTTGGTGATCAATGCTGACATTAGTCAAAATGGGATCGCTACCATGGGTTTCGATATCTGTAAACCGCCGCACTTTGGAACTTAGGCAACGTCACACCAGTGTCAGGTCGAGGCAGCTGCTGTAAGTCGTCCTTGGCTGGTATGCCGGAGTATCATTAATCACAAGGCAGAGGTTCTGGTCTGACGCAAACGATATCTGTGAGCACCCTGTTATAATGTGGGCGCCCTGTTATCGCCTGTTATATGCAATGGGGCCTGAATAGCTGCCATATTGTGCGTTTACGATTGCAATCTAATGAACTTGCAGAGAATATATATATATATATATATATATATATATATACAATCCAATAACTGAAAACGTGTGCAAGAGTAATGCACACGTACTCGTTTTCTTCATCTGGTGGTATAGCCTGGGCGAAATAAGTTAGGTCCTCGCGAATCTAAACTAATAACTTTGCTGGCCCTTCCATTCGTGGTTGAGACGAAATGCTCGTATCCAGATATTCTTATAGTCGACAAGTTCGGCTTACAGATTACAATTATCGGGAAGCGGTTTTTAATCACGAACTGCCAGAAATATGATATCCGGGGCCTTAGCCTTACACATTCCTTTGAAATATGAAGGCGTTTTGAATATGCTCTGCAAACGATAGCTGTTGCCGTTGACAAGCCATGCTTCTGGTGTTATTCTTGTTAAGCTATTGACTTCTGAAGGCTTGCTAAATCTGGACTGATAGTATCCAGTAGCTGCAACATGTTTCATGCTATTGGTGTTTGCACCATCTCCCCGAGCAAACGAATGGTAGTCACGAAGAAGCAGACCAAGGCGACTATTTGTTTATGCTTCTTTATTGGTTTAGAGAGTTCGGTCGAGGAGTGCTTCAATGGAGAAGTCTGATGGCACTCTCTAGTGATGTGTAGTCGAGGGAGTTCCGGCCATGCATCAGCTGTGTCGCTCTTGGAGGCTTCTTTATTCTTTATCATTGTTCCGAGAGACAGCGGTGGAGGCGACTGTGAGCGCGGTTCACGAGGTAATGGTGTCTTGGAGGTCGGAAGCACCGTCTACGATGCGATCGTCGTCATCTGATAGATGCGTCCGCTCTCCGATGAGGCGAGTTATCTCGAAACCATTTTCTTCAGCACATGCCGTTCTCTTCGAATATTTGGACAGTCTTTCGAAGATGTATCATGAGGCCCATCAGAATTCGAACATTTCTGAATGTTGGACTGACATGTGTTAGTGGTGTGGGGTCCAGTGCATCGGGTACAAACCGTGGTGTTCTTGCACACGCTGCTCACGCAACCCAACTTCGTACCTTTCCTGCACTGAAGTGGGCTCAGTACGAAAGGACGAACAGCGTGTCGAAAGTGTCCCACCTTCACGAGTAACGTGAGGGTTTCACCCTTGAGTATGGTCTTGACGCAACGTGACGTGCCGAGACAAAAAAAACTGTTGTGATAATGGTGTCTTCTGTAGCGGGCTTGATCAGGATTGGAAAGTCTGCGTTGACGATGGTCTCGTCAACATCATAAATTACTCCAGTGATGACTTCTTTGCCGAGTGGTTCGTGAGAGTGGACTGGCATGCCATTGAGTTCTGGACCTTGCGCGATATATCTAGTGGAGCCGCGTACTTTCGTCAATGGCTAGAACATTCTTGCGCGTGTTCACTCTGATGTCTTCGATTTCGTTTGGCACAAGTGCCTCCAGCTGTGCAGACAAAGCTTGCCTGTTAAGGCGCCTCATATTGTCAGTGGGTGACCACAGGCATGAAAAAGACGGTGAATTCCTTGACACTACACGAAGCTCTTATGATGAACGCACTGGGATTGGTAGGCGTGCTCCGAAACCGTCTCTTAGCTTTTCGGCTCATTACCAGCTTGAAGGTGTCGTCACCGGACTCTTCACTGCTGACATAATAAATCATGGTATTGTCACTGTCGCTCTCAGCGCCATTGCGCTTCCTGGAGGCGGCTTCTGCGGGGTTCGTAGGGTCTGGTGGACGCGTGTCTCTATCCATCTCTCTCGAACACCGGCAGGAACCCACACTTGGCAGGTGAAAACAATGTTATGCACAAAGAATATAAAAACTGAAGGACTCGCCGTTCGGACCCAAGTATATTGCGTGGCACCCAAACATTCTACCACAGAGCCTTGTTTCGGAGCTACTTTTCAAATAGACGCTAATCTTCGTGAAACGTCAATAGCGGTGGCAGTGCTGCCTACTCAATTTTAGAAACATTATATATGTACTTCGTTGATACAGCCGTCAGGTCGATGGACCATTAATCGTGGTTAGGTGCCATGCGCTGAAGTTGCTTTATTTAGCGGTGTCCAGGGCCAGCATCTTCGCGAGCATCACCGCTGCATATCAGCTTGAGGTGTTGCTAAGACGTATGTTCCAGTTGATATCTTTGTGGAAGGGCAAACAACTGCATATATAAACATCTGCAACTATTCAACATATGTCTGTGCGTGCAACATTTGTGCATATAATTAGCGACATTTCACGAAGTGTCACGCGATCAAAAAAATTCCTACATGGTCACTTTCCCTCTGCATTCTTCGCATAACGTCAATTCTCAGGTACGTGGGATCTGCCGAATTTCTTTTTCGCTACAATGCCCAGTCTCTAAGAAAAGGCGATTTTATTACTGATTGTACTGTTGGATTTTGGCCTATGTGCTCTAGGAGCAAATCTTTAACAAAGTGCGGGAAGCACTTATGAGGTTTTCTTGTACTGCTGTGCACTGGTAGCGGTTTTAATGGCTTTACTCTGTTTAGTGCATTCTATGCCATGAAAAAAACCAGGTCTTTCATACTCATCCACATATAATACCCAGTCCTTCCGGAGAGCGTGGTGTGCAATTTCTAATGTACCGTTTGATAGAGCCGCAACGCTTTGATGATATCGATCGCAGTGCCTACAAGAAAGCTTAGTAAATTAAAACAGCAAAATTTCAAAACCCACTTAGCGATGGAAGGAATGCGATACATTCCAACGGCGAGTAGTATGTCAGCAGGCATCGCAACCGAGAGAAGTAGAGAGTGCTGCGGATCCTTTTTTCAAATCCACTGAAGCTTCCTGGGAGCGAAGAAAGTAGTCACAGACAACTGGATTGGCCTCACACGTATAAGGTTGTGTAAATCAGTGGCTTTCAACAAACACGGTAAAGAAAAAATGGCAGCATATCCACGGAGTGAATGATGGAGAATGGGGTGAAGCATTCGTCCGTCTGTGTGACCGTCCATGCGTCTGTTCGTGCGCCTGTCCCTGCATTCGTTCATGCATCCGCCCCTGCGTCCGTTCATGCGTCCATTCATGCATCTATCTGTGTATCCGTTCGTCCATCTAGTCAACTCTCCAAGTCCCACCATCTCGCATCTTTTTATCATATATACCCCATATAGAAGCACCGCCATTCAGTGGACATTCCAAGGACTAAACGAGAGGTGGCACACGCACACTTTCTTACGGCTTGCGCTTCGGGTCTACTTCTCACCTTTACCACCTTGAGTTCATGGTATATACTAGTTCAGTGTATTCATGGCTCTGCGGCCCGTTCATGCATCCGCCCCTGCGTCCGTTCATGCGTCCATCCATGCATCTGTCTGTGTGTCCGTTCGTCCATCTATTCAACACTCCAAGTCCCACCATCTCGCATCTTTTTATCATATATTCCCCATATAGAAGCACCGCCAGTCAGTGGACATTTCAAGGACTAAACGAGAGGTGGCACACGCACACTTACTTACGGCTTGCGCTTCGGGTCTACTTCCCACCTCTACCACCTTGAGTTCATGGTATATACTAGTTCTGGGTTACTGCTAGTTCTTATAGTATTAAGGTCGTGGTTGTCTCGGATACTGTACAGATCTCTGCAAAACTCCTCCGCTATTTTAACTATCCTATCCATATTGGTAGTTATTTTGCCTTCTTTGTCCCTTAGTGCATACATCCGACTTTTGCCTATCCCAAGTTTCCTCTTCAATGCTTTGACGCTTCCTCCGTTTTTCAGAGCGTGTTTAATTCTCTCCATGGTATACCTTCTTACATCGCATACCTTACGTCTATTAATCAACTTCGAAAGCTCTGCCAGTTCTGTTTTGTCTGTTGTACTTGACACTTTCATGATTTGACGCTTCTTAATTAGGTTCTTCGTTTCCTGGGAAAGCTTGCCAGTGTCCTGTCTAACTACCCTGCCTCCAACTTCCACTGCACACTCCGTAATGATACTCGTCAGATTATCATTCATTGTATCTACGCTAAGGTTGGTTTCCTCACTAAGAGTCGAGTACCTGTTCTGCAGTGACACTCTGAATTCCTGTACTTTCCCTCTCAGTGCTAGCTGATTGATTGGCTTCTTGCGTATCAGTTTCTGTCGTTCCTTCTTCAAGTCTAGGCGAATTCGAGACCGTACCATTCTATGGTCACTGCATCGTACCTTGCCATTTGACGTAAGCATGTGGGAGGTAGTGGCCAGATACTGCACCAGGGTGGCCAATCCTTCTCTGGTGAGGGAGTGCGTTCTCGGCGGTGTTGGCCGGTGAGGCCGCACCCCAGGCCTCTTAGTGCAGTTCCATCAACACGCGGATTTTTTTTTTTATCCGGTTGGGAACTGCGCGGTACCGGGATTTGAACCACGGACCTCTTGCATGCGAGGCGGATGCTCTAACCACTACGCCATCGCCACCAGTAATAATAGAAGAAGTCAGAAAAGCTTTGGAGAGCATGCAAAGGGGCAAAGCTGCTGGTGAGGATCAGGTAACATCAGATCTGCTGAAAGATGGAGGACAGATTGTGTTAGAAAAACTAACCACCCTGTTTACGAGGTGTCTCCTGACTTGAAGAGTACCAGAGTCTTGGAAGAACGCTAACATCATCTTAATACATAAGAAAGGAGATGACAAGGACTTGAAGAATTACAGGCCGATCAGCTTGCTCTCTGTAGTATACAAGCTATTTACAAAGGTAATTGCTAACAGAGTAAAGAAAACATTAGAATTCAGTCAACCAAAGGAACAAGCAGGATTTCGAACAGGCTACTCAACAATTGACCACATTCATACTATCAATCAGGTAATAGAGAAATGCTCAGAGTATAACCAACCACTATACATAGCCTTCATAGATTACGAGAAGGCGTTTGATTCAGTAGAAATATCAGCCGTCATGCAAACACTGCGGAATCAGGGCGTAGATGAAGTATATATAAACATTCTGGAAGAAATCTACAGGGGATCAACTGCTACCATAGTGCTTCATAAAGAAAGCAACAGAATACCAATCAAGAAGGGTGTAAGACAGGGGGACACAATTTCCCCAATGCTATTTACCGCGTGCTTACAGGAGGTTTTCAGAAGCCTAGATTGGGAACAGTTAGGGATAAGAGTCAATGGAGAATACCTTAGTAACCTGCGCTTCGCCGATGACATTGCATTGCTGAGTAACTCGGGAGACGAATTGCAACTCATGATTACGGAGTTAGACAAGGAGAGCAAAAAGGTGGGTCTTAAAATTAATCTGCAGAAAACGAAAGTAATGTACAACAACCTCGGCAAGGAGCAGCGCTTCGAGATAGGTAATAGTGCACTTGAAGTTGTAAAAGACTATGTCTACTTAGGCAAGGTAATAACCGCAGAGCCGAACCACGAGATTGAAGTAACTAGAAGAATAAGAATGGGGTGGAGCACATTCGGCAAGCACTCTCAAATTATGACAGGTAGAATGCCACTATCCCTCAAGAGGAAGGTATATAACAGCTGTATCTTGCCGGTACTTAGCTACGGAGCAGAAACCTGGAGACTTACAAAGAGGGTTCAGCTTAAATTGAGGACGACGCAGCGAGCAATGGAAAGAAAAATGGTAGGTGTAACCTTAAGAGACAAGAAGAGAGCAGAGTGGATTAGGGAACAAACGGGGGTTAAGGATATCATAGCTGAAATCAAGAAGAAGAAATGGACATGGGCAGGGCATGTAGCGCGTAGACAGGATAACCGCTGGTCATTAAGGGTAACTGACTGGATTCCCAGAGAAGGGAAGCGGGTTAGGGGGAGACAGAAGGTTAGGTGGGCAGATGAGATTAAGAAGTTTGCGGGTATAAATTGGCAGCAGCAAGCACAGGACCGGGTTAACTGGCGGAACATGGGAGAGGCCTTTGTCCTGCAGTGGACGTAGTCAGGCTGATAATGAATGAATGAATGAATATACTAGTTCAGTGTATTCATGGCTCTGCGGTCCAATGCTCACTAAACCTTTCTAAAACCGAGGAGGTTACGCCCAGCGAAAATAACGTAGCAACCTTTTCCTGTCGGATAGCGGTCAATGTACATGCCAGTGGCTACTAATGTGAAATGAGAGACAGGAAGATTCAGCTTTTTTTTCTTACGGCTCGCGCTTCGTATCTGATTCCCCCCTGTAACCACCACGAATTCATTCATGGTATATACTAGTTCATTGTATGGCTGCGGCGGCTGCATTTCCGATGGAGGCGGAAATGTCAGAGGCCCGTGTGCTCAGATTTGGGTGCACGTTAAAGAACCCCAGGTGGTGAAAATTTTCCTGAGCCATCTACTACGGCGTCTCTCATAATCATATGGTGGTTTTGGGACGTTAAACCCCACATATCAATCATCAGTAGCTCATTGTTTTCATGGCCCTGCGGCTCAACGTTCGCTAAACCTTTCTAAGACTAAGGAGGTTAAACCGAGCGAGTATAATGTAGCAACCCTTTTTTTGTCCGCCCTTTCTTGTCTTTCTTGCTAATGGGGATCGCAGCGCGCGCGTTGACTAAAAGCCGAATGCTCCTATCTCTCATTTCCCATTAGAAAGCATTGGCATGTACATCGAGCACTATTTTTTATTGTTAAACAACGCACAAAAGAAATCTCTCACCGGCACCACTTTGGAGGTCAAATGTTAAAACTATTTTGGGTATGTGGCACTGGTGGTTACGTACTACGAGGGTCACAAGCAACGCCATAAGGAGCTTCGCCCCTAAAAAAAAGGCAGAATTTATCAATGTAAGCTGGCAATCGATGAATGTTGTTAGTGTGGTCACGCATAAAACATATAAGTCTCTGTTTGAAAAGAATTGCCCAGTTTAATCAAGCGTATAGCAAGAGTCGTGTAGGCATATGCGCCGGCGGCCTCAATACATTTT
The DNA here is from genome assembly GCA_013436015.1 of Rhipicephalus annulatus. Classification (NCBI taxonomy): domain Eukaryota; kingdom Metazoa; phylum Arthropoda; class Arachnida; order Ixodida; family Ixodidae; genus Rhipicephalus; species Rhipicephalus annulatus. The sequence continues at coordinate 148,966 of WOVY01002986.1, read as the reverse complement.
GCAGGACGTCCCAAATTGCAGTTTTTTTCTTCTGGTTTTTTTTGTTTTCTGTTCATGTAAGCTTTAACAACATAATATCCGTGGTGGAATCACGTCAATAAAGTTTCGGTTGACCCCTACACAAAGTTTTTTCGTATTGAACGCCTGCGACTCTGTGCGTTATTTTGTTTGTTTAACGTAACTAATTTTCTTGTAGCCTTGTATAAATGTATTACAGAAGCATTTGGCCTTTCCATAGTGCTTCCGTATTGCGCTTCGTTCATTACAACAACTACCTAGAACCCGCTAGGATGGTCTAGCTTCTATGGTGCTCCGCTGGTTGATGGTGGTGGCAACCATGTCCGGCCGCAACGGCCGCATTTTCGATGAAGGGAGAATGCTTGAGGCAGGTGTATTTAGGTTTACGTGCACGTTTAAGACCCTCAGGTGATCGATTTTTTGGGTGCCTTCTTCTACGGCAAACCTCATAACCATATTTCGGTTTGGGCTTGAGGACATCAAACACCCATAACAATTCCTATATAATCTAACAGATTTCAGTGAGGTTGTCGTGGTCAATGTCGTCTGCTGGCGCCTAGGTGTATTTTATAGTAACTCGACAAAAAGAAGCAGCGAAAATTTTCAAACTCAGAATAACAGGCAGCTCGTGGTCGCTCGTCAGCAGCGGTATGTGGTAAAAAATGGGATGGATTTATAGTACGCACGGACAAAAACAGGCAAATGGGAGGTGGTGCGATTCTTGTATTGTCATTTTCAGCGTACACTGTTCAAGGCATACCGCCGTAATTCTGACTAAAACATTTACAGAATAGCTTTAGCGGCCATATGTACAACGACATGACGCAGTTATTCCGAATCATTGATCACGGTAATCTTTACTCCAAAGAATTGACATCGTGTTTTAGCCTGTGGGTGCCGTAGGTGTAATTTTTCATTTCACTAAGTATAAAATACTTTTCTGAGGCTTAATACATAAAAAGACTACAAGCACGACGACATTTGTTTCCGCCATACACTTCAAGAAGACTGACAAAATGGGCAGCATTGCAGCGCTTAGGAGATTCCCAATCTAGATCAAGTTCATGAATGTCCACTGTCCTAATCGCCAATAAAGTTGAGTTGATGAATCTGTGCTCGAAGCAGGAAAAAAACTTGATAGGGCGTTAAAAAAGAAGGAAAAATAGTTCAGAAGTAAACGTTCAGAGAATAAAAGTAAATAGAATGAATATAATAACAAGATTATCAAAACAAACAACACGAACAGAATTGCTACAATGGCGCTCTTCTGTGCCTGTCGTTTCTCTTGCGTATTTATATCTAAGTGACCATCTTGACAACAATAATGTGCGAAATGTTAAAAAACGTTCTTTAGTTTTCAATGCCGCTCATGTGGATCCATCCCTTGTTGTACAAAAGCACAATTACTGGCAGACATCAGGACCAGCGCACTCGCGAAATGATTCAAGCCACCCATAACGCGCAAGAGGTTTATCATGCATCAGTACACGGCGGCTGCTCTATGTGCATTTACAAAGGGATTATGTTTTCCGACAAAGCACGTGGGATCTTTCCATAAAGTTTTAAAGGGGTCGTAAAACGGAAGTGCAACTTCTCTGTTGGAATTCTCCCTGAGTCAATGAATATTAGACATACCGATTCCAAATTATTTCGGCACAATATCCAGCGCGGTAATTTTGGACTCACTAGCGACCATGCAACACCATTGGCCGCAATAGGTACTAACAGGTAACGCCAGTGAAACGTCCGAGTAAGAGAGCTTGCAAAAAGAGCTTGAACTTTCTTTTGCTGTAATGTAAAATTAGATTTATATAAACCAAGAGAAAAAGAAAAAATAACTGAATAAGTTTTACACTCTGAGTTGTATGATGTGCCATTACAGCGAGTGAACAGCTTGGTTCCGTTTTCCTAGTACAACCGGGTTCTGCACGTGTGTATACTTTCATTCCTGCCGGCTGCCTTGGCTCGTTCGGCGCAGCGAGTGCAGTGTTTCAGCTTTTCCTTGTTGCCTCAGGTTGGGTTTTACTGCGTGTTCTGGTCAGCTTAGTCCTTGCTATGCCAACCATGTGCTTTGTCAGACAGTGCTACAGAACTTATCTAAGAGGAAACAACGTGCGCTTTCGCAAGCTGCCCCGCGAGCCTTGGCACAGAACATCGTGGCTTCGAGCTATCATCCGCGAAGGCCCCGATGATACGGGCTCACAGAGTGGAGGCTCATGTTCGGGGCATCCACAAACGGGGGTGCTGCCACGCGGCCTCCATTCGAGTGCTGCTAGGGCGTAGGATTCATCGCCGCTGCCATGCTCTGACCATGGCCAATCTCGCACTTGCGTGGGTGCGTCAGCGTACGGTTCCGCTACAGCAGACGATGCTGTAGTTGAGGAAAGTCGCATATTCTCCCCTGTGTGTCCGTGATGTTATGGTATCGTTATGGTGGTTACTGTGCCGTAATCGATAGTATGATGCTACGAGACACGGTCAACAAAGACTCAAAAACATCACTGCGTCGCCATGTTTTGTCGGTGACTGAGACTTTTCATCGGCTGTCTTAAAGCGACGTCAGTAGCACAGTTTACGGGAACGTGAACTGCTAAACTGAAATCTTGGGTTTCAGGGGCGAAGCTCTTTATAGTGGCACCTGTTCGTCCCTCGTAGCAGTCTTAGTGTGTAACGATTGTTACACTTTGACCTCAAAGGTGGTCTGGTTGGAGATGTCTCCTGTGAGTTGTTGAACAATAAAAAATAGTGCTGAATGTACATACCAATGGCTGCTAATGGGGAATACAAGACAGGAGCATTCGGCTTTTAGTTAACGCGCACGCTGCGATCCCCATTAGCAGCCATTGGCATGTACATTGAGCACTATCTGACAAGAAAGGGTTGCTACGTTATACTCGCTGGGTGTAACCTCATTAGTTTTAGAAAGGTTTAGCGAGCGTTGAGCCGCAGTGCCATGAATACAATGAGCTAGTATATACCATGAACTCGAGGTGGTTAAAGGTGGGAAGTAGATACAAAGCGCAAGCCGTAAGAAAGTAAAAGCCGAATTTTCCTGTCTCTCATTTTCAATTAGCAGCCATTGGCATGTACATTAAGCACTATCTGACAGGAAAAGGTTGCTACATTATACTCGCTGGGCGTAACCTCCTTGGTTTTAGAAAGGTTTAGCGAGCGTTTGCCGCAGTGCCATGAATACAGTGAACTAGTATATACCATGAACTTGAGGTGGTTAAAGGTGGGAAGTAGTCCCGAAGCGCAAGGCGTCAGAAAGTGTGCGCGTGCCACCTCTCGTTTAGTCCTTGGAATATCCGATAGATGGCGGTGCGTTGATAAGGGGAATATATGATGAAAAGATGTGAGATGGTGGTACTTGGAGTGTTCAATAGATGGACGAACGGACGCACAGATAGATGCATGGATGGATGCATGAATGGACGCAGTGGCGGTTGCATGGACGAACGCAGGGACGGACGCACGAACACACGCACGCCCGGATGGGCGGATGGAAGCATGTACAGATACACAGACGGACGCATGGACGGACGGAAGCAAGAACGAATGGACGGACGAATGCTTCGCCCCACTATTCATAATTCACTCCGTGGATATAGTGCCAATCTTGTTGTTGTTGTTGACCAGCGTTGCTTTGAGGTTTACTGCCTGTTTTTACGGAGTGGTTTGGAAACGCTGGCTTAAAAACGGTAGAATAGACAAGCACAATGAGTGCGCGAATGTGCAGTAGCGTTCTGCGGCTGTCGTGTGCTCAATGCGCTGACCGCGAAGCGGTGGGGCCACGAACGCATGAGAAACACCGGTACATTAGCCTCACATCGCGTTGCGGTTCATGGGGAAAAATAAAAAAGAACGCCAGCATTCCTTTATTGCATTGGATTGGATAAACTTTTATTTGGTCCTCCAAACCACAGATCACTGTGTTGCGGCCTGCTCCCACGTGGGGACTGAGATGCCAAGCTCCTCAGCCGCCTCGCGGGCTTGGTGGACAGCTGAGAGCTGATCTGCCAAAGACGAGCTGCGGATTGCCGCCTCCCATCTGGCAGAGGTGATGTTCGATAAATGAGCAAATTCGGTGCATTGCCAAATCATATGCTCTAATGAAGCTTTTCCCCACAATGTGGACAAACATTACTTCGGTATAGGTCAGAGTACATGATGTGTAACATTTTCAAAGTACGGTACATCCGCGTTTGCAAAAGCCTTATTGTAAGTGCTCGGGGCCGAGCTAGATTTTTCTGAGGTGGACGGAAAATGCTTCTAGACAGGTAGAAATGTTTAGTGAGCTCGTTATATGTTGTAAGAATTTCGCGGTCATCCCCTTCACCGGTAGAACACATCTCCGGGGAGGCATGGTTGGAGAGGTCTCGCGCCGCCTCGTGTTCTGCTTCATTGATAATTGGAGGGGAATCGTTTATTTGTCAAAGGTGAGCTGGGAACCAACTCAGAAGATGATCCGTTATGTTCTTTCCTTGCAGTATTCTCAGCGTTTGTTCAAAGACCGTCCCCTTGGCGAACGACCGTAGTGCTGCCATGGAATCACTGTAGACGACTTCAATGTTATCCATCTTGAGATCTAAGGCGATGGCCACTTGTTCCGCAATGATTGGGTTATCGTCCTGACTGTCGCTGAGTTGACGACATGGCCACCCCCATTGACCACGACTGCCACAAACGCTTTTCCATTGGCGTAGGAAGCCGCGTCAACAAATACATCCCCTCGTTCCTCGTTTGAGACTTGACGAAATATAGTCCTGGCCCTCGCTACTCCTCTTCCGATGTTCTGTTCTGGATGCATGTTTCTTGGTATTGGAGATACCGTGATATTCTCCCTGATGTTGTCGGGTATATCATTGTAATTGCGTCTGATTTCCATTGGGTGTTGGCGCAGCTCCTGCAGGATCATTCTCGCCGACCTTGTTGTAGATAACCTTGCAAACTGTGCTCTCTCATGGGCTTCTGCTATTTCTTCGAGCGCGTTGTGAATGCCAAGCTCAAGTAGACGCTCGGTGCTGGTATGTAATGGTAGGCCCAGGCCCTTCTTGATAACTTTCCTGAGGAGCACATTTAGGGTCTCAGACTGCTCATGACCACTTGTGCATTGCTGCCTCGTATGTGAAGTGGCTTAGAACAAACGCATGAATCAACCTGATGAGGTTGTCTACCTTGATCCCATTTCTTTTGTGGGCCACTCTGCGTATAAGGTGCACCACACTGTCTGTTTTCTAAGTTAACTGGGCTATAGAATTGCTGTTGGCGCCGGTAGACTCTATGAGCATGCCCAGGACTTTGATGGAGTCGACCCTCTGGATGGCATCTCCTTAATTTGTACAGAGGTGGATGTCTATCTGGTTAAACGGCTTCCATCCCCTGGGCTTCGGTCCATGGCGTGCAGTCCGATACAAAAAAAGTTCTGACTTACTCGAGGAGCACTTAAGCCAAGAAGGACGAAGGTACTCTTCTACGGTGTCAATCGCCTCTTGCAGGGCGCTCTCAATCTGTCCCTCGTTGCTACCTGTGCACCAGGTAGTAATGTCATCTGCGTAGATGCTGTCCTTCAATGTTCAATAATTTTCTTGACAGTCTAATTATGGCAATGTTGAACAGCATTGATGAAATAACTGCCCCTTGCGGCGTGCCCCTTGCTTCTAGTTCGAAGGCTGCGGTCTCGATATCTGCAATCTTCATCACGGCTTTCCTATCTGTAAGAAAGGACCGTACGTAGCCATAGAAGGCTTTCCCCAGACCAAGCTCGGAAATTGCTTCGAGTATGAATGAGTGGTGGATGTTGTCATACGCTTTTTCTAGATCTAGGCACAAAATGGCTCTCACGTCTCTGGTTTTGTTGTCGATGACCTGGTGTTTGATAAGCTTCAATGCATCTTGTGTGAATAGCCCTGCCCTGAATCCAACCATATTGTTTGTATATATGTCGTTATCTTCCAAGTACTTGTTTATCCTGTGAAGTATGGCATGTTCTGCAATCTCGCTGATACATGATGTCAAGGATATTGGCCTCATGGTGTCCAACTTAGAGGCCTTCCTGGCTTAGAAATGAGGACCGTGCTGGCCAGCTTCCACTGTTCTGGCACCCTGCCTTCTCTCCATGCTGCATTGATCATATCCTTCAGGGTGTCAATTGAATCGTCATCAAGGTTACGAAGGGCCTTGTTTGGTATATCGTCCGGGCCAGGGGCCGACCTGTCGTTCAGATTGATTGATATGTGGGGTTTAGCGTCCCAAAACCACCATATGTTTATGAGAGAAACCGTAGTAGAGGGCTCCGGAAATTTCGACCACCTGGGGTTCTTTAACATGCACCCAAATCTGAGCTCACGGGCCTACAACATTTCCGCCTCCATCGGAAATGCAGCCGCCGCAGCCAGGATTTGAACCCGCGACCTGCGGGTCAGTAGCCGAGCACCTTATCCACTAGACCACCGTGGCGGGGCCCTGCCGTTAAGATCATGCAAGGCTCTTCTGATCTCCTGGATGTTAAAGTCGCACTCAAGACCTGGTTTGGGCATGCCCTGGTATTGTCTACTTGGTGGTGCCAATCCTCTTTTGATTGGGATGTACTTATGCACGAGCCGCTGCACAACTTACTGTTCTGTAGTGCACCCTATCTCTTTATGCCAAATTCGAGCGATAACATGCTTTTGATTTGTTTTGGTGTTGTTTTCGTTGAGGATATGTTTTAACATATTCCATGTCTTGCCATTGCGCATCTGACCATCGAGAGAGTTGCAGATTTCGTCCCATTGCAGCCTGAATAGTGTGAAACAATGTTCCTTGACTGATTTGTTTACCTCAGCTATCTTCTTCCTCAGTCTTCGGTTCAGGCGCTGACCCTTCCAACGGTTCAATTGTGCTTGCTTTGCCTCAAGAAGATGAGCGAGTTGGCTATCCATTCTTTCAACCGGAAAGTCTGTGGTAATGGTGGAGGAGATAGATTCGATGTCCACTTTAATCTGTGTGACCCACTACTCCAAGCCTTGTCTGTGGCCATCATGTTCCCTTTCCATCCTTATCTTTTTGAACTTATCCTAGACTATGAAGTGGAATTTTCTCTGCTTTTTACGCTCCAATGAGAAGGTAGTGGCAAGAATGATGTGGTCACTCTCTAGGTCCACAGCAAGGTTCATCCAATGGGCCTTCTTGATGTTCTTTACAAATGTAAGGTCCGGGGTGGAATCCCTGCAGCAAGATGTTGGTAGGCTAGGGTCTGTGATTGGGGTGAGATCAAGTTTACTGGCACTTTGACAAAGTCGATTTCCTTTGCGAGTGTTGTACTTTTAACCCCATATGATGAGGGGCATTAAAATCACCTGCTATGACGAGGGGACATTCCCCGGCGATATTAACAGCTTTCTTTAGAACCGTCTTGAACCCTTGCTTTTGTTCCTTTGGACTGCTGTATATATTATGAATAAAAACGCTGTGACGGTTGTTGGTACCTGGCATGATGTCTACCATAACATGTTCCAACCGGCCTGCTTCTATCTTGAGGTCGTGGGTTACATGCGTTAGTTTGTTTCATACGAAGGTGCAGACTGCCTTCCCTTCAGTATCCCCTATTACAGGCCGGAATCCAGGCATTGGTGCTTGCGGTGAAAGGGTCTCTTGCAATAATATAATATGAGGCTTTTCTTGGCTGCTCCTGATATACTGCTGTAGGGTTGCCTTCATTTTAAGGTAACCTCTACAGTTTCCTTGCCAGATACGAAATGCTTCAAGTAGCGCTGCCATCATGGTTATTACATGTGCCGCCAGAGCCCGATGCTGCGCCTGTCGACAGGTTTAGTACCACTAGTATTGGTGGCCGAAGAGGTGAGTTTGTTGCATGAGGAAGCCTTGCTGTGTTGTGCAGATATCCTTCGCCCTTTGTAATGCGCAAAGTCATATGTTCCTGCAGTGCCGCCACGCTTGATTGTAGCCTACCCATCTGCTCGCTAAGATTGGATACTACTTTGCTGAGCGTGCCAAAGACCTATTTCATATCTGACATGGTCGTTTGGTTGGCTTCCACGTGTTTTGTCCTGACTCCCTCTTTTTTGTGGTTCTCGAGTCCCCCCAAATTTCAGCCACAGGGACATCAACTGGCTGAGGCATTGGCTGTGAACACTGCGCGCTAGTTAGCCCAATGAGAAGAATTTTCATTTCGTTTAACTCAGCTGATAGCCTCACATTCAATTTTTCAAGTCTCGCGTTTTCTTGCTCAAGCAGTGCAATTCTATCATGCTCTGGCAGCTCAGCTGTCATAACCTCTGCCACGCCGTTGCGCACTCGCTCAGCCCAGCTGACTTTCGGTGTAAATTGCAGGCGACCTCCCCGGGTTGGAAGCCGTGATCTCGAACTGAACGCCAGGCAGCTGGCCATTCCGGTGTCGCCCAGGTGGATACCGACCCTGATGGTGACCTGTAGAACTCGAGCGCCCCCATAATTGGGAGCAGGCCTTTGGTCTAGAACCTCTTCTAGAACGTGACCTCCCCCTTGAGTGGGGCCGACTTTCCTGTTCTTGTGTAGTTGGATGCTCTGGGTCCCGTAGGCTGGAATAAGCTGCTTGTCGTTGATGTCTGGGCTCGATGTGATTGATGCGTCCCGGGCTACTGCGGTTGCTGGCGATCTTTCCTAACATCTGCGTCCGACGACATATGGCACTAAGAACCTGTTGTTGCACTTTTTGTCTGCCGTGGGATGGTGATCGTCGCACAGCCTGCATCTTGGATTGCACTGGTGCAGGCTATCTGGGTTCTTGAAGTCGCAGCCTCTGCAGCTGGTTTCAGCTTGGTTCGGACAGATGTCAGACCGATGTTCCAGCTTTCCACAGTTGTAACAAATATCGCTGTTCTTGCGTTAAAAGGAGCACTGCAAAAATGAAGGTTCATATCTCATGAATCTGGGCACCTTGTGTCATTCGAACGCTATGATGATTGTCCCAGTGTCCATGATTCGCTTGGCCTGCAGCGTGAGCGGGGTGTTCGCGTTCACAATCTTTCGGGTCAAAATGACCTGAGTATCGCTTACGGGGATCCCGCGAATCACTCCTTTACAAGTATTGTGGTGTGCCGTGGCGTATGCGCTAATCTCGAAAACTTTGCCTCCAATATCGATTTGCTTGACCTTGAGGTATCTTGAAGCTCTGTCTTGGTCTGGAGTGCTTGTCACCGTAATGTTCTGCTGGAAGTTGGAACAGATGATGTCCTGCATGGTCTCCTCCTCTTTGACGCTGGCCGCCAGTACTATCTCGTCTGCCACGCCTTCAGTGCCAATTCTCGAGATATTTAATCCTTCACCTGGTGGTAGAACAATCTTGCTGAATTCCTTGGGTAGTGGCGGCATGCGTCCACCTCGCACGATTGTATGCTTGGTGTCATGCCTACTACGACTGGCTCGAGCGCCTCCCACAACGCCAGCCTTGGTCGAACCCTTGGCAGCAGGAACGCTAACCGCGGCTAGCTTATTCCTTGATCGTCTCGTTTCGGATTCCTTCCAACCCATGTCTTCCATGCAGTCCTCTGGAGAGATGTCCTCTCCATCTACTTGGTATTCCATTCTCAGTTGCAGGTTCTAGAATGCGCAGAGCGTTGAATCAGGTTGGCACTGGGTCAGCGCATCGTTGACAATTGCCTCTTTGGTTAGGCTTAAATCGCCCGGTGGCGATGCCGTGTAAAAATATCCCAAAAATGGTTTAAAAGTCCACTCACCAGCACAAAGGTGGTATCTGCTGATTTCTTGAGTACATAGGCAGACGATGGGACTGAAAACTCGGCGACACATTCGACATTCCTTTATTGCGCCGCATTATTTATCTAGCGATTTATCATTCCCTTGAAGCAACAAATACATAGACTACGCATGTTTTGGCTGAGCATCTACTAGAGGACCGAAGTCACTGCATTGCCCTGTACATAGCGCCATTCATACGCTCACGTAATGCCGTCATTCTCTTGGTGCGCACCCGTTAAAGGAAAAGAGAGCAGCGTTCGCATTGAAATTTGACCCTTTACCACGGCAGGCAGCGTTGCAAAGTTTGGTAAACGTGATCATGAACGCTGCATCTACGCATTGCGCTTGTCATCTCAAAATTGTCAAACCTGGTGAGTGGCCCTTCAAGGCGCAAACACTGCGTGGGAAATGACGTAGCATGACCCGTGTCTCACATAAGTCATTTTTCGCCAAGCGTGGCTAATTCCCATGCTCTTCACCCAACACCATAGAGTTTGTAATTTTGCGTTAGCACACAGTTGAGTGAACAACGTGTGGCGTAATCGTCGAATCATCTAATGCGTGACGCTGCAGAGTAAGTGGTTTGGGCAATGAATGGTGCGCTTTGTAACACTTTTCTTCAGAATATGTTTTATCTGTGGCTATTATGCATATACACCTGCAAATATATATATATATATATATATACGGGTCATGACGTCGATTGCAAAAAAATGAAGTCCACGTGTCTCCACGAAATAATGATGACGAGTGGGCGAACGTAGGTTAAGAAGATGATGTCTACGTTACAGTCGCCGATTGCCGTGAAGGTCGGACAGATGTATGCATGAATGGATGGATGGACGCATCGACGGCGCAGCTCATTACGTATTGTGCGGCCATATACTTTATTGATGAACCCATATAGTGGGCGTTTTACACAAGTGTTTTCATTTCTCGTTATGCAGGTATTCTGCTTCAGTTTTGTGAAACGTGACGGACAAGGCTCGCGCCTCCGGAGCTTCGCCACTATAGTACGCCGAGAGCACCTATATAGTGGCCATCGCTATAGAGTGTTCGGCGCTCGTAGTGTAATATCGCACGTTTGCAAGCAGCACGAGTTTGGTCAGTTGCATGCGACAGCTGCAATCAGCCGTCTGCTACCGGCGATTTAGCAAATGGAAGTTATGTGAACCAGCATACGCATACACGGGAGACACCAATACCCTAAACACTCCAAAATTACCTCACAAATGGAGAAGGTGGTTTTACACACACTTCACTAAAACACCGTAAACCACTACAAAAAAAGAAACGTAGTACCTCTCAAAAGGATGGAGAGGGCGAGAAATAAAAAAGAGTAGGGGGGAACGAGTGACGTAGAAGTCGGATGATTTGCTCCTCTCCTTTGACTAAGTATGGTGCTGTAGCGTACTCTAGGATTTCTCCGCGTATGACCAAAAAAACTGAGTGCGCCAGTGCTTTAAAGAATCGTCACTTTTATCTACCTCATGAACAAGGTACCCCAAAACAATTTTTTTATTTTGGTTAGATTGTGTGTTAAAAAAAGGGTGCAACAATTAAGAGCACATGTAACTCCGCTATGAAAGAGCATAAAGCCATCTCAGGACACCTTTATGTGTTTAGAAAAAGTGGTTAACGATTTAGACTACCTGGTACCAGACTTGCGTCACAAAAATGCGGTGGCGCTGTCTTGGTAGGCAAAAGATGTTCTGCCTAACAGAGTTTCTGCGAGGCTTTCATGGGTACATATGATGTTCTCAGTCAAACATCGAGAAAAATTATGAGCAGAGATCCCACGTACAGTGGGAATCGATGACATGCGAAGCACGAAGAAGAAATGGTGATATGTCACTTCAAAATCAGCACAACGTAATAAATTTGGTATATGTGGTGCTAGCAAAACAGCCACGCGCAATCATAAGCGTAGCATTTTGTCATGTTGTTACATGACAAGCAAGTCATGATTTTCTCGTTAGGGTCTGTCGCTTGTGTTCGCCATGCAATCATATCATACCATGCCAATTTTGCAACATTCCATGCAAACGAAACCATTGCAAGAGCTGCAGGACCAGTAAATGTAGATCATGACTTTCATGACACACAATTCTTGATTTTCATGTCATGACTGGTCAAATATCTTCTTCATACAGTCATGTTATGGCTTACCAAGTTTGATATTGATACCATTATCGAAACGGCCAGGAGAGCTAAACGTCGTTGGCGGGAAGATCATAGATAGATAGATAGATAGATAGATAGATAGATAGATAGATAGATAGATAGATAGATAGATAGATATACTGATAGTCGCCGAAGTTCGCTAAGAAATGCATGGCATTTAAAAAAAACGGGATGCCGCCGAGCTGCGTCGCAGTTGTATGTGAGTCGCGTCTAACAACTTAGTTTTCTTTGTTGGCGCACATCGTAGCCTTCAGCGCTTAAGGCTTTCACAACGCTTATGGCGTCTCACAACGTTGTTTTGTTGGCGCACATCACAGCTCTTGGTGCTTATGGCGGAAGTTACGTGCAGACGTCGCTAAAGTTTTACCCACAAGGTCGACATCGACCTACCTGTGTTTACAAACATGGAATGGGCCTCTACAGGAGAGCCGTTCCAAGGGCCTCACACTTGATGTGGCCATGTTCCCGAAAATTACGCCGAGAATGAGTTCACGACGATAAAGGGAATTGCATGCAATTTACGTTGCGGCAATTTGCTTCAGTGCGATATCAAGCCATAAAAGCTGCGCTCGTTAGCAGTTCTTAGATAGAAGACCTTTGTGTGTTTAGCGAAGTGTTCAACAATTTAGAATAATTGGTACGGTACTATAGGAGAACGTTTTTAGAATCGAAGCTCCTTATGGCGTGGATTGTTTGTCCGCGATATATGTAGTATTTGTAGCATTATTATTATTATTATTAGTAGTAGTAGTAGTTGTAGTTGTAGTAATAGTCGTAGTAGTAATAGATGAAGTAATGTAGTAGGTAGCCACCTCAAAGGCTGGACTAGAGGAGCGGCACGCGCGCACACTTTTGAATTGAGTAGGAAACCCACGCACATAAGTCTTAATTCAAAAAATATTTGTTTTCTGGTGAAGTAACCTACAGATATGAGTATCGGTGACTTAATCTCTAATAAAGTTGGCGTTTAATGTGATGCTTTCTAAAAAACTCGTGACATAAGGACGCACTTTGAGCACTATCTAACTAAAAAGGGTTGCCAAGTTGAACTCGCTGCGCTCCACCTTCTTGGTTTAGCAAGGTTTAGTGAGGTTTGGACCGCAGTGCCATGAACTAGCGGCGGTGAGAGGTGGGAAGTAGACACGGCGTGCCGGGCGTAAGAGAGTGTGCAAGTGCCACCTCTTGTTTCGTCTTTGAAACATCCACGAGATGGCGGTAATTTTATATGTTCAATATCTCACAAAAGTATGCGAGACGGTGGTACTTGGAGTGTTTACTAGATGGTTGGGCGGACGGATGGATAGAGAGAGAGATGCACAGACGGACGCATGGAGGGATAGACGCACGGATGGACGCACAGATGAACGAACGCACGGACACGCACCAACCGACGCACAGACGGACGGAAGTGACAACGAAAGGATGGACGGAAGCACAGACAAAGTGACGAATGTTTCGCCCCACTCATCATTATCCACTCTGGGGATATACTGCGATTTCTTTCCACGGCGTACATTTGTTTAGAAAAAAATTGCCCGCAGCTTCCCTCGGGGGAACACTGAGGAGGATGCGGAGCATATAATTGGTTAACGGGGTGTTAAAGTGCGACTTACTTGGGTCGATGGCTAAATTGGTTAACGTGGTTGTGAAATGGGGTGTTAATTTGCGACTTACTTGGGTCGATGGCTAAATTGGTTAACGTGGTTGTAGGAGGGGGTGTTAAACGTCGATCATTGTGTTTGTGGATTCGTTGGAATTCATTTCACCGTGACCTTGGACGTCGACGCGCCGTACAAACCAACCGACGAGCGGCAACTGAGCGAGCGAGCGCCAACCTTGAGTATATATACAGCGCGACGGCGCATGCACTGTCAGCTGTTGAACGTTCTCGAATCGCGACGGCGCATGCGCGTCCACTGGAGAATCAGGAGAATTGTAGAATGTTCTCGAAGGGGAGAAGCGCGCGCAGCACAGATGGTGGGTGACGGTGCATGCGCGCGTCAGCTGTCGAATGTTCGAGAAGGGGGAGAAGCGCAACGGCGCATGCGCGCGCGTCAGCTGCCGATGTTCTCGAAGCGCGACGGCGCATGCGCGCGCGTCAGCTGCCGATGTTCTCGAAGCGTGATGGCGCATGCGCGCTACATTATACAGCTAGCGAATGTTCGTGAAGAGGAGAAGCGCACGCGGTGTGTAGAGGAGGAAGGGTGCACAGATGGTGGAGGAGTGAAGCGCGCGTGGTGTGTAGAGGAGGGAGGGATGCACAGATAGTGGAAGAAGGAGGAGGAAGCTTGCGGACGGCGCCGCACTACAAGCCTCGAGTCATAGATGCTCCGCATCTAAAAGTGGGTAACATTTTAGAGTTCTAGGAACTTTACTATAGCAGAGCCTAAAATCATGCCGTGGGCCTCACACTTGATTACGCCACATATTTCATTAGAGAATGTGGTTAACAATTTAGAGTACTAGACACTCTACTATGGGAGAGCATAGAGCCGTCCCCAGTCGCCACACACTGGAGCTCAACATCTATATCACCTGGTGTGGCCCTCAAACCGTTCGCCAATAAACCTATTTTAGTAGGTGCTAAATGTCAACCTCAGTCGTTTCAGCAACAATACTGACACATGGTTTTCTCGTAACTTCTTTGAATTTTCAAGTTCATACCGCATGATATTCCGATAAAACGAAGAGTTAGGCGCACCTTCCACACAAAGCAGCGAAGTTTAATTTGAAACTCACCATCTTTCTAACTATTGCACCATTGTTCATGAGTTTTCGCTTGCATAAAAATAAACCACGCAGCTGGATACCGATGATTTGCCCTTTATGCAAAAAAAAAATTGGCAGCATATCCACGGAGTGAATGATGGAAAGTTGGGCGAAGCATTGGTCCGTTCATTCGTTCTTGCTTACGTCCGTCCATGCGTCCGTCTGTGTGACCGTCCATGCGTCGATCTGCCCATCCGTGCGTGCGTCTGTTCGTGCGTCCGTCCCTGCGTTCGTCCATGCATCCGCCCCTGCGTCCATTCATGCGTCCACCGATGCATCTGTCTGTGCGTCCGTTAGTTCAACTATTCAACACTCCAAGTACATCCATCTCGCATCTTTTCATCGTATATTCCCCATATAGAAGCACCGCTATCCAGCGGACAGTACAAGGACTAAACGAGAGGTGGCAAACGCACACTTTCTTTTGGCTTGCGGTTTGGGTCTACTTCCCACCTTTAACCACCTTGAGTTCTTGGTATATACTAGTTCACTGTATTCATGGCACTCCGGCCCATTGTTTGCTAAACTTTTCTAAAACCAAGAAGGTCTCGCCCAGCTAGTATAACGTGGCACCCTTTTCTTGTCAGATATTGTTCAATGTACATGCCAATTGCTGCTAATGGGAAATGAGAGACAGGAGAATTCGGCTTTTTCTTTTTTATGGCTTGCGCTTCGTATCTACTTCCCACCTTTAATCACCTCGACTTCATGGTATTTAAAATTTCATTGTATTCATGGCACAATAGCTCAACGCTCGCTAAGCCATTCTGAAACTAAGGAATTTCGGAGCTATGAAATGGACTATCCTCCATGGCTGCTTGCCATACCAAGCATTGAATTCTCAGTGGATGGCATTATCTGAAAGAGAGACATTTTCATCCAAGCTGCTCAACAACTAGCGCTCTATTAGATACACATGTGGTATCCAGAGCACATACACATTTACACAGATGGCTCAAGTATTACAACGTCTTCAACGTCGGCATTTGAGATACCACAGCTCAATATTCAGGAATCGTTTAAATTATGTCGCATGAAGTCAACTACTACATCTGAGCTCTTCGCTATTTTGTATGCTCTAAAGTTTGTAAACTCGGTAGCAGAAGCTAGAAAATGGGTACTTTTCAGAGACTCACAGACCCCATTAAGATCAGTCTCCAGTACAAACACGACAGTAATAAGTGATAGTATGACATACGAAACGCTGAAAGAGCTCACCAAAGCAAAGAAGGTGCAACATGAGATCAAATTCCAGTGGATAACTGGCCATTGCAACATTCCTGGAAACACAGCTACCAATGAAGCAGGACGACAAGCACATCATAAAGGCGTTACTGTTTCTTTACCAATTTTGAAAAATGAATTACATAGTATTATAAAGAATACAACTTTCAGAATGAGCGAACCTGCTTGGTTTGACCAAAGAACAAAGATCTGGGATTTATATCGCATCGATCCATTTATTTAATTCAGAATCACGCTGGCATTAAATAGAAGTACGGAAACTCTAATTCACCGATTGAGGCTCGGTCCCGGATACACAAAACATTTTTTGCACAGAATTCTCAGAGCTGAAACTCCCGAAGGTGAATGTGCATATATAGATGAAGACGTATGTCACCTTCACATAGACTGTCCACATCATGACACGCCGAGACGCCGTCGTGAGTGCGAACTGTTGGCATTAGACCGCAGACCGTTTACCATGAAGAACGTTCTGGGCCAGTGGCCTACTGGAGTATTACAGTCACACGCTTTAAAAGCATTAACACGTTTTTTACAAGACAGTGGGATTGCTGACAAGTATAAAAAAATAACGAACATTTATTTGTAACACATGTACTTACTATGTACAGTATCATATGACACCCATCATGTTTGTATTGTGAAATGAATGACGTGTCGACTATTATGTACATACGAGCGAATGCATCTTTATAAGGACCAGACGTGTGCTTTGCTGTTTTGTGTTGGTGGACCGAATATTAACGAGGGACATTTCCAGAGACTTCTTACATTGACTTTCGAACTTTACTTACCATTATGTTGTGACATGTGCGTATAAGTGTGTCTTTGCGTATCTGTGCCCGAGTTTTCTATTTTCCATGCACTGCTTTGTATGTTTTGCTTCAAGTTTCGTGTTCAAGTTTCACTCAACGGCTAAGGAGTAGCCGACGCCATAATGGTGCGCCAACATCTCCTTATACATCACATCAATAAAAAAAGGAAGTTACACCCGGCGAGTACAACATAGCAACTCTTTCTTGTCAGATAGTGTTCATATTACATGCCAATGGCGGCTAATTGGGATCGAAGCGTGCGCGTTCGCTAAAAGCCGAATACTCCTGTCTCTCATTCCCCATTATCAGCCATTGGCATCTAGGTTGAGCACCATTTTTATTGTTCAACAACGCACAGAAGAAATCTTTTACGGGCACCGACTTGAAGCTCTTCATGTTATACTTGTTACATACTACTAACAGTTACGAGGAACGAACGGGTGCCAGGATATCGAGCTTCACCCCTAAAATGCCAGAACGTTTTGATACATAAGCATGCTTTGGAATAGGCTCCACCTGGCCGGTCAATAGGCCGCCTTATTTGACAGTGGCCATAATTGTCGGCTGCCAACCCAGGTAACGTGTTGGATACTGGCTCTGGCAATCGCATTTCGACGGAGATGGACTCCTGAAGACCCGCGTGCCATGATTTGTATGCACGTTGAAAAGCATGGGTTGTCCGAATTTCTGGCGCCCTCCTCTATCGAGGCCCTCGAAATCGTATCACGGTTTATAATGGGTCACCTTGGTGAATGAGAAAAAAACATTCCCAGATTTGCTGAAACGGCAAAAGAATGAACGTGGGAGCAAGAAACTGAAGTGTTATGCGACGTAAGGCTTCCTCTTACTCAAAGCTCTCACTGAAGTATGCGCTTTTACAGGCGAAGCTTCTTAAGCCATGACTCGTGCATCCTCGATGAATTCAGTAGTATTACTCGTCGTCGTAGTAGTAGGTAGCCACCTCCACGACAGGACGAGAGAAGCGGCATTCGCGCACTCTTTTGAACTGAGCAGGAAACCCGAGTACCTTAATCATAAATAAAAAGGTAGTTGTTTCTGGTAAAATAACTTACAGTGACGTGTATCGGTGACCTAATCTTCAATAAAGTCTGCCCTCAGTTTGAGGCTTACTAAAAATTGGCAGATCCCACGGAATCGATTATATGCGAAGCAAGATTGAGTAATGTTGATACATATGTCAATTTAAAATCATATGTCACTTCAAAACCGATTTTGACGTCGAAATGGGAGCTCCACGTGAAACAAAGTGAGGGCACACTTCCAGCTCTTGCTTCGATGAACGCAGTGATGGCCGTGGTAAATCCTAACGGTCCAAAAAACCTCGACCCTCTTCTGGAGGGTCGAAGAGTGCGTTGTAATTTGGTTGAGCAAGTGTCCCCTGGACACTTTCCAGGACTACGTCTAGAACTATGCGTCCAGGTTAGTCCTGACTTTTTATTATGGCTACTACACTGCATAATATTTCATTGAACTTTCAGGGTTTTCGCATTCCGGCAAAGCAGGCTGAAGTGATTAGTGTCGCCCGCGCTGCAAATTGTGATGTTTTGTGCCTTCAGAAAACCAATTTCTTCTCGCTATCTGACGTGCTTGCTTTTAAACGAAAGTTCTACCTAGATTGTTATTTCTCTTTGGCTACATCTCGTTTTACGGGAGTAGGTAATAATATTTTTAATCGAGCTCTATTACGGGATCATCATGCTTTTTACGATGGCATGGGCAGGGTTTTGGCTGTAGACTGTAGCTGCTTTACTTTATGATTTAGGATACTGTGTGTGTACGGGCCAGCGCAAACTGGACAGTCTAAAGACTTTTTTAGAGACCTGCATGTGTTTTTTCTCTACGGTCGTAATGTCTTTCTGATTGGCGACTTCAACTGCGTTCTAAATACGCGAACCCATGTACAAGGTCCTGGCTGGGGCCGGTCTGCTTGGAATTCACGCGAGCTGCGTCGCCTTGTCCACCACTTTTCATTACTAAACGCGCACAATGTAGTGCACGGAAATACCTTTGTTTGGACATGGCGACATGGACGATCCTCCAGCAGGCTTGACCGGGCTTATATCTTACGAGCATTAGAAGCGTTTGTCTCCGATTTATGCGTTCCTTCCTTCCCACCTTCTCCTTTGTACGTATCTGATCATCAGCCTATTGTCTGGAAGCTCGAAGTTGCATTTTCTTTTTCGCAAAAGTCATGGCGTCTTGATGTTCGCGTCCTGGAGGAAGCGCGCTCAAGAACAGATTTCTCACGCGCAATACGTGTGTTGCGCACGGCGTCTGGTTATGCCCTTAAAACACAGTGGCGCTTGCGCTGCGCAGTAGAGGGGCGTTTGCTTCGTCGAAGCGTTTCTGAAGAGCTTGCTGATACTGCGATGAAGTTACGCATTGCTTTGCGCGCCGAGACGCCGTCTCCTCTGATGCGAGCTTGGCAGCGTGAACTGCGTGAACCCTTTCAACGCTTGATTGCTGCTTCGTCCCTGGCGGCAGCAGCATGGTGCTGTAGACACAACCTATATGCACATCCCGAGGTGCTGCGCTACGCGAGACATTCGTTTTTTGGGCAATCAGAGCCCTCTGTCTCTATGACAGCACAATTACCACCTGAGCAGCGGCTTCCTACGCGTGATCGATCTGTTTTCTTGGCTCATTTTGAAGCGATGTCGTGTTCGGCCATTCGGACTAACTGTGATGAAACACCGCCAATGCTTAGAAGTTTGCCCCCTATTCCTCAAGAAGATGCGGATTGCCTGCACATCCCTCCGTCGGCTGAAGAGGTACAGGCGGCACTGAAATCTATGAAACGTAGAACAGCCCCAGAGCCAGACGGTTTTCCTGTTGAGTTTTACTTGATATTTTGGGTTGAGATTGGCGCAACCTTTACCGCGGTAATTCGGCGATGTTACGAGGACGATGTCTTTTCATCAAGTTTTCGAGATGGACGCATTGTGCTTATTCCAAAGGGTGATGCTTCCTCTGTTCATCCTGAAGATTGGAGACCTATCACGCTCCTCAACGTTGACTATAAGATATTCGCGGCGGTAGCCATTCAACGTTTGAGGGGTCTGTTGAACACCCTGGAAGGACATCACCAGACTTCATCAGTGCTTGGACGAGAAATACACAGCTTGTCATATACCACACGGGATATCATAGCCTACACTCTGCCGCGATCTGCGCGTGGTATCCTTGTGTCTTTGGACCAGAAAAAGCGTTTGACCGACTAGAGCATGCGTATATCCTTAATGTGCTCACAGCCTTCGGCTTTTCTCATTCGTTTGTGGAATTGATAAAAAATACGTACACTGGTCTGAAAAGCACACTAGTTCTGGATGGCTGGGGAAGTGCTGCTTTTTCCATAACATGGGGTCCGTCAGGGATGTCCATTGTCTCCTGTGCTAATTGTGCTCAGCCTTCAGCCATACGTGCGTGCTCTTGACGCGGATTCACGTGTCGGGGGTCTTGCGCTACCTGGTAGCGGTGTCGTGAAAGTCACAGCTTTCGCTGATGATATGAACCTTTTACCCTTCAGATGAAGATAGCCTTTCACGCAGCCTGCGTGTATTTTCCCAGTATGGCGACATTTCAGGTGCAGCGTTGAACATCTGCAAATCCCTGTATTTCTTCATTGGCTCTCCAAACTCCAGGCATAGCGCCGGTTTTCTCATTCAGCTGGCCGCGTCTCTTCGTACTTCAGGTATTTTATACAATCACTACGGCATTTGCGAATCCGTTTGGTTAAACGCTCTCGAAGAAGTAAGACTGAAAATTCGGGACGCACGGGATTTTGACTTCCCGCTTCTTCAGCGGGGGCACCTTGCGCAGACTGTATTTTGCGGTCGCATTTGGTACCTGTCTCACGTCGTGCAACCATCTTGACGTATTGTGCGATCACTTCAGCCTAGTTTGTGTTCTTTTTTTTTGGTCAGGCGGCACTGAGTTGGTCAATCGTGCGGCAATGGGACAGCAGTGCTGTCAGGGAGGCTTTGCTTTCCCTTCAATGTTCATACGCTGTCGACTGCTGGCACTGCGCTTCCTTTCGCGCCTAGTGCCAGGGGAGGAATCTCCCGCACGAACACTTGCATATTACCTTCTGGGGACTCACCTTCGGCATTTGATGCCTAATGTGCAACTTAACAGGGGGCCGCAGTCAATAACACTTCCTGAATTTTATGCAACAACTGTTGCATTTTTTCGCCATGTCAAGTCGAGCTGTCCGCGCATAGATGTTTTAAACAACCACATAGTTCAGACAGCTGCTGCTTTGTTGCTTCCGTTGGTCTCACCATCCCGCCGTGCTCGCTCTAGACGGGTGTCTTGGAGCACCTTAACGGCTTCTTTTCTGCCTGGACACCTCCGGGACTTCATGTGGCGCTGGGATGGGGTGTGCTTCTCAATCTCGCCCGCCTCGAAAGGTGGAGAATAGTCCAGTCAGCAACATGTCCGAACTGCTCCCTTCGGGAAACAAATCAGCATTTTCTGAGGCATTGTGTCATTGCTCACGTTTTTTGGAGAGCCTTACATGCCGGATTCACTGCCTCAAAGTAAATCGCTTCATTTCTCCTGGGCGTTCTTCGCGAGGCCGCTTCGCTTGTCTTCTCATTGTTGCCGGCTGTTTCTGCCTCTGGCGCAAACGCTGCGAGGCGATTGCAGCGGGCCGCCACCACCGCGCGCTTCACCCGATCCTAGAACGATTGTACACGGAGCTGCTGTCTGTTTTGTCGGAGGAGGTCTCCTTCCTCGGGGAAGAGGAATTTCTTCGGTACTGGTCTTGCCCTTTTGTGTCGGTCTATGATGGACGAGTGAAACTTGTCTTGCAGCCGGCCTGGTATTGGTAGGCTGATCTGCCAATGCGTCGGCAGAATTGGCATGCCATCTAGTAAATATGCAAAATGTACATATTTATGTTTTATTTGTGTCTCTTGTTTACCTTGAAGTATTTTCTGTGGTTGTGTTTGTGTGAACCATCGAATGTACATGTTCTTTCAACGTCATCTCATATCCATGTTCATGTATATGACGTCTGTTTTGTCATCATCGTTAGAGTATATCTAAGAAAGAAATGTTCTGTTGAGTGTTATTGACGTTTGAGGCAATAAAAGTTTTCTAAACAAAATTCCAGGACGTTTTGAGACATAAGCATGTTTTGGAATAGGCTTCACCTGGCCTGTCAATAGGCCGCCTTATCTGACAGGGGTAATAATGGTCGGCTGCCGACCGAGGTGACGTGTTGGATACCGGCTGCAGCAATCGCATTTTGACGGAGATGAACTCCTAAAGACCCACGTGCCATGATTTGTGTGCAATTGAAAAACACAGGGTTGTCTAAATTTCTGGCGCCCTCCTCTACTGAGGCCCTCGAAATTGTATCACGGTTTATAATGGTTCCCCTTGACGAATGAGGGAAAAAAAATCCATGATTTGCTGCAATGGCAAAAGAATGAACGTGGGAGCAAGAAATTGGATTGTTATGCGACGTAAGGCTACTTCTTATTCATAGCTCTTGCTGAAGTATGCATTTTTAGAGGCGAAGCTTCTTAAGCCTTGATTCGTGCGTCCTCGATGAAGTTAGTAGTAGTATACGTCGTCATAGTAGTAGGTAGCTACCTCCACTACCGGACTAAAGGAGCGGCATTCGCGCACTTTTTTGAACCGAGAAGGAAACCCGAGTACCTTAAGCATAAATAAAAAGATAGTTGTTTTTTGGTAAAAGAACCTACAGAGACGTGTATCCGTGACCTAACCTTCAATAAAGTCTGCCTTGAGTTTGAGGCTTACTAAACATATTGGCAGATCCCACGGAATCGATTATAGGTGAAGCACGAATAAGAAATGCTGATAAGTCACTTTAAAATTAACACAACGTTACGAGGTGGAAGTAAATGGTGCCATACGTGACTTCTGTGTCATAATTATTACGTTTGGATTTGTGGTTTACTTTCGTCATCGTTTCAAATCACGTGATGCCAAGCTTAGTATATGAGGAGTTAGAGAAATGGCCGCGAGCACGCAATGAGCGTGATATGTTGTCATAATCTCACATGACACATGTGTCAGGATTATCATGTTTGCACCAATTATATATTTCGTCCTTCATTGACGCCAAATGACACTAAATTAGGTATATGTGGAGCTAGCGAAGCGGCTGCGAGTGGATCATGAATGGTTCAATATACTTTATTGTAGCGTTGATGCGTGCGCATGATACAATGGAGTATATAGCAAAACGCTTGCACTCCTTAGTCTGACGCCAGGCTCGACCAGCGTCCGTCACGTGGCCCGACAGCTACCGCTGCGTAATGTGACGTGCTGCAGTTCGCGACGATGCGTCATCCAGACAACACTGCGTTTCCTCTTTTCGTGACGGAGGGACGTCGGACGTGCAGACACGTACATGCGTCGAAGCAACGCAGCGCGGCGCGCCTGCTAATAAATGGCAGGCCCGGTGCCTGGTGTGGCAACGCCGGTGTGAAGCGACGAAATGAACGCTCGCGAGCGCGCGCACCGCGTCACGTCAAAATGTATAGTCGCCTTGACTGTGGCAAGTAGTCATGTTCTCATATGACAAGTATCTCATGATTATCGTGTTTTCACCAATCACATGCCTTCATCATCCATTCACATCATGTAATACCAAATTTCGCATATGTGAAGCTAGCAAAAGGGCCGCGAGCGCATCACGAGTGTGGCACGTAGTGACGTTTTACATGACACGCATGTTGTGATTATCAAGTTTGGATGTGTCAATTACCTATGTCGTTCGTTCGCGTCACGTAATACCCAGATTGTACATGTGCCGCTAGCAAAACAGCAGCCTACGCGTCATGAGCGTGGCATGTTGCCATGTTGTTACATGACACGTAATTATTATCACGCTTGCAGTATTCACATGCATTTTTCATCCATCCATGTACCGTAATACTATATTTGCTATGAGTGACGCTAGCGAAACGGCTGTGAGTTCCTCATAAGCATGGCATTGAGCCATGTTCTTACATGACACGAGAGTCCTAATTTTCTTGTTAGTGTCCGTCGCTTGTGTTCGCCATGCAATCAAGTTATATCATACAAATTGGGCAACATGCCATGCGAACAAAACCATTGCAAAAGCTGCAGGACCAGGAAATGTAAATCATGGCACCTATAACACACATGTCATGATTTTCATGCCATGACTAGTCAAATATGTTCTTCATAGAGTCATGGTACGCCATACCAAGTTTTGTATTAATACCTATATTGAAATGGCCAGGGGAGCTAAAGGTCGTAGGGGGCTAGATAGATAGATATATAGATGGATGGATGGACGGACGGAATGACGGATGGACGGATGTATTGATGGATGCATGGATACGCTGAAAGTCACTGAAGTTCGCGAAAAAATGCATCGCATTTAAAAAAAAACGGGATGCCGCCGAGCTGCGTCACGGTTGGATGTGAGTCGCGTCTCACAACTTAGTTTTCTTTGTTGGCGCACATCGCAGCCTTCAGCGCTTATGTCTTTCACAACGCTTATGGCGTCTCCCAACGTCGTTGTGTTGGCACACATCTAATTCCTCTGTGCTTATGGCGGAAGTTACGTGCTGACGTCGCTAAAGTTTTACCCATAATGTCGACATTGACCTACCCGTGTTTACAAACATGGAATGGGCGTCTACAGGAGAGCCGTTATATGAGCCTCACACTTGATGTGGCCATGTTACCGAAAATTACGCTTAGAACGATTTTACAAGAATAATGCGAATATTATGCAATTCACGTTGCGGCGATTTGCTTCAGTGCGATATCAAGCCATAAAAGCTGCGCTCGTTAGCAGTCCATAGATAGAAGACCTTTGTGTGTTTAGCGAAGTGTTCAACAATTTAGAATACTTGGTACGGTATTATGGGAGAACGTTTTTAGAATCGAAGCTCCTTATGGCGTGGATACTTTGTCCACGATATATGTAGTATTTGTAGTACTTGTAGTAATAGTAGTAGTTGTAGTAGTAGTAGTAATAGTAGTAGGTGTAGTAGTAGTAGTAGTATTTGTAGTAGTAGTAGTTTAGTAGTAGTAGTACTAGTAGTAGTAGAAATGTAGCAAGTAGCCACCTCAACGACTGGACTAGAGGAGCGGCACGTGCGCACACTTTTGAATTGAGGAGAAAACCCACGCGTATTATTCATAATTAAAAAAAATTGCCCGCAGCTTCCCTCGGGGGAACACTGAGGAGGATGCGGAGCATATAATTGGTTAACGGAGCGTTAAAGTGCGACTTACTTGGGTCGATGGCTAAATTGGTTAACGTGGTTGTGAAATGGGGTTTTAAATTGCGACTTACTTGGGTCGATGGCTAAATTGGTTAACGTGGTTGTAGGAGGGGGTGTTAAATGAGTGAACACGTACACACGTATGCGGAAGGGCGGCGCTGGTCGAAGGGACGTCGATCATTGTGTTTGTGGATTCGTTGGAATTCAATTCACCGCGACCTTGGACGTCGACGCACCGTACAAACCAACCGACGAGCGGCAACTGAGCGAGCGAGTGCCGACCTTGAGTATATATACAGCGCGACGGCGCATGCACTGTCAGCTGTTGAATGTTCTCGAAGCGCGACGGCGCATGCGCGTCCACTGGAGAATCAGGAGAATCGTAGATGTCGAACGCGGTGTGTAGAGGAGGAAGGGTGCACAGATGGTGGAGGAGTGAAGCGCGCGCGGTGTGTAGAGGAGGAAGGAATGCACAGATGGTGGAAGAAGGAGGAGGAAGCTTGCGGACGGCGCCGCACTACAAGCCTAAAGTATTATATGCTCCGCATCTAAAACATTTTTTGAATGAAGTAACCTACAGATAGATGTATCGGTGACTTAATCTCTAAATAATTTGGCGTTTAATATGATGCTTTCTAAAAACACTTGTGACATAAGGACGCATTTCGAGCACTGTCTGACGAGAAAGGGTTGCAAAGTTGATCTCGCTGCGCTCCACCTTCTTGGTTTAACAAGGTTTACCGAGGTTCTGACCGCAGTGCCATAAACTAGCGGCGATCAGAGGTGGGGAACTAGACACGGCCCGCAGGGCGTAAGCGAGTGTGCAAGTGCCACCACTCGTTTAGTGTTTGAAATATCCACGAGATGGCGGTACTTCTATATGTTGAATATCTCATGAAAGGATGCGAGACGGTGGTACTTGGAGTGTTTACTAGATGGATGGATGGACAGATGGATAGACAGAGAGATGCACAGACGGACGAATGGTTGAATGGACGCACGGATGAACATAAGAACGAACGCACGAATGGACGCACAGACGGACGAACGCACGGACAGATCCACGCACCAACCGACCCACATATGGACGGAAGCCAAAACGAACGGATGGACGGAAGCACAGGCAAACTGACGGATGCTTCGCCCCACTCATCGTTATCCACTCCATGGGTATGCTGCGATTTTTTCCACGGCGTACATTTCTTAAGATAAAGTGGGTAACAATTTAGAGTTCAAGGAACTTTACTATAACAGAGCCTACACCATGCCATGGGCCTCACACTTGATGACGCCACATCTTTGATTAGAAAAGGTGATTAAGGATTTAGTGTACGGGGCACTCTACCATGGGAGAGCATAAAGCCGTCCACAGTCGCTACACACCGCAGCGCGACATCCATATCACATGGTGTTGCCTTCACACAGTTTTTCAATGTAGCTATTTTATAGGCACATAATGTACTCTTTAGTCGTTTCAGCAACAATACCGACACAAGGTTTTCCCTTACCTTTTTTGAATTTTCAAGTTTATACTCCATGGTATTCCGATAAAACGAAGAGTTATGCATACCCGCCCCACAAGGCAGCGAATATTTATTTGAAACTCACCATCTTCTTAACTATTGCACATCGTTTATTAGTTTTTGCTTGCATAAAACCAAACCATGCAGTTGGATATCAATGATTCGCCCGTCATACAAAAAAAATTGCCAGCATATCCATGGAGTGAATGAAGGAAAGTGGGGCGAAGCATTCGTCCGTCCATTCGTTCTTGCTTCCATCCGTCCATGCATCTGTCTGTGTGACCGTCCATGCGTTCATCCGCCCGTCCGTGCGTGCGTCTGTTCGTGCGTCCGTCCCTGCGTTCGTCGTTGCATCCGCCCATGAGTCCGTTCATGCGTCCACTCTTGCATCTGTCTGCGTGTCCGTTCGTCCAGCTATTCAACACTCCAAGTACCACCATCTCGCATCTTTTCGTCATACATTCCCTATATAGAAGCACCGCCATCCAGCGGACATTACAAGGACTACACGAGAGGTGGCAAACGCACACTTTCTTTTGGCTTGCGGTTCAGGTCTACTTCTTACATTTAATCACCTCGAGTTCATGGTATATACTACTTCACTGTATTTCTGGCACTCTGGCCCAACATTCGCTAAAGCTTTCTAAAACCATGAAGGTTACGCCCAGCGATTATAACGTGGCACTCTTTTCCTGTCAGATAGTGCTCAATGCTCATGCCAATGACTGCTAATAAGAAATGAGAGACAGGAGAATTCGGATTTTACTTTTTTATGGCTTGCGCTTCGTATCTGCTTCCCACCTTTACCCACCTCGAGCTCATGGTATATACAAGTTCATTAGATTCATGGCACTGCGGCTCAACGCTCGCTAAACCTTTCAAAAACTAAGGAGGTGACACCCGGCGAGTATAACGTAGAACTTTTTCTCGTCAGATAGTGCTGATTGTACATGCCAATGGCTGTTAACTTGGATCGCAGAGTGCGCGTGAGCTAAAAGCCGAATGCTCCTGTCTCTCATTCCCTATTAGCAGCCATTGGCATGTATGTTGAGCACTATTTTTTTTGTTAAACAACGCACAGAAGTAATTTTTCATAGGCTCCATCTTGAAGGTCAAAATGTTATACTCCTTACACACTACTACAACGGTTACGAGAGAAGAACGGGTACCGCTATAAGGAGCTTCGTGTTCCCTTGTTTTAGTCGTTAGCGTCTCAGGGCGTCCCTGGGCTGGCGGACACCCGTAATGGCAAGCCAGCCCCCGAAGAAGGCGCTAGCCTTCGACGTCGTCGTCCCCGAGGGGACTGGTCCCGAAGACGTCGTTGACGTGACGTCTTCAATAGTAGGAATCGAAGAGGTCTACTGTGTACAGCACTTTGGAGGCCGGAATTACAAAGTCACTGTTAACAGTGAGGCCGCTCTGGCTCAAATCGTCGATGCGTCCCACCTCATCATCAGAGGAGAGCGCGTTGCTGTCGTACCCTTGGGACCCCAAGTCACTCAAGTCACCGTTATGTTCCTTCCGTGCCGCGTTCCCAGCGAGGTCCTCGCGCAGGCATTGTCTCCCTATGGGAAGGTGCTGCACATCAGCAGAGGACTCATGGGATCGCGCCCAACCGTGACCACTGGGACGCGATTCGTCCAGATAGAAATGAAGACATCGTCGCCGGTGCCCAACTATCTCAAGGTCGCTGGCCATCGAGGGACTATGTGACTATAAAGGGATCCAGCGAGTGTGCCGTCGATGTGGAGACAGCGGGCACTTCCGCATGAATTGCACAGCTCAGTTTTGTGGAAGGTGCGGCATTTACGGCCACGACGGGAAGGGCTGCTCGTGGCCGTGTCGCCGTTGTGGTGACCCGCATGCCACCGTCACCTGCACCATCAGGCCGTCGTATTCCGAGCCGGTCTCCAAGAATAACCCGCCACTTCAATCAGGCAAGAATAAGGACGTCGTATCATTCACGCTAGGCGCGGATGTTTGCCAGGACGAAGTTGGGTGCATCACAATGCCACAGAAGACACCACACATGACGCCCACAGCGTCTCCATCCAACCCCGACCAGGCAGCCCCTCAAGGTGCGGATGATCCATTTAGCGGCCCGCGACCAGTGGTGGTTCCGCAGAACCACAGGTCGAGCCCTTACCAGAGGAGGCACCACTCGACGAGAGCGTCGCAGATGCTGACGTGATATCTGTTGCATTGCCGAAACGATAATGCGAACCGATGTCACATGGAGAAAGCTAAATAGTTTACTGCATCGAAACCAACAGGCAGATAATCTAGAGGAATTAACAGTAGACAGTGAGCTCATTTCAGGCACGGCCTTAGCTGACGCTTTTAACAGCTATTTTGTGTCACTTGTAAATAGTTCCTAAGATCCCCAATGCATAAAATATTTAAAACCCAAAATCGTTCACAGTGCATTCCTAAACCCGACAGACACTCAAGAGATACAAAGCATGTTTCGCAGTATTCGGAATAGTAAAAGCTGCGATATCGATGACCTGCAGATTCGCCCAGCCAAGCATGTACTAGGTCTAATCGGTCCTGTCTTGGAGCACGTGTACAATATTTCGCTGGCGAACGGCACATTTCCAAGACGCATGCAAATCGCGAAGGTAACAGCACTTTTCAAATCTGGCGACAAAAACAAGTTGTCGAACTATAGACCAATATCAATTCTGCCTATTTTTTCTAAATGTCTCGAGAAGCTGACAAATGTAAGAATAACCTCATTCTGTAACAAGCACAATCTTCTTACAGATTTTCAATTTGGATTTAGAAAAGGTCGCTCAACTGAATTAGCATTATTGACCCAAAAAGAAATAATTCTGCAAGGCTTTGAAGAAAATTTGGTTACCCTTGGCATATTCATTGACTTCTCAAAGGCCTTTGATACCATCAATCACAACACTTTACTAACAAAACTTGATATTTACAGCTTTAGAGGAACATTTCTGAAATTAATTAGAAGTTATCTGCAGTATAGGTATCAAACTGTTGTTATAGGCAATCACTATTCAAAAAATTTACCGATACGTGCTGGGGTCCCGTAAGGGAGCATACTTGGACCACTATTGTTCAACATTTATATAAAAGATTTAACGAATATTAGGACTACGGCGCGATTTGTTATCTATGCGGACGACACCAGTTTATTTATCACTTCTAGAAACGTTGCCGAACTCATCATCACTGCCAATGATACTCTAGAACAAATAAACAAATGGAGTTTATCAAACTCGCTAACTATTAATGCTGCCAAAACAAAAGGCGTGCTTTTTCAACCAAAGAATAAAAAAACAAGTAGTCCATGGATGTCTTCAGATAGGAACTTCCGGGATAGAAGTAGTACCTTCAGTCAAAAGATTAGGCGTCATTTTTCAGGAAAACATGTTATGGAATGAACAAGTCAACACTATTGCCAATAAGCTTGCTCGAGTCACAGGTATACTAGTAAGATTACGCCTCTTGTTGCCATTGAAAGTGAAGCTCTTACTTTATAATTCTCTTTTTCTATCACATATCAATTATTGTCATCTCGTATGGGGCAACACAACCAGCTCAAAC
Source organism: Rhipicephalus annulatus (assembly GCA_013436015.1). Classification (NCBI taxonomy): domain Eukaryota; kingdom Metazoa; phylum Arthropoda; class Arachnida; order Ixodida; family Ixodidae; genus Rhipicephalus; species Rhipicephalus annulatus. The sequence continues at coordinate 118,834 of WOVY01002986.1, read as the reverse complement.
ATCAACATTTTATTCCTTTTGCAAAAGAAAGCCGTTCGAACGATTTTAAATGCTCCATTCGATGCACACACGGACCCTATATTTGACCAGTTAAATATCATACCATTAAAGGCAGTGTACAATACAATTTTGCAAAAACGGTTTTTAATAGAAATAAAGAATAGCATGGGTTTTCTAGAGCATTTGTCAAGGCTCACATTAAATTCAAGCACGTTCAGTACATGTCACAAAGAAACCTGGCATGTTCCACATTGTAGAACAAATTATGGAAAACAAATGCTACGTCATGCCTTACCATCTTTGCTAAACTCTCTTCATTAACTGCCATTATTCTCCTCCCGAAGGATCTGGATGTGCCGATCATACATCTTATTCGCTATTGTGTTTTCAATGAACATGCATTTTATGTTAAAAGTACAAGGCGAAGCGTTTTTGAACTTTCGTATATTTATTAGTGAATACTTCTTATGGGGAGACCGCCAGGTGGCGCCGTTTTGTTTGGCTGGCCGCATACAGTGCTCCACTTTCACGTGTTCTTGGCCCGTTACCGGGCCCGCCCGTGTCTGTACAAGCTCACTATTCCTTCTAGAAGACTTCCGGGACAGGCCGACACCATCCGGGCCCCGGTCCGACCCCAGGCTGGCGCCCCAGGCCCCTTCAAAAGTACGAAGCGGCGCGGCGCCGCGCTAACCCTAACGCGCCGCGCCTGCACCTCCACGATGCAGAGTCCTGCCCAGCACTCGACACCAACGACAACTGACGCCCTGTCGGTAAGCCCAGCCTCCTCCGGTCGTACCGCTGATACAGCCGTGCCTCCACTGTCAACATCTGGCAATGTCACCAGCCCCGCGCCGACAACAATACAGCAACAGGCAGCGTTCCTCAACAGCGCGCATGGTCCAGCAACGTGCAACGCTGGTGGCGTCTCTGCTACTCTCAGCTTAATAGCCACGCAAACGCCGGAGCCCGAGAGCCGTAATGCAGCGTTGGCATTGCAATCAACCACGCCTGCTGCTCTCCCCACCTTATCTGCGTCTGGCCTACCCATTGGAAATTCCGAGTCTGTCGACAAGCGCGTTTCGACGAGTGTCGTTCCTTCCATCGCCGACGTTTTGCCTTCCATCACTTCAGCTGACGACTTATCGACGGAAATGGACTTCACGGCATCGCAAGTCAACGAAGACAATACGCCATCCCCTGAAGGCAGCTGGAACACCGTTAGCGCCAATCGAAAACCTGCCTCGACCGCCCGCCCCCGCTCCGAGCTCATCACCGTCGGAATCCAACTTCCACCCGGAACACTCACGCCGAAACTGCCTCTCTATGACCTGCTTTCTACCATCATAGCCGCCGCAAATCTCTCTCCCAAGACCAGTGCGGAGGTCACCCTTCAAGCCAAACCTGCTCAGAGCCTTGTGTTTCTGAAAACGCACTCACCTCTCACTGCCCACCTCCTACTCTCCCTCACAAGTCTGGAACTTAATGGTAAGCCAATCACCATTAAGCCCTATGCCCTCAGTCCTCCAATATCATGTCTCGGCGTCATACACAACGTCGGTGGTCACTTCACAACATCTCAGCTCTTGCATGACCTCGAATCCTTTACTTCAGATATACTCGCTGCACGTATGATGGGCTCCACTGAATCCGTCCTCATAACATTTGCTGGAACCATCATCCCTCGCTTTGTGTACTTCAAACGCGTCTCTTTCCGATGCCGTCCACATAAACCCAAGCCCCCTACTTGCACTCGGTGCCTTGCTATAGGGCACCGTGCTCATCAATGCCCCCAACACAGCGTTCCGGCCAAGTGCCGCCGCTGTGCGTCTCCTCTACCAGCAGATCCCGATGCTCACGTTTGCGCCCAACCCTGGTGCATCCATTGCCAAGTCAACACCCACTCATCTCTAGACTCCACCTGCCCCTACCTTCTAGCTAAGCAACGCGACTGCGCCAAAGCAGCTTTTCTCCGTCGCACAGCCATGCGCCGAGCCACTCAGCCTTCGCCGCCCTCCTCTTCAGCGCATGAGCTCCTATCACCTCCCGCAACATCCCCCCCCGGGCTCATACGCCGCTAAGGTTAAGGGAACACCTCCCATGTGCACTTCTTCATCAAACACACCTTCACCATTTTCAAGTAACGAGAGCCGCTCCTTCGATCTGCGACTGGCTATGTTGGAGCGCAACCAGCGCGAGCAACAACGCGTCTCCGATGAGCTACAACAGAAAATACTTGCACTGACGCAGACACTCGCAACTACCACATCCTCTCTTACCTCTCAACTCACGGAGCTAAATAAGCAACTCACCACACTCACCGCCCCGACCTCCAGCTCCCATGTAACCAAATTGGCCGACATGGTCGAAACCACCACCACTGCGCATCACACTCGTTTGGTCCAGCTGGAAAATTCAATTGTCCGGATTCTTACGACCCTCGAAACCCAATCTAAGCAACTGGAATCTTTCACCTATATGTTTAACTCCCTGCAGGAGTCACTTCCCCCGGCAAAAAAGAAGGAACGCGCACGCGTAGGTGCTTCCTCTACTCCAAATACCTAGATGGCGCGTGAAAAGGACCTCGATATTTTGCAGTGGAACTGCCGCAACTTTCGTCATAATAGGACCCCTCTCCATCAATATCTTCTCACCCGCCAAACATTACCCCATTTTCTCCTTATACAGGAGACTCGGGCGGCCCTTGCCGTCCCGGGCTACCGTGCATATCACGCTACGACGGGAAAGCCACTTGCGTCCATTTATGTACGCAATGACGTTCTCGTTGAACCACTAGACGTACCCTCCCCCCTCCTGAAACATTTAGTTGGTGTGGTCTATTACCAACCCTCTACCCGTATTTCTCTCGCTCTGATGTCATTTTACAACCCCCCTGTCACGTCCTCTTTGTTTAGTGCTCTTGGCAAATTCCTGCACTCCCTTCCATCGACCACCCATATCCTCCTTGGGGGTGACTTTAATGCTCCTCATAGGCTCTGGGGTTACCCCCAAACACTCAAACCAGGTCGCCTTCTACACTGCCTCGCCCAGGAACGCCATCTCACCCTTCTTAATACTCCTGACACCCCTACTCGAGCGGGCACTGTTTCACAGCGTTCCACTACACCCGATCTCACGTTCTCTCGGAGTTCCCTTCCTTTTCACTGGCAGGTCTCCGCTGAAAATTTTTTCAGTGATCACTTTCTCATACACATCACCATCCCTCTTTCCCACAATAGGCGGAAACAACGAGTCGCTCACACTGACTGGGAAGCATTCCGTAATAACCTTTTGTCTGACTCATTTAAAACTTACGACGACTGGACGTCGCGGATCTCCGCAGCAATGACATCCTGTAGTCGCCGCGCTCGTTTTCAACTCCCCATTCCTGACCCTGATCCTCACTTCCTCCGATTATGGCGACGTCATAAACGTTTGAAACGCGCTCTCCGCTCCCAGCCACATAACTTCCAACTTTCCTTCCGAATTGATGCTCTGCGGGCTGAAATTATCGCTTACGGCACTTCTCTCGAGCACTCTCGTTGGAACACGCTGTGTGACGGCCTTGACTCCGCACTGCACTCGCGCTCTGCATGGTCTCTGTTTAGGTCTCTCTTAGGTACCAAGCCTGCCGTTGCTCCCACCCTAGCTAAAGCTCTCACTCAAGGGACTCCATCTGATGTGTTTGAAAATTTAAAATCTCTGTATCTCCCACCCCCTCTCACACCTTCCTACCCAGATTACTGTGGCGAAGCTAACCCAGACCTGGACCGCCCATTCACGCTCAGGGAGCTGGAAGCTGCCTTAGCCACTCAATCTGCCCGCTCGGCACCCGGTGAGGATGAGATAACATATACTACATTACGTAATCTCCCCGACAACGCGAAGGAATTTCTCTTACACACATTCAACGAAGCATGGAACAGCGGCTGTCTTCCAAGCTCTTGGATATCATCTCTAATTTGCATGATTCCGAAGCCCGGCAAACCTCCATCTCTCTCTAACCTTCGCCCTATCTCTTTGACGTCATGCGTTGGCAAGACTCTTGAGCGAATGGCCTTGACACGACTGTCTGATTTTATTGAGGCGAAAGAGTTTTTTCCTCCTTCTCTTATTGGCTTCCGACGCCACGTTTGTGCGCAGGACATGTTCCTTGTTCTTCAGCATACTTTTCTTTTACCTTCTCGTAGTCAGATCCATGCGCTTGTAACCGTCGATGTACGGAAGGCATTCGATGGCGTGAGTCATGACCACATACTCGCTCAGCTCTCCTCCCTGTCATGTGGCTCCCGCATGTATTCTTACATCCGATCATTTCTTTCCAATCGAGTTGCTCGCTTCAGAGTCGATACTCATTTGTCTAACCCACACTCCCTCACCCGCGGCACTCCTCAAGGTGCCGTACTATCTCCTACTCTATTTAATATGGCTATGGCCCCCCTTGCCTCCCAACTGTCCCAAATACCTGACCTCCACCATATTTTTTATGCAGACGACATCACTCTCTGGTGTACGTCTGGATGTCCCGGCCACGTGCAGGATACTTTGCAACGTGGCCTGGACCTTATCGCTTCCTTTCTCGCTACTGCTGGCCTGTCCCCTGCACCGGAGAAATGTGAACTACTTTTGCTAAACCGGTCTGCGTACCAGCGCTCCCACAATACCCTCATCTCCCTACATCTTTCTAGCTCTCTCATCCCCACTGTTCAGCAATGCAAAGTTCTTGGCTTCCCTTTGCACGCGACAAAAAACGCGCAGGCCCTACATCACGCTGTGAGGACTTGCCACTCAGTGGCCCACCTCCTGCGACGCGTTGTCACTCGGCAGTCGGGGCTCCACGAGGCTCATGCGTGCCGTGTTGCACATGCGCTTGCCCTTAACAAGTTCCTGTACTTTGTACCCTACGTTCATTTCACCGAAACTCAACTCAACACACTTGAAAGAGCTCTATTAGGCCTCTACAAGGCAGCTCTAAACCTCCCTCTCACTACCTCTACCACTAAGCTCTTTGCCACAGGCCTCTTCCATCCATTACGTTCTCTTATTTCTCTGCACCACGACTCTCAGATTGCCCGTCTTTCTCTCACTCGTCAAGGCCAATGGCTATTAGCCCAAGCTGGTATCCCTCACATTCCCGTTTCCGTGCCCACCTTGCCTTCTGCCGCTAGCACCGCTGCTTCTAACCTTCGCATCCTTCCCCTCCCATCCAATATGTCTCCCGTTCTTCACGCCGGCCGGCGTCATGCGGCAGCACAGCATCATTCTCCTCCTCTCTCTCCACAGGGAGTTGCCTACACGGATGCCTCATACATGGCTCCTCGGGGCTCGTGTGGCTACGTTATCTACCATCCACACCTTTCGTCACCTGACACGCACACCAGCGGGCCATACTTACACCCGCCAAATGTACTTTCGCTCGAGGTCCTTTCCATGGTCCACGCCATGCAGTCATTTTCCTCCCTCCCTTCTCTCCCCGAGTACACGATTTACTCCGACTCTCACGCCGCCATCCGTCACATACAGAACAACACGTTGCCCCCTGCTCTTCAACAGGAGGTCGAGCGAGCGGCCTCTGCTCTTCAACCCTCCACTGTCTTCCTCCGCTGGGTTCCTGGGCATTCGGGTATTAACGGCAATGAGCTAGCTCATCAGCTTGCCCGCGGATATATTGCACCGGGCACCGTTCATTCCCTGGCCCACACCTTCGGAAGACAGTGAGAGCTCCGCGAATAACGATGGGCAGATCTCCTTGCGTCACACTATCAAGGAGGTATATCTCCAGCTCCGGCTCGACAAGCGTCTTTACCCTCCCCCTCATCCATCACTCACGGCGCTGGAGGCTCGAACTCTACAGCACATCCAAATGAACTGCTTGATAACCCCCTCTCGCCTTTTCCTTTATAAATATAGGTCTAACCCCTGCTGTCCTAATTGTCCTTCCCCATACGCTGACCTGTCGCACTGCCTGTTTTACTGCCCAACTGCTCAGCAATCCAGCTATTACCCTCCACCATCCCTTTCCATCACCTCCTGGCTCGACTGGATCGGCGCCGAAGGGGAAGAAGAACAGCGTCGACTGATCGCACAGGCGGTCGAAATGCTCGGCCTGTAAATTTGGCTGAATAAAAGTCTATTACTACTACTACTACTTCTTATGCTCGTGTGTTTACTATGTATTTTTTTGTATTTTTGTGTTGAAGGTATATAGCGACACGTTTCAAACTTTGTATATAAATTTGTTCATTGCTTTCGGATGCAAGTGTTTTAAATTTTGTCTATTTCTTACTGTGCGTGTGTGTACATGAATCTGTTCTTGCATTGCATTTTTGATCTTGCCCGCCAACTGTTTGTTGCGAAAGAAAAGGGGCACAGACCTCGTCAAGCCGTAATGTGGCTTTTTGTCTGTGTCCCTGTTATCTGTACAGTGTATAGATGCGAAATAAAGTTCAAGTTCAAGTTCATATCTGTTGCTCACCCCACCAAATGGCTGCCCAGTCGTCTGTTAGTCCTCCTATCATTGAAGAGACTTTGTCCCAAGGCGACGAGGTTTCCATCAACAAGGACACGAGCAGTACTAGGAGCGACACGGCCCTGCAGATAGACACCAACAGCATCCAAGCGAGATCAGTCGGGGCAGTTTTGACGAATTTGTGCCATCTTCACTCAAGAGCCTCGGCACCAAGCGCCACCGAATATCCAGCAGCGACTCGGAGGCCCCCCAGCAGAGACAGAAGTCCCCTGCGGACTTCGATGCGGCCCCGGAAGCCCCGCGCTTCCGGTGGGTCGCCTGGTCGTAAGAAGTGATAGAGCTGCTTGCGGGGCACCCGCTCCCGTGTCTGTCAGAACTGTGAGTCTAGTATCCAAAATTGACTTTATTGTTTATGATGGCTACCGCATTGAATATTATTTACTTCAACGCAAAATGTGTTCGCATTCCGGTAAAGCAGGCTGAGGTGATTAGTGTAGCCCGTGCTGCAAATTGTGATGTTCTATGCCTGCAGGTAACTAATTTCTGTTCACTACCTGACGTAAGGCTTTTAAGCAAAAGTTTAACTTAGATTGCTACTTTTCTTTCGCTACAACTCGTTTTACGGGAGTAGGCATCATTATATTTAATCGGGCTTTATTGAGAGGTCACCACGTTGTTTGTAATGGCGTCGGTAGAATTATTGCTCTAGATTGTACCTACGTTTCTTTTCGAATGAGGATACTATGTGTGTATGCGCCTGCAAAAACCGGACAGTCTCATGATTTTTTTTTTCGAAATTTGGATGTTTTTTTCTAGACGGTCGTCAAGTAATTCTAATTGGAGACTTTAACTGTGTGCTAAATACGCGATGCGATGTACAAGGTCCTGGCTGGGGTCGGTCTGCTTGGAATTCACGTGAGCTGCGACGCCTTGTCCAGCATTTTAGATGCGGAGCATCTAATACTCGAGGCTTGTAGTGCGGCTTCGTCCGCAAGCTTCCTCCTCTTCTTCCACCATCTGTGCATCCCATCCTTCTCTACACACCGCGCGCGCTTCACTCTTCCACCATCTGTGCACCCTTTCTTCTCTACACACCGCGTGCGCTTCTCCTCTTCACGAACATTCGCTAGCTGTATAATGTAAGCGCGCATGCGCCGTCACGCTTCGAGAAAATCGGCAGCTGGCGCGCGCGCATGCGCCGTCGCGCTTCGAGAACATCGGCAGCTGACGCGCGCGCATGCGCCGTTGCGCTTCACCCCTTTCTCGAACATTCGACAGCTGACGCGCGCATGCACCGTCACCCACCATCTGTGCCGCGCGCGCTTCTCCCCTTCGAGAACATTCTACAATTCTCCTGATTCTCCAGTGGGCGCGCATGCGCCGTCGCGCTTCGAGAACATTCAACAGCTGACAGTGCATGCGCCGTCGCGCTATATATATACTCAAGGTCGGCGCTCGCTCGCTCAGTTGCCGCTCGTCGGTTGGTTTGTACGGCGCGTCGACGTCCAAGGTTGCGGTGAAATGAATTCCAACGAATCCACAAACACAATGATCGACGTCCCTTCGACCAGCGCCGCCCTTTCGCATACGGGTGTACGTGTTCACTTATTTAACACCCCCTCCTACAACCACGTTAACCAATTTAGCCATCGACCCAAGATGTCGCAATTTAACACCCCAATTCACAACCACGTTAACCAATTTAGCCATCGACCCAAGTAAGTCGCACTTTAACACCCTGTTAACCAATTATATGCTCCGCATCCTCCTCAGTGTTCCCCCGAGGGAAGCTGCGGGCAATTTTTTTTCATTGCTGGATGCGCATAATGTCATACACGGGAATACTTTTGTTTGGACATGGCGCCACGGGCACTCCTCCAGCAGACTCGACCGGGCTTATATTCCACATGCTTTAGAGACGTTTGTCTCCGACTTACGTGTTCCGCCCATCCCACCTTCGCCTGTGCACATCTCTGACCATCGTCCGATTCTATTAGAACGAAAAATTCCATTTTCGTTTTTGGAGAAGCCATGGCGTCTTGATGTTCGCGTCCTCCAGGACGCGTGCTCTCGCTCAAGTTTGTCCCGCGCAATACGCGTGTCACTCGCTGCGTCTGATTTATTTGATTGGGATGCGCTTGAAACGCAGTGGCGCCTGCACTGCTCAGTTGAAGGGCGTTCCCTTCGTCGTCGCGTTTCTGAGGAGCTGGTCGATACTGCACCGAAGTTATGCATCGCATTGCGCGCTGAAACGCCGTCTCCCTTGATGCTAGCTTGGCAACATGAATTACGTGAACCCTTCCAGCGTTTGATTACCACCTCGTCTCTGGCAGCGGCTGCATGGCGTTGTAGGCACAACCCTTGTGCCCACCCCGAGGTGTTACGCTATGCGAGGCAATCGTGTTTTGGGCAGTCACAATCACTTGTTTTTACAACCACGCAGACACCACCTACACCGCCGCTTCCTAAGCGCGATCAATCTCTCTTTCTGGCGCATTTTGAAGAGATGTCATGTTTGGCCATGCGAACAAACTGTGATAAAATACCGCTTATGCTTAAAGGTTTGCCTCGCGTTCCTCGACAAGCTGCTGATTCTCTGCACGTACCTCCATCAGTTGAAGAGGTAAACGCAGCACTACAATCTATGAAACAGGGGACAGCCCCTGGGCCAGACGGTTTTCCAGTTGAATTTTACTTATCATTTTTGAATGAGCTTGGTACTGCATTAAGCGCGGTTATCCGGCGATGTTTCGAGGATGGTGTCTTTCCATCAAGTTTTCGAGATGGACGCATTGTGCTTATTCCAAAAGGTGATGCTTCTTCTGTTAATCCTGAAGATTGGAGACCTTTCACGCTTCTTAACGTTGACTATAAGGTATTCGCGGTGATCGTTCAACGTTTGAAGGCTCTTTGAACACCCTCGCGGGTCATCACCAGGCTTCATCTATGCCTGGACGGGAAATACACAGTTTGTCCTTTACCACCAGGGATATCATAGCCTATACTCTGTCGCGATCTGCGCGTGGTATCCTTGAGTCTTTAGTACAAGAGAAAGCATTTGACTGACTAGAGCACACGTATATCTTTTAGGTGCTCACAGCCCTTGGTTTTCCCGGTAATTTTGTTGAATTAATTAAACATACCTACTCTGGTATAAAAAGCACACTAGTTCTAGATGGTTGCGAGGGTGCTGCCTTTTCTATTACACGTCGGGTCCGTCAAGGATGCCCCTTGTCTCCTGTTGTATTTGTCCGCAGCCTTGAGCCATTTTTGTGTGCTGTAGAAGCAGATTCGCATGTCCGGGGTCTTGCGCTTCCCGGCAGCAGTACCGTAAAAGTCACAGCTTCTGCTGACGGTATAACCCTGTACTTTTCTGATGAAGATAGACTTTCTCATAGCCTGCGTTTATTCTCCCAGTACGGGGACATTTCAGGTGCCGCGCTAAACCTCTCTAAATCCCGGTATTTGTTCATCGGCTATCCCAAGTCCACACTTAGGTCCACATCTCTTCTTCAGCCGGCTGCGTCTCTTCGCATTTTAGGAATTCTATACAACCACTACGGCATTTGTAACTCCGTTTGGTCAAAGGCCCTCGATGAAGTAAAACAAGAAATTGAGAACGCCCGGGAATTCGACTTCCCGCTTCTTGAGCGGAGGTACCTTGCGCAGACTGTGTTTTGCAGTCGCATTTGGTACCTTTCTCACGTGGAACAGCCGCCTTTACGCATCATGAGTTCATTGCAGTCTGCCTTGTGTTCCTTCTTTTGGTGTGGCGGCACTGAATTGGTTTCTCGTGCGGCGTTAGGACAGCAGCGTTCCCAGGGAGGCTTGGCTTCCCTTCGGTATCAATACGCTGCCGGCTATCGGCCTTGCGCTTCCTGTTGCGCCTCGTACAAGGAGAGGAATCCCCCGTGCGAACTTTGGCATATTATTTTCTAGGCACTCACCTTTGGTATTTATTGCCTAATATGCGCCTTAATCAGGGCCCACAATCATTAGTACTTCCTTCGTTTTATGCAACAGCTGTCGCGTTTTTTCGTCATTTCCAGTCGACTTGCCCTGATTTAGATGTGTTAGACAATTCTATCGTTAACACAACAGCCACGTTGTTGCTCCCGATAGTTCCTCCAGCACGCCGCACCCGCTCTAGTCGTGTGTCTTGGAGCATGATGACGGCATCATTTCTACCTGGCCACTTCCGGGACTTCATGTAGCGGCTTGGGTGGGGCGTTCTTCCTACCCTTGACCGCCTAGAAAGGTGGAGAATGGTCCAGTCATCAACATGTCCGAACTGCTCCCTACGGGAAACAAATCAGCATGTGTTAAGGCAATGTGTCGTTGCTCGTGTTTTCTGGAGGGCTGTGTATGCAGGATTTCATGGCCTCGGAGTAAACCGCTTTGTTTCTTCTAGACGTTGTTCTCGAGGCCGCTTTGCCTGCCTTCTTATTGTTGCTGGCACCTACTGTCTTTGGCGTAACCGTTCCGAAGCTGTTGCAGCAGGTCGTCGCCGCCGTGCTCTCTTCCCGATTTTGGAGCGACTGTACAAAGAAATAATATCTGTGTTGTCGGAGAAACTCTTCTTTCTGGGTGAGGAGGAATTCCTTTGACACTGGTCCTGCTGTTTTGTGTTCATCTGTGAGAGACGTGTAACGCTTGTTTTCAGACCTGCCTGGTATTGGTAGGTTAATCTTTGTTTAGCACTCATACAAATACCTTGAAAATGCTATGTAAATATCAGACATATTGATCTATGCATTTCATTTGAGTGTTCTTCGTTTACTATGTATTGTGCATATGTGGACATTGTTTTTGTAACAATTCCTGTTTAGTTGGGTAAGTTGTGTATGCTGTGTTCAGTTTACATATGTACACATATCTTTTTGTAACAACTTTTGGTGTATCTGTGCAGGTTGTGTTCTGTCACAATGCTCTGTTGGATTGTAATTGATGTTCACTGCCTGTGAGAATAAGTTTCTCTAAACACAAAATGCCAGAACGTTTTGATACATAAGCATGCTTTGGAATAGACTCCACCTGGCCGGTCAATAGGCCGCCTTATCTGACAGCGGTCATAATGGTCGGCTGCCAACCCAGCTAACGTATTGGATACTGGCTCTGGCAATCGCATTTCGACGAAGATGGACTCCTAAAGACCCGCGTGCCATGATTTGTGTGCACGTTCAAAAACATGGGTTGTCTGAATTTCCGGCGCCCTCCTCTACCAAGGCCCTCGAAATCGTATCACGGTTTATTATGGATCCCCTTGATGAATGAGGAAAAAAATTCCCAGATTTGCTGCAACGGCAAAAGAATGAATGTGGGAGCAATAAATTGGATTGTATTGTGACGTAAGGCTACCTCTTACTCATAGCTCTCACTGAAGTATGCGCTTTTACAGGCGAAGGTTCTTAAGCCACGACTCGTGCGTCCTCGATGAATTCAGTAGTAGTACTTGTCGTCGTAGTAGTAGGTAGCCACCTCCACGACCAGACTAGAGGAGCGGCATTCGCGCGCTCTTTTGAACTGAGCAGGAAACCCGAGTACCTTAATCATAAATAAAAAGGTAGTTGTTTCTGGTAAAATAACTTACAGAGACGTGTATCGGTGACCTAATCTTCAATAAAGTCTGCCCTGAGTTTGAGGCTTACTAAAAAATTTGGCAGACCCCACAGAATCGATTATATGCGAAGCAAGAATGAGAAATGTTGATACATATGTCACTTCAAAATCAGCAGAACGTTACGAGATGGAAGTAAATGATGCCGTACGTGACTTCCATGTCATAATTATCATGCCGGGTTGTGTCGTTTACATTCGTCGTCTATTCACGTCACTTGATGCGAAATTTAGTATATATCGAGCTATACCGGTTACACACGGGCACTTTGAATCGCGATCAGTGTCAATCCGGATTAACTACGATCCAGAATAAATGCTGCTACACGGTCACTTTTAATCACGATCAGGCGTGATCAGGATGAAGACTTTCGTGATCTGCGTGAGAGATCGTGAATTTGCTATCGTCTGCATCCCCGATAGGTGAGCTTGTAAAAAACCCAGTAAACAAAAAATCGAGCACAATTCGATAAAAACGCTTTAAAACAGATAGATGTTTTAAAAAAGCATATTCCAAACTGTTTAAAATGGGACAATATCTACAGCATTGCATATTTTAGGATTTGCATTGACCGCATGTAGTTACGGTAGAAGCAGACGACAAGCAGTCGACCGTTGCCTTCAGCGCTTACTTTCAGCTCCGACGGGGCGAGTTCAAGTCTCGCCCCGTCGGAGCTGTTGAGCACCTAGAAGCAAACTGATTATGTGTGTCGCAAGCCTTTCGACAACGTCGCAACGTACGCACACTTCGTGGTCGAATGAAGAGAGCTTTACAGTAATTTACCGCTGGCAGGAGCGACTAAACAGACTTGAGGCGCCATGGCGCGTACAAAGAGATTGACGCTCCGCTGTGACTACGCCGCTACGAGCGGGGTCTATCAGAAATAAAAGCGAAAGTTAAGATTCTCACACAACAATACAGTTTAGTGCTAGGAAAATTTTATCGAGTGATGGATTTATGAAAATACTATCGTAATTTATGAATTACTATTGTACTATCACAGGGACATCAACTAGCTGAGGCATTGGCTGTGAAGACCACGCGCTGGTTAGCTTAGTGAGAAGAATTTGTATTTATTTCAGCACAGCTGAGAGCCTCTCATTCGATTTTGTTAGTCTCGCGTTTTCTTGCTATAGCAGTGCAATTCTATCATGCTCTGGCAGCTTACCTGACATCACCTCTGCCGCACCGTTGGGAACTCGCTCAGCCCAGCTGCCTCTTGGTGTAACTGCAGGCGACCTCCCCGGTTGGAAGCCGTGATCTCAAACTGAACACCAGGCAGCTGGCCATTCGCGTGACGCCCAGGCTGATCCCGACCCTGATGGTGACCTTGAGAACTCGAGCGCCACTATCTGCTATGTGCCACTATCTAGTGAGAAATGTTTGACGACGTACGCGATGGGATTCTGACAGTATTCCTGTCCTGATCAACACGTCATATTCGTCAAACCATCTTACCCTTCTATGCAAATTTTGGTTCACGCCAACTTAAGGGGGTGACCACGACAGCACCCAAACGTATTCGTCTAGATATATTGATAGATAGATACGCTCAAAGTCGCCGAAGTTCGCTATAAAATGCTTCGCGTTTATTTGTCGTAGGCAGCTAGTAGATAGATAGATAGATAGAAAGACAGATATATAGATAGATAGATAGATAGATGGATAGATAGATAGATAGATAAAACGCTCAAAGTCGCCAAAGTTCGCTAAGAAATGCGTCGAATTTTAAAAAGCGTACATGTTTTTTTTATCGCAAAACAATCCTTAGCGAAATTCGGCGACTTTGAGCGTATCTACTATCTATCTATCTATCTATCTATCTATCTATCCATCCATCTATCTATCTATCTATTTATCTATCTATCTATCTATTGATGTATCTATCTATCTACCTTCGAGACTGGTGTGCACGCCCGTCTTAGAGCTGCACAATTTGTTTTCCAAGATAACAGCAAGATAACGCTCATGTCTCACGTGTGACTTCACTTGATGCGCTCGTTCGCCTACCCTGCACGCTCGAGGCACTGTAAGGCAACGCCTCTAGAATACTGTTCATAAATTTTCTTGCACAGAACATCAAATAAACGTTTTCTTCACTCTGTCCAAATGCAAGACAATCGTCTTTCTACGGCATATACAGAATAACATGCAGGTACGGGGCCTATTTCTTTCTGTTGAGATTGTTGAATTTTGCGTGCGAGAATAGTCAGATGCTCCCGACGTGCTACTTTGTATCCTTGCTCGAACTTGTAAGCGTGCCAACGCTGATGCCCAGACACAAATGTCATCAGCGTATACTGAAAGACTGACTGTTTCTGGGAGAGCTTCTGCCAGGCTAATCAAGGCAAGGTTGAAAAGAACTTGGTTTAAAACACTACCTTGCGGGACCCCTTGGCACGTTCAAATTTCCGAGGTCGGGCCATCTTCAGGATATACAAAAAAGGATATTCGGGTCAGGTAGCTTCGGATCCATCGAAACATTTGCTCTCCCAGTTCAATTAGCAGTAGTGTGTCTGGTATAGCTTGATGAGAGGTGTTTGATGATTGATAGCTGAAATGCTTGATGGGAAAAGGCACATTTTGTATCAATAAAGAGTGCAAGTGCAAGTCGTTTCATGAATTTCTGCTGTACTACCGAGGACACCAAAGTGATGGCGTTGTCAATCGATGAACAGCCTCATTGAAATCCCGCCACGAAGTCGAAGTAAATGTTGTGTCGTTCAAGGAACCATTCCAGGCGCGTGAGAATCATTCGCAATCATTCGGACGAGTGAAACTTGTCTTGCAGCCGGCCTGGTATTGGTAGGCTGATCTGCCAATGCATCGGCAGAATTGGCATGCCAACTAGTAAATATGCAAAATGTACATATTTACGTTTTATTTGTGTCTCTTGTTTACCTTGAAGTATTTTCTGTGGTTGTGTTTGTGTGAACCATCGAATGTACATGTTCTTTCAACGTCATCTCATATCTATGTTCATGTAAATGACGTCTGTTTTGTCATCATCGTTAGAGTATATCTAAGAAAGAAATGTTCTGTTGAGTGTTATTGGCGTTTGTGGCAATAAAAGTTTTCTAAACAAAATTCCAGGACGTTTTGAGACATAAGCATGCTTTGGAATAGGCTTCACCTGGCCTGTCAATAGGCCGCCTTATCTGACAGGGGTAATAATAGTCGGCTGCCGACCGAGGTGACGTGTTGAACACCGGCTGCAGCGATCGCATTTTGACGGAGATGAACTCCTAAAGACCCGCGTGCCATGATTTGTGTGCACGTTGAAAAACACAGGGTTGTCTAAATTTCTGGCGCCCTCCTCTACTGAGGCCCTCGAAATTGTATCATGGTTTATAATGGGTCCCCTTGACGAATGAGGGAAAAAAATCCATGACTTGCTGCAATGGCAAAAGAATGAACGCGGGAGCAAGAAATTGGATTGTTATGCGACGTAAGGCTACTTCTTATTCATAGCTCTCCCTGAAGTATGCACTTTTAGAGGCGAAGCTTCTTAAGCCTTGATTCGTGCGTCCTCGATAAAGTTAGTAGTAGTATACGTCGTCATAGTAGTAGGTAGCTACCTCCACTACCGGACTAAAGGAGCGGCGTTCGCGCACTCTTATAACCGAGGAGGAAACACGAGTACCTTAAGCATAAATAAAAAGATAGTTGTTTTTTGGTAAAAGAACCTACAGAGACGTGTATCCGTGACCTAACCTTCAATAAAGTCTGCCTTGAGTTTGAGGCTTACTAAAAAATATAGGCAGATCCCACGGAATTGATTATAGGTGAAGCACGAATAAAAAATGCTGATAAGTCACTTTAAATTAACACAACGTTACGAGGTGGAAGTAAATGGTGCCATACGTGACTTCTGTGTCATAATTAATACGTTTGGATGTGTGGTTTACTTTCGTCATCGTTTCAAATCACGTGATGCCAAGCTTAGTATATGAGGAGTTAGAGAAATGGCCGCGAGCACGCAATGAGCGTGATATGTTGTCATAATCTCACATGACACATGTGTCAGGATTATCATGTTTGCACCAATTATATATTTCGTCCTTCATTGATGCCAAATGACACTAAATTAGGTATATGTGGAGCTAGCGAAGCGGCTGCGAGCGGATCACGAATGGTTCAATATACTTTATTGTAGCGTTGATGCGTGCGCATGCTACAATGGAGTATATAGCAAAACGCTTGCACTCCTTAGTCTGACGCCAGGCTCGACCAGCGTCCGTCGCGTGGCCCGACAGCTACCGCTGCGAAGGGGGCGCTGCGAGCGCTCGATGGTGACGGACGCACTCCACATCGCCTCCGTAGATTTCCTGCTATTTCTGCGGACATCCACCTTGGTTCCCCTGAAACTTGGATTTATCGTCACCGCCAAGTTCTCCGCTTCGCCCAGACAACACCTTCGTCCAGATGGGTCCAGTTTTGACAACTTGAGGGACGTCCTTCACTCCCGGCTACAACGCCGCCTCGCTCAGGGCTCTCAGCCCGGCGATGGCGGCCGCTAACGTGGTTACGGGCTATGATCCTGCCTCAAGCCAAATGCTGTCCATGGAGATTTCATCCTCCGTAAACACTATGCCATCAGAAGATGAATACCTCGACGACATGGTGAGACTGTGGCAACGCAAGCAAGCGAAATCGAAGCCTGCGTCTAAACAACAACGAGACGCCACAGCGGGCCACCATTCCCCAGCCTTGCAAGGAACGCCGGCGCGCCATCCCTCCGGTGGTGTGCCTACCTCTGCTCCGTCCTCGCAGCCAGCGAAGCAACGCAAGTGGCGTCCGCGTCAAACTCCTCGCCTCTCTCGCGACGACTACATCGTGGTAGTGAAACCTCGCGTTCCCTTCGAGTTACGCACATTTGTCCCTGCCGATCGCGCGGGCGACGCCATCCGCAGCTACATCGGCGACCGGACTACCACGCAAATACAAGTGTGGCCAATCTGGGAACAGAACATCTTAGTCTGTAGCACCACCATTTTGCCTATGGCACAGCGACTCCTCGGGGACTTCCAGCTGCAAGTGGGGGATCAGCAGCTGCCCGTTCGAGGCCACGCCAAGGCACCAGGGGATACATGCAGGGGCGTCATCAAAGTAAACCCTACTGAAAGCCCGGAAAAGATAAAGTCTGAACTGCATTGGCCTCGAGGTACTATCCTTGCGGTCCGCAAACTCGGAGATTCCGCGGCGGCGGTGGTGACTTTCGAGGGCACGAACTTACCCCGCTCCCTCTTCTACCACTGCGTGGCGACGTACATCCGCGCCTACAAGAAAACGGTCCCGGTTTGCACCAAGTGTGGTACCATCGGCCATCGACCACCTCAGTGTCCTCACGCCGCTCCAACGCAGTGTGCCAAATG
This sequence comes from Rhipicephalus annulatus, assembly GCA_013436015.1. Taxonomy (NCBI): domain Eukaryota; kingdom Metazoa; phylum Arthropoda; class Arachnida; order Ixodida; family Ixodidae; genus Rhipicephalus; species Rhipicephalus annulatus. The sequence continues at coordinate 101,376 of WOVY01002986.1, read as the reverse complement.
TGGAACCCCCGCACCTGCAGGTCTCAATGTCCACGACTGCCACCCCAAGTGCCTCCTCTGCCACGGCGCCCATGAGACTGGGACCAGTGGCTGAACGGCAAAATATCGAAAATATCGGAAACGCAAGCAGCCCTCAACATCTCTTCGAGGGACCACCTCATGTTCGTCACAGCCAGACAGCGGCACCAACCTGCATCAGTCGTCTCCACCACTCCACGCCGACACTCAGGTATTCCCACCGCTCGAAGCACCAGTGGCGGTACCTCAGGTGAGCAGTTGGGCAGAGAAAGCTGCTTCTAAGCCTCTCTCACCCCCTTCTGTCGATCCTCCTTCTCCCGAACTTGCGGCCCTTCGCCAGCAAGTTGCGGCATTTCAAAAGCAAAATTCTCTTTTAACTAAACAACTCGAACTCTTAAATAAGCGACTTCAACCCCAACAACAGTGTACTGCAAGGCCATCCGGTATTGCCTCCTCTGTCCAGGCGGCTACGCCAGCTACGTCCAAGCTTAGGCCTCGCACTAAGTCCACTCCCAATAAACTGCCGGTTCAAGCAACCATTTGTACTCCAGCACTCGGAACCGGTGCCACATCTACTCCAGAAGCTCTTGAGGCTCCTGGGGCACCTCAGGTTATCTTGCCCGCCAATCAAGCTCTCCCTAGCGAAGAGCGCACCCCGCGCGTAGAGGAACGCCTCACGCGCGTCGAAGCTTCGATTAATCACCTCCTCACCAGCTTCTCGGTCCAACGCATAGTAGTAGAGGTTACCCAGGCTATTCAAGCCTGGGCAATCACCCAGTTTCAACTCAAGGCATCGCGTTCCCGCTCCTGCTCGGTGAGCAGTGAGGGTACAGCTCCACGGCGTCGTCGTAACGTGGCTACCACCATCCCGCCGTCGGACAATCCGGCCTCTGTGCCCCTCCCTGCCTCTGAGGACTCCGAGCGGGACATGGAGAACCAAATATAAAACCTAAGACAGTCACGATGGCTACCAATCGTACGTCCCGTTCAAACATTGCGTCTAAATTTGAGATCATACAGTGGAACCCTGGAGGCTTCGGGAACAGGCGAAAGCGTTCACATCTTTCCCTTTTCCTCAGCGCACTTGGCTCTCAGCCGGCCGTCTTGGCGCTCCAAGAATCTGGCCCTGCTCCATCCTTTTCTGGATACTGCTCCTATGTAGGCGGCACCACCACATGCCTCCTCGTGCATAAAGCTTACACGGCGGTACAGATTGACCTCGATCTGGATCTTCCTTACGACTACTGCATGATATCAGTGCTGTCTCAGTGGAGGGGCCAACCATCAATACATATCTTAAACGTGTACTGTCCCCCTCGCCTTGCAAGGGCTTCGTTTGCGCATCTCTTCCATCGGGCGCTGCGTATAGCGGCCCGACAACCACTGGTGATTGTCGGGGACTTTAATGCCCCCAGCCCTCACTGGGGTTACCACTACGAGAAGGCCCGGGGCAGAGAGCTGAAGGAGCTCACTTTCTCGCTGAGCCTGACGCTTCTTACCGATCCGGCACGACCCACACGTTCCGGCAACTTGGTCACGCGAGACACATGCCCCGACCTCTCCCTCACCCGTCACATCCGCGATGCTACATGGGAGAATTTAGGTGAAACTCTAGGCAGCGATCACTTTTTACTCCGCGTTTCGTTCACACCGCGGCAGAAAATGCGCCAACACTGGGGCCAAGCCCGTTTCACCGATTGGACTCAGTTCAGAATGCAACCATTCCCCGCTGGCCTCTCTTCGACCGAATATGCAGCGTGGGCATCATACGCCCTCCATATGAAACAAGCGAACACTCGCACCCTTGCAACCTCTAATTTGACTCCTGCAATCGATCCACACCTCCTACATCTTTGGCACGCTCGCCGACGGCTCATAAGTCGCTGGAAACGCAACAAACTTAATTGGAAACTTCGCGCTCGCATTGAGGCGCTCACTGCAGAGGCGGCCGCATACTCCGCACAACTTTCCGATGCTAACTGGGCAGACACCTGTTCGAAGGCTGCAAACCAGATGAGCTCTAAGAGTGCGTGGCGATTCTTTAGAAGCCTTCTCGATCCCTCCACACCAGGGGAGAAACGCAACGCCAGCTCCACCGTGTTCTGCATGCCTTTCAGGGCACTACGGATGAACTCGCGCGAGAACTTTGTGACCGCTACATCTGCCGCAGAAATGATCCCGCTGGCCCAACATATACGTATTCCGGCGCCCCTAACACCGACCTCGACGCCCCATACACGCTTTTGATTTACGATTTGCACTCACGAAAATGCAACGGGGCACGGCCCCTGGACGCGACGGAATCACAGTATCGCTCCTGGCAAATCTTCCCGACCAAGCACACCTCTCACTACTCCACCTTTTAAACTTGATATGGGACGGCTCTCCGCTTCCAACGGAATGGACCACATCGGTCGTGACATTCATTCCCAAATCGGCAAAGTCCGTTAGTATTGAGGCACTGAGACCCATCTCACTTACGTCTTGCGCAGGCAAACTCATGGAAACCATGGTTCGCGAACGCCTTTCCGCCTACTTGGAGGCCAGGAGGACCTTTGCCGACACGATGTTTGGCTTTCGCCCCCATCTGTCGGCGCAGGACGTCCTGCTCCAGCTTCAACACGATATCATAGAGCCGACTTACTATGCGCCTTAACGATAAAGCCGTGCTCGCTCTCGATCTCCGCGGGGCCTTCGACAACGTCAAACACAGCACTATACTCACTAATCTGTCTACCACAAACTGCGGGCAGAAGACTTTCAACTACATTCGCGCCTTTCTATCACATCGCACCGCCTTCATTCGCCTTAATTCTACCGAACACGGCCCATACTTATTAGGCACGCGGGGTACACCTCAAGGGGTTGTCCTGTCTCCTCTGCTTTTTAACCTGGCGATGATGAACCTCCCCTCTCTTCTAAGCGAGGTCGAGGGAATACAACACGCACTATATGCGGACGATATCACAATCTGGACCAACACCCGCTCCTTAGCGCAAATCGAAGAACGCCTGCAAAAGGCTGCCCTTCTGGTGGACACCTACGCAGGTTCATGCGGCCTGGAGTGCTCTCCAGCTAAATCGGCTCTTCATTCAGTCTCTCCGCTACCGCCGCCTCAAATTTTTCTTCCGTCCGGGCTCGTCCCGTCAGTGCAAAACATTCGGGTTCTTGGCCTTCATCTCACATCGTCCTTGGATCCAAAGGGCACAATAGCAGGTCTCAGACGCACCAGCGAACAGGTGAGCCGCATGATACGGCGAGTTTCTACCAAGCGCGGCGGCATCCGCGGATCTCAGTCCCTCCGATTGGCCCACGCGTTTGTGACCAGTAGCGTCCTCTACGCCTTGCCTTACCTTCGCCTGCGTCGTCGACACGAGCACCAGCTGGACGTTCTTCTTCGTTCAGTATACAAACGCGCTCTAGACCTACCTATTGCAACTTCCAACAGCCGATTCGTGGCTCTGGGGGTACACAACACCTTTGCAGAGATGCGCGAAGCTCATCGCGTTAACCAAATCAATCGACTGTCGCAGACGCCTTTAGGGCGCCGTCTTCTACACAGACTTAACCCGATATCTGACCAAGACCCTCTGCAGCCGGTACCAGAGCTCTGGTTTCAAAAGCTATGGATGGAACCTCTACCCCGTAATATGAACCCCGACCTCCATCCTGGCCGTAGACTAGCACGCGCCGCGGCCCTTCATACGCGACACTCCGATCGTCCTAGTGTTTTCAACGTGGACGTCTCAGGTCCCTCCCCCTCGGGTCACTTCACGGCTGCCGTGATTACAGAGGGCAAACACGTAGATGGCCTCTCCTTTCGAGCAGACACAGTAACGCTCGCTGAAGAGGTTGCCATAGCTTTGGCTGCCTCTCACCCTGCCTCACGCACCATCCTGATGGACTCGCGCTCGGCCTGTTCTCAGTACCTTCAGGGTTCCATTGCCCCGCTGGCGGCTAGCCTGCTACAGGCAGCCTCTTGGCGCTTTAACCCTCATCCAATTTGTATAGTCTGGACCCCAGGCCACTCGGGCCTGCCCGGCAACGAGGCGGCAAATGCCGCTGCCCACGCTTCTTCTGTCCGGGCCGTTGCCCCTCCATGTCCCGAGACGGAATCTGGCAATACCAACCTGACGCGCTTTCGCGAAATTTTGGCTTATTACCGGGCTTCGCGCCGCCTCTACCCAGACCCCGCACGCGGTTTGGAGAAAGCGGACGAACGACTGCTACGCCGCCTGCAGACAAACACCTTTATCAGTCCGGCGGTCGCCAGGCACTTTTTGCCGGAAATCAATAGCACCTGCTCGACCTGTCATGTCCTCGCCGACACATATCACGTCGTAGCATCGTGCGCAGTTAATCCCGTCCCTTTCTCACCCCCTTTTCCTATCCCAACTAGAGAGGCTTGGGAGGAGCACCTGCTCGGCTGCTCTACCTTGGCTGCACAACGCTCCTTGGTGGAGCGCGCACGGGCCGCTTCCAGCTCCACTGGCGTCCCGGAATAGGGTCTTGCCACTCTAGCACGCCGATGGGCCACGTCGGCACTCTCTAGTATACTTTTTCTGAAATAAATGTTTTTTACCACCACCACCGCTGCGAAATGTGACGTGCTGCAGTTCGCGGCGATGCGTTATCCAGACAACACTGCGTTTCCTCTTTTCGTGACGGAGGGACGTCGGACGTGCAGACATGTACATGCGTCGAAGCAACGCAGCACGGCGCGCCTGCTAATATATGGCAGGCCCAGTGCCTGGTGTGGCAACGCCGGTGTGAAGCGACGAAATGAACGCTCGCGAGCACGCGCACCGCGTCACGTCAAAATGTATTGTCGCCTTGACTAGACAAGTAGTCATGTTCTCATATGACAAGTCTCTCATGATTATCGTGTTTTCACCAATCACATACCTTCGTCATCCATTCACATCATGTAATACCAAATTTGGCATATGTGAAGCTAGCAAAAGGGCCGCGAGTGCATCATGAGTGTGGCATGTAGTGACGTTTTACATGACACGCATGTTGTGATTATCAAGTTTGGATGTGTCAATTACCTATGTCGTTCGTTCGCGTCACGTAATACCCAGATTGTACATGTGCCGTTAGCAAAACAGCAGCCTGCGCGTCATGAGCGTGGCATGTTGCCATGCTGTTACATGACACGTATTTATTATCACGCTTGCAGCATTCACATGCATTTTTCATCCATCCATGTACCGTAATACTATATTTGCTATAAGTGACGCTAGCGAAACGGCTGTGAGTTCCTCATAAGCATGGCATTGAGCCACGTTCTTACATGACACGAGAGTCCTAATTTTCTTGTTAGTGTCCGTCGCTTGTGTTCGCCATGCAATCAAGTTATACCATACAACTTTGGCAACATGCCATGCGAACAAAACCATTGCAAAAGCTGCAGGACCGGGAAATGTAAATCATGACACCTATAACACACATGTCATGATTTTCATGCCATGAATAGTCAAATATGTTCTTCATACAGTCAAGGTATGCCATACCAAGTTTTGTATTAATACCTATATTGAAATGGCCAGGGGAGCTAAAGGTCGTAGGGGGCTAGATAGATAGATATCTAGATGGATGGATGGACGGACGGAATGACGGATGGACGGATGTATTGATGGATGCATGGATACACTGAAAGTCACTGAAGTTCGCGAAGAAATGCGTCGCATTTAAAAAAAAACGGGATGCCGCCGAGCTGCGTCACGGTTGGATGTGAGTCGCGTCTCACAACTTAGTTTTCTTTGTTGGCGCACATCGCAGCCTTCAGCGCTTATGTCTTTCACAACGCTTATGGCGTCTCCCAACGTCGTTGTGTTGGCACACATCTAATTCCTCTGTGCTTATGGCGGAAGTTACGTGCTGACGTCGCTAAAGTTTTACCCATAATGTCGACATTGACCTACCCGTGTTTACAAACATGGAATGGGCGTCTACAGGAGAGCCGTTATATGAGCCTCACACTTGATGTGGCCATGTTACCGAAAATTACGCTTAGAACGATTTTACAAGAATAATGCGAATATTATGCAATTCACGTTGCGGCGATTTGCTTCAGTGCGATATCAAGCCATAAAAGCTGCGCTCGTTAGCAGTCCATAGATAGAAGACCTTTGTGTGTTTAGCAAAGTGTATAACAATTTAGAATACTTGGTACGGTACTAAGGGAGAACGTGTTTAGAATCGAAGCTCCTTATGGCGTGGATACTTTGTCCACGATATATGTAGTATTTGTAGTACTTGTAGTAATAGTAGTAGTTGTAGTAGTAGTAGTAATAGTAGTAGGTGTAGTAGTAGTAGTAGTAGTAGTACTAGTAGTAGTAGAAATGTAGCAAGTAGCCACCTCAACGACTGGACTAGAGGAGCGGCACGTGTGCACACTTTTGAATTGAGGAGGAAACCCACGCGTATTATTCATAATTAAAAAATTGCCCGCAGCTTCCCTCGGGGGAACACTGAGGAGGATGCGGAGCATATAATTGGTTAACGAGGTGTTAAAGTGCGACTTACTTGGGTCGATGGCTAAATTGGTTAACGTGGTTGTGAAATGGTGTGTTAAATTGCGACTTACTTGGGTCGATGGCTAAATTGGTTAACGTGGTTGTAGGAGGGGGTGTTAAATGAGTGAACGCGTACACACGTATGCGAAAGGGCGGCGCTGGTCGAAGGGACGTCGATAATTGTGTTTGTGGATTCGTTGGAATTCATTTCACCGCGACCTTGGACGTTGACGCGCCGTACAAACCAACCGACGAGCGGCAACTGAGCTAGCGAGCGCCGACCTTGAGTATATATACAGCGCGACGGCGCATGCACTGTCAGCTGTTTAATGTTCTCGAAGCGCGACGGCGCATGCGCATCCACTGGAGAATCAGTAGAATTGTAGATGTCGAACGCGGTGTGTAGAGGAGGAAGGGTGCACAGATGGTAAAGGAGTGAAGCGCGCGCGGTGTGTAGAGAAGGAAGGGATGCACAGATGGTGGAAGAAGGAGGAGAAAGCTTGCGGACGGCGCCGCACTACAAGCCTCGAGTATTAGATGCTCCGCATTTAAAACATTTTTTGAATGAAGTAACCTACAGATAGATGTATCGGTGACTTAATCTCAAAATAATTTGGCGTGTATGATGATGCTTTCTAAAAAAACTTGTGACATAAGGACGCATTTCGAGCACTGTCTGACGAGAAAGGGTTGCAAAGTTGAACTCGCTGCGCTCCACCTTCTTGGTTTAACAAGGTTTAGCGAGGTTTCGACCGCAGTGCCATAAACTAGCGGCGATTAGAGGTGGGGAACTAGACACGGCCCGCAGGGCGTAAGCGAGTGTGAAAGTGTCACCTCTCGTTTAGTCTTTGAAATATCCACGAGATGGCGGTACTTCTATGTGTTGAATATCTCATGAAAGGATGCGAGACGGTGGTACTTGGATTGTCTACTAGATGGATGGATGGACAGATGGATAGACAGAGAGATGCACAGACGGACGAATGGTTGAATGGACGCACGGATGAACATAAGAACGAACGCACGAATGGACGCACAGATGGACGAACGCACGGACAGATGCACGCACCAACCGACCCACATATGGACGGAAGCCAAAACGAACGGATGGACGGAAGCACAGACAAACTGACGGATGCTTCGCCCCACTCATCGTTATCCACTCCATGGATAAGCTGCGATTTTTTCCACGGCGTACATTTCTTAAGATAAAGTGGGTAACAATTTAGAGTTCAAGGAACTTTACTATAACAGAGCCTACAACATGCCATGGGCCTCACACTTGATGACGCCACATCTTTGATTAGAAAAGGTGATTAAGGATTTAGTGTACGGGGCACTCTACCATGGAAGAACATAAAGCCGTCCACAGTCGCTACACACCGGAGCGCGACATCCATATCACATGGTGTTGCCCTCACACAGTTTTTCAATGTAGCTATTTTATAGGCACATAATGTACTCATTAGTCGTTTCAGCAACAATACCGACACAAGGTTTTCCCTTACCTTTTTTGAATTTTCAAGTTTATACCTCATGGTATTCCGAAGAAACGAAGAGTTATGCATACCTGCCCCACAAGGCAGCGAATATTTATTTGAAACTCACCATCTTCTTAAATATTGCACATAGTTTATTAGTTTTTGCTTGCATAAAACCAAACCATGCAGTTGGATATCAATGATTCGCCTGTCATACAAAAAAATTGCCCGCAGCTTCCCTCGGGGGAACACTGAGGAGGATGCGGAAGCATGTAATTGGTTAACGGGTGTTAAATTGCGACTTACTTGGGTCGATGGCTAAATTGGTTAACGTGGTTGTGAAATGGCGTGTTAAATGAGTGAACACGTACGGCACGTATGCGAAAGGGCGGTGTTTTATTTATTGCGACGAACTTTGTGGACGATGGCTTTGTGGTCGGTAAAGTAAAGAGTGAGTGGATCGGGTTGCATCGGTCGTAGGTCGAAATTTGCAAAGACGTGGTCGATGCAGGTTCCGCGAATGGTGGTCGGCTGGTGGTGTTTGCAGTCGTCGTGCGTTGCGCGTTTCAGCGAGCGCGCGGCACAGATGGTGGGCGACGGCGCGACGGTTCATGCGCGCGCGTCAGCTGTCGAATGTTCGAGAAGCGGTGCGGACGGCGCGGACGGCGCACTACAAGGCGCGAGTATAAGATGCTTCCGCATCTAAAAACATTGCCAGCATATCCACGGAGTGAATAAAGGAAAGTGGGGCGAAGCATTCGTCCGTCCATTCGTTCTTGCTTCCGTCCGCCCATGCATCTGTCTGTGTGACCGTCCATGTGTCCATCCGCCCGTCCGTGCGTGCGTCTGTTCGTGCGTCCGTCCCTGCGTTCGTCGTTGCATCCGCCCATGAGTCCGTTCATGCGTCCACTCATGCATCTGTCTGCGTGTCCGTTCGTCCCGCTATTCAACACTCCAAGTACCACCATCTCGCATCTTTTCGTCATATATTCCCTATATAGAAGCACCGCCATCCAGCGGACATTACAAGGACTACACGAGAGGTGGCAAACGCACACTTTCTTTTGGCTTGCGGTTCAGGTCTACTTCTTACATTTATTCACCTCGAGTTCATGGTATATACTACTTCACTGTATTTCTGGCACTCCGGCTCAACATTCGCTAAAGCTTTCTAAAACCAAGAAGGTTACGCCCAGCGAATATAACGTGGCACCCTTTTCCTGTCAGATAGTGCTCAATATTCATGCCAATGACTGCTAATAAAAAATGAGAGACAGGAGAATTCGGATTTTACTTTTTTATGGCTTGCCCTTCGTATCTGCTTCCCACCTTTACCCACCTCGAGCTCATGATATATACAAGTTCATTAGAATCATGGCACTGCGGTTCAACGCTCGCTAAACCTTTCAAAAACTAAGGAGGTGACACCCGGCGAGTATAACGTAGAACTTTTTCTCGTCAGATAGTGCTGATTGTACATGCCAATGGCTGTTAACTTGGATCGCAGAGTGCGCGTGAGCTAAAAGCCGAATGCTCCTGTCTCTCATTCCCTATTAGCAGCCATTGGCATGTATGTTGAGCACTATTTTTATTGTTAAACAACGCACAAAAGTAATTATTCATAGGCACCACCTTGAAGGTCAAAATGTTATGCTCGTTACACACTACTAAAACGGTTACGAGGGACGAACGGGTGCCGCTATAAGGAGCTTCGTGTTCCCTTGTTTTAGTCCTTAGCGTCTCAGGGCGTCCCTGGGCTGGCGGACGCCCGTAATGGCAAGCCAGCCCCCGAAGAAGGCGCTAGCCTTCGACGTCGTCGTCCCCGAGGGGACTAGTCCCGAAGACGTCGTTGACGTGACGTCTTCAATAGTAGGAATCGAAGAGGTCTACTGTGTACAGCACTTTGGAGGCCAGAATTACCAAGTCACCGTTTACAGTGAGGCCACTCTGGCTCAAATCGTCGATGCGTCCCACCTCATCTGCAGAGGAGAGCGCGTTGCTGTCGTACCCTTGGGACCCCAGGTCACTCAAGTCACCGTTATGTTTCTTCCGTGCCGCGTCCCCAGCAAGGTCCTCGCGCAGGCATTGTCTCCCTATGGGAAGGTGCTGCACATCAGCAGAGGACTCATGGGATCGCGCCCAACCGTGACCACTAGGACGCGATTCGTCCGGATGGAAATGAAGACATCGTCGCCGGTGCCCAACTATCTCAAGGTCGCTGGCCATCGAGGGACCTGTGACTATAAAGGGATCCAGCGAGTGTGCCGTCGATGTGGAGACAGCGGGCACTTCCGCATGAATTGCACAGCTCAGTTTTGTGGAAGTTGCGGCATTTACGGCCACGACGGGCAGGGCTGCTCGTTGCGTGTCGCCGTTGTGGTGACCCGCATGCCACCGTCACCTGCACCATCAGGCCGTCGTATTCCGAGCCGGCCTCCAAGAATTACCCGCCACTTCAATCAGGCAAGAATAACGACGTCGTATCGTTCACGCTAGGCGCGGATGTTTGCCAGGACGAAGTTGGGTGCATCAAAATGCCACAGAAGACACCACACATGACGCCCACAGCGTCTCCATCCAACCCCGACCAGGCAGCCCCTCAAGGTGCGGATTATTCATCTAGCGGCCCGCGACCAGTGGTGGTTCCGCAGAACCACAGGTCGAGCCCTTACCAGAGGAGGCACCACTCTTTGAGAGCGTCGCAGATGCTGACGTGATATCTGTTGCTCACCCCATGGCTGCCCAGTCGTCTGTTAGTCCTCCTATAATTGAAGAGACTTTGTCCCAAGGCGACGAGGTTTCCATCCACAAGGACACGAGCAGTACTAGGAGCGACACGGCCCTGCAGATAGACACCGACAGCATCCAAGCGAGATCAGTCGGGGCAGTTTTGACGAATTTGTGCCATCTTCACTCAAGAGCCTCGGCACCAAGCGCCACCGAATATCCAGCAGCGACTCGGAGGCCCCCCAGCAGAGACAGAAGTCCCCTGCGGACTTCGATGCGGCCCGGAAGCCCCGCGCTTCCGGTGGGTCACCTGGTCATAAGAAGTGATAGAGCTGCTTGCGGGGCACCCGCTCCCGCGTCTGTCAGAACTGTGAGTCTAGTATCCAAAATTGTCTTTATTGTTTATGATGGCTACCGCATTGAATATTATTTCCTTCAACGCAAAATGTGTTCGCAGTCCGGTAAAGCAGGCTGAGGTAAGTAGTGTAGCCCGTGCTGCAAATTGTGATGTTCTATGCCTCCAGGTAACTAATTTCTGTTCACTACCTGACGTTAGGGCTTTTAAACAAAAGTTTAACTTAGATTGCTATTTTTCTTTCGCTACAACTTGTTTTACGGGAGTAGGCATCATTATATTTAATCGGGCTTTATTGAGAGGTCACCACGTTGTTTGTAACGGCGTCGGTAGAATTATTGCTCTAGATTGTACCTACTTTTCTTTTCGAATGAGGATACTATGTGTGTATGTGCCTGCACAAACCGGACAGTCTCATGATTTTTTTTTTCGAAATTTGGATGTTTTTTTCCTAGACGGTCGTCAAGTAATTCTAATTGGAGACTTTAACTGTGTGCTAAATACGCGATGCGATGTACAAGGTCCTGGCTGGGGTCGGTCTGCTTGGAATTCACGTGAGCTGCGACGCCTTGTCCAGCATTTTAGATGCGGAGCATCTAATACTCGAGGCTTGTAGTGCGGCTTCGTCCATAAGCTTCCTCCTCCTTCTTCCACCATCTGTGCATCCCTTCCTCCTCTACACACAGCGCGCGCTTCACTCCTCCACCATCTGTGCACCCTTCCTCCTCTACACACCGCGTGCGCTTCTCCTCTTCACGAACATTCGCTAGCTGTATAACTTAGCGCGCATGCGCCGTCACGCTTCGAGAACATCGGCAGCTGACGCGCGCGCCTGCGCCATCGCGCTTCGAGAACATCGGCAGCTGACGCGCGCGCATGCGCCGTTGCGCTTCACCCCCTTCTCGTACATTCGACAGCTGACGCGCGCATGCACCGTCACCCACCATCTGTGCCGCGCGCGCTTCTCCCTTTCGAGAACATTCTACAATTCTCCTGATTCTCCAGTGGACGCGCATGCGCCGTCGCACTTCGAGAACATTCAACAGCTGACAGTGTATGCGCCGTCGCGCTGTATATATACTCAAGGTCGGCGCTCGCTCGCTCAGTTGCCGCTCGTCGGTTGGTTTGTACGGCGCGTCGATGTCCAAGGTCGCGGTGAAATGAATTCCAACGAATCCACAAACACAATGATCGACGTCGCTTCGACCAGCGCCGCCCTTTCGCATACGTGTGTACGTGTTCACTCATTTAACACCCCCTCCTACAACCACGTTAACCAATTTAGCCATCGACCCAAGTAAGTCGCAATTTAACACCCCATTTCACAACCACGTTAACCAATTTAGCCATCGACTCAAGTAAGTCGCACTTTAACACCCTGTTAACCAATTATATGCTCCGCATCCTCCTCAGTGTTCCCCCGAGGGAAGCTGCGGGCAATTTTTTTTTCATTGCTGGATGCGCATAATGTCATACACGGGAATACTTTTGTTTGGACATGGCGCCGTGGGCACTCCTCCAGCAGACTCGACCGGGCTTATATTCCACATGCTTTAGAGACGTTCGTCTCCGACTTACGTGTTCCGCCCATCCCACCTTCGCCTGTGCACATCTCTGACCATCGTCCGATTCTATTAGAACTAAAAATTCCATTTTCGTTTTTGGAGAAGCCATGGCGTCTTGATGTTCGCGTCCTCCAGGACGCGTGCTCTCGCTCAAATTTGTCCCGCGCAATACGCGTGTCACTCGCTGCGTCTGATTTATTTGATTGGGATGCGCTTAAAACGCAGTGGCGCCTGCACTCCTCAGTTGAAGGGCGTTCCCTTCGTCGTCGCGTTTCTGAGGAGCTGGCCGATACTGCAGCGAAGTTACGCTTCGCATTGCGCGCTGAAACGGCGTCTCCCTTGATGCGAGCTTGGCAACATGAATTACGTGAACGCTTCCAGCGTTTGATTACCACCTCGTCTCTGGCAGCGGCTGCATGGCGTTGTAGGCACAACACTTGTGCCCACCCCGAGGTGTTACGCTATGCAAGGAAATCGTGTTTTGGGCAGTCACAATCACCTGTTTTCACGACCATGCAGACACCACCTACACCGCCGCTTCCTAAGCGCGATTGATCTCTCTTTCTGGCGCATTTTGAAGAGATGTCATGTTCGGCCATGCGAACAAACTGTGATATAATACCGCCTATGCTTAGAGGTTTGCCTCGCGTTCCTCGACAAGCTGCTGATTCTCTGCACGTATTTCCATCAGTTGAAGAGGTAAAGGCAGCACTACAATCTATGAAACAGGGGACAGCCCCTGGGCCAGACGGTTTTCCAGTTGAATTTTACTTATCATTTTGGAATGAGCTTGGTACTGCATTAACCGCGGTTATCCGGCGATGTTTCGAGGATGGTGTCATTCCATCAAGTTTTCGAGATGGACGCATTGTGCTTATTCCAAAAGGTGATGCTTCTTCTGTTAATCCTGAAGATCGGAGACCTATCACGCTTCTTAACGTTGACTATAAGATATTCGCGACGGTGATCGTTCAACGTTTGAAGGCTCTGTTGAACACCCTCGCGGGTCATCACCAGGCTTCATCTATGCCTGGACGGGAAATACACAGTTTGTCCTTTACCACCAGGGATATCATAGCCTATACACTGTCGCGATCTGCGCGTGGTCTCCTTGAGTCTTTAGTACAAGAGAAAGCATTTGTCCGACTATAGCACACGTATATCTTTTAGGTGCTCACAGCACTTGGTTTTCCCGGTACTTTTGTTGAATTTATTAAACATAGCTACTCTGGTATAAAAAGCACACTAGTTCTAGATGTTTGGGAGGGTGCTGCCTTTTCTATTACACGTGGGGTCTGTCAAGGATGCCCCTTGTCTCCTGTTGCATTTGTCCACAGCCTTGAGCCATTTTTGTGTGCTCTAGAAGCAGATTCGCATGTCCGGGGTCTTGCGCTTCCCGGCAGCAGTACCGTAAAAGTCACAGCTTTTGCTGACGGTATAACCCTGTACTTTTCAGATGAAGATAGTCTTTCTCATAGCCTGCGTTTATTCTCCCAGTATGGGGACATTTCAGGTGCCGCGCTAAACCTCTCTAAATCCCGGTATTTGTTCATCGGCTATCCCAAGTCCACACTTAGGTCCACATCTCTTCTTCAGCCGGCTGCGTCTCTTCGCATTTTAGGAATTCTATACAACCACTACGGCATTTGTAACTCCGTTTGGTCAAACGCCCTCGATGAAGTAAAACAAGAAATTGAGAACGCCCGGGATTCGACTTCCTGCTTCTTGAGCGGAGGTACCTTGCACAGACTGTGTTCTGCAGTCGCATTTGGTACCTTTCTCACGTGGAACAGCCGCCTTTACGCATCATGAGGTTATTGCAGTCTGCCTTGTGTTCCTTCTTTTGGTCTTGCGGCACTCAATTGGTTTCTCGTGCGGCGTTAGGACAGCAGCGTTCCCAGGGAGGTTTGGCTTCCCTTCGGTATCAATACGCTGCCGGCTATTGGCCTTGCGCTTCCTGTTGCGCCTCGTACAAGGAGAGGAATCCCCCGTGCGAACTTTGGCATAATATTTTCTAGGCACTCACCTTTGGTATTTATTGCCTAATATGCGCCTTAATCAGGGCTCACAATCATTAGTACTTCCTTCGTTTTATGCAACAGCTGTCGCGTTTTTTCGTCATATCCAGTCGACTTGCCCTGATTTAGATGTGTTAGACAATTCTATTGTTAACACAACAGCCACGTTGTTGCTCCCGATATTTCCTCCAGCACGCCGCACCCGCTCTAGTCGTGTGTCTTGGAGCATGCTGACGGCATCATTTCTACCAGGCCACCTCCGGGACTTCATGTGGCGGCTTGGGTGGGGCGTTCTTCCTACCCTTGACCGCCTAGAAAGGTGGAGAATGGTCCAGTCATCAACATGTCTGAACTGCTCCCTACGGGAAACAAATCAGCATGTGTTAAGGCAATGTGTCGTTGCTCGTGTTTTCTGGAGGGCTGTGTATGCAGGATTTCTTGGCCTCGGAGTAAACCGCTTTGTTTCTTCTGGACGTTGTTCTCGAGGCCGCTTTGCCTGCCTTCTTATTGTTGCAGGTGCCTACTGTCTTTGGCGTAACCGTTCTGAAGCTGTTGCAGCAGGTCGTCGCCGCCGTGCTCTCTTCCCGATTTTGGAGCGACTGTACAAAAAAATAGTATCTGTGTTGTCGGAGGAACTCTTTTTTCTCGGTGAGGAGGAATTGCTTCGACACTGGTCCTGCCGTTTTGTGTTCATCTGTGAGAGACATGTAAGGCTTGTTTTCAGTCCTGCCTGGTATTGGTAGGTTAATCTTTGTTTAGCACTCATACAAATACCTTGAAAATGCTTTGTAAATATCTGACATATTGATCTCTACATTTCATTTGTGTGTTCTTCGTTTACCATGTATTGTGCATATGTGGGCATTGTTTTTGTAACAATTCCTGTTTAGTTGGGTAAGTTGTGTATGTTGTGTTCCGTTTACATATGTACACATATCTTTTTGTAACAACTTTTGGTGTGTCTGTGCAGGTTGTATTCTGTCACAATGCTCTGTTGGATTTTAATTGATGTTCACTGTCTGTGAGAATAAGTTTCTCTAAACACAAAATGCCAGAACGTTTTGATACATAAGCATGCTTTGGAATAGGCTCCACCTGGCCGGTCAATAGGCCGCCTTATCTGACAGCGGTCATAATGGTCGGCTGCCAACCCAGCTAACGTGTTGGATACTGGCTCTGGCAATCGCATTTCGACGGAGATGGACTCCTAAAGACCCGCGTGCCATGATTTGTGTGCACGTTGAAAAACATGGGTTGCCTGAATTTCCGGCGCCCTCCTCTACCGAGGCCCTCAAAATCGTATCACGGTTTATAATAGGTCCCCTTGAAGAATGAGGGAAAAAATTCCCAGATTTGCTGCAACGGCAAAAGAATGAACGTGGGAGCAAGAAATTGGATTGTATTGTGACGTAAGGCTACCTCTTACTCATAGCTCTCACTGAAGTATGCGCTTTTACAGGCGAAGGTTCTCAAGCCATGACTCGTGCGTTCTCGACGAATTCAGTAGTAGTACTCGTCGTCGTAGTAGTAGGTAGCCACCTCCACGACCGGACTAGAGGAGCGGCATTCGCGCGCTCTTTTGAACTGAGCAGGAAACCCAAGTACATTATTTATAAATAAAACGGTAGTTGTTTTTGGTAAAAACACCTACAGAGACGTGTATCGGTGACCTAATCTTCAATAAAGTCTGCCGTGAGTTTGAGGCTTAATAAAAAATTCGGCAGATCCCACAGAATCGATTATATGCGAAGCAAGAATGAGAAATGTTGATACATATGTCACTTCAAAATCAGCAGAACGTTACGAGATGGAAGTACATGATGCCGTACATGACTTCCATGTCATAATTATTATGCCGGGATGTGTCGTTTACATTCGTCGTCTATTCACGTCACTTGATGCATAATCTAGTATATATCGAGCTATACCGGTTACACACGGGCACTTTTAATCGCGATCAGTGTCAATCCGGATTAACTACGATCCAGAATAAATGCTGCTACACGGTCACTTTTAATCACGATCAGGCGTGATCAGGATCAAGACTTTCGTGATCTGCCTGAGAGATCGTGAATTTGCTGTCGTCTGCATCCCCGATAGGTGAGCTTGTTAAAAACCCAGTAAACAAGAAAATCGAGCACAGTTCAATAAAAACGCTTTAAAACAAATAGAAGTTTTAAAAAAGCATATTCCAAACTGTTTAAAATGGGACAATATCTACAGCATTGCATAATTTAGGATTTGCATTGACCGCATGTAGTTACGGTAGAAGCAGACGACAAGCAGTCGACCGTTACCTTCAGCGCTTACTTTCAGCTCCGACGGGGCGAGTTCAACTCTCGCCCCGTCGGAGCTGTTGAGCACCTAGAAGCAAACTGATTATGTGTGTCGCAAGCCTTTCGACAACCTCGCAACGTACGCGCACTTCGTGGTCGAATGAAGAGAGCTTTACAGTAATTTACCGCTGGCAGGAGCGACTAAACAGACTTGAGGCGCCATGGCGCGTACAAAGAGATTGACGCTCCGCTGTGACTACGCCGTTACGAGCGGGGTCTATCAGAAATAAAAGCGAAGGTTAAGATTCTCACACAACAATACAGTTTAGTGCTAGGAAAATTTTATCGAGTGATGGATTTATGAAAATACTATCGTAATTTAGGAATTACTATTGTACTATCACAGGGACATCAACTAGCTGAGGCATTGGCTGTGAAGACTACGCGCTGGTTAGCTTAGTGAGAAGAACTTTTATTTATTTCAGCACAGCTGAGAGCCTCTCATTCGATTTTGTTATTGTCGCGTTTTCTTGCTATAGCTGTGCAATTCTATCATGCTCTGGCAGCTTACCTGTCATCACCTCTGCCGCACCGTTGGGAACTCGCTCAGCCCAGCTGCCTCTTGGTGTAACTGCAGGCGACCTCCCCGGTTGGAAGCCGTGATCTCGAACTGAACACCAGGCAGCTGGCCATTCGCGTGACGCCCAGGCTGATCCCGGCCCTGATGGTGACCTTGAGAACTCGAGCGCCCCCGTGATTGGGAGCGGGCCTTTGCTCTAGAACCTCTTCTGGAACGCGACCTGCCCCTGTAGTGGGGCCGACTTTCCTGTTCTTGTGTAGTCTCTCGCATCCTTACATACGATCCCTCAGTTTCCTGTCACCGTCCAGAAAAACCGTCTCAACAGCCGCATCTGCTGCAGTCCCGCATCCCACCACCCTCCACCAAGATTTAGCACAGTCTGAATTGCCTCCGTGTACTATCGAGACCCCGCTATTGCACGATCATGACGAGAAACCGTAGGTCAACGCGTGACACCCCTAAACTCCTGCGTGTGTGGCAGTGGGATTGCAGGGGGTACCGTAGGAAACGTGGAGCTCTAATGCAATTCATTGCGACGCAGCGAATTACTCCCGATATCATAGCGTTACAAGAAGTACAATGTACCCCTACGCTTCTGGGTAACATCACATACACGGACGTAACGAACAATACACCACATCGCACAGCTACCTAAGTTTCTAAGCATGTCACTGTCATAGAACACACCCTTTAAAGCACCCCCATCTCATACCTACTTCTCGAATTAGTGCCGGTATCTAGTTCCAGTAGCAGTCTGTACGTGCTTAAAGTTTACAGTGCACCTAAGGCCAGGAACGATGACTTCGGTCATCTATTCGCACAACTATGCAAGTTGGGTAAACGCATAGTTATTGTAGGAGATTTCAATGCCCCCAATCGGGCTTGGGGCTACGCAACGTAAATGCCTAAAGGCCGACGACTAGAACAGGTTCTCGCGATTCATCGCATGACCCTGCTGACAGAACCTAATCAACTCACTCGCATAGGTAATAGTGTGAGCGGGGACACATGCCCCGACCTGACGATAGTCAAGGGGGTTAGTCACCATTCCTGGTGCAACCTCATGGTGAATCTAGGCAGTGATCACCATATACTATTTACAGAACTCCAAGTAGCAGCCACGCGGGCCCCAGAGCGCATCATAAAAATAACAAATTGGGATGCATTTAGGCGTAATCGTACAACTACCCATCAGGACTCTCCATCCCTAGAGGCTTGGATATCACAACTTCAGTCCAATTTTCAAAGAGCTACCAAACTCATTGCTGTGACGACAGAAACGCTGGATGTGGACCGGCATCTGCTGCATCTCTGAGATGCCCAAAAAGGCTCGACACGGCGGTGGCGGCGACAGAAACAGAACCAAAAACTTCGTCCCCGAATTCCCAACTAGCTACTGAGGCACATGACTATGCGAACATCCTCACTTGCAACAATTGGAATAACTTCTGTGATCGGCTGAACGGCTCACGGAGTACACCTCGAACGTGGCATATACTCCGTGCTCTTTCAAATCCCACGCAGACAAAATCACACACTGCTAACGCAATCTGCACCATTCTCCACAAATCAGGGCTCGACGATACCACTCTGCTGCACACCTTAAAGCAACACTATGTATCCACGGGCCCCTTCCTGCCTATCATGATTATCCACAAGTACACGTTACGCCTTTAGATGAGGACATTACAGAAGCAGATGTTAGGGCAGCTTTTCAAAAGCATTAGGTGTAACACAGCACCCAGTACAGACTGGATTACGTACACACGTCTGCGTAATTTGGGGAGACGACCAGTCCATTGAATATTTAATCGCTTTTTATAACGAACATTGGAACAACGGCACATTACCCCAGGAGTGGGCGACACGCAGAAAGTCATACTTATTCCAAAGCCTGGCAAGCAGCTATCCCTCCAGAATCTTCGCCCTATATCCTTATCTTCATGTGTAGCTAAGCTCTTTAAACACGTTGTCCTCTCTCGACTACAACCATTTCTCAAAGACAATCACTTTTTTCCTGCTACCCTATTCGACTACCGTCCTGGTATCTCTACACAGGACGTATTATTACAGCTTAAGGAGGACGTGTTGAATAGCCCCTACTTCAAAACCAGATCCGAGCTATTCTGGCCGTGGATCTGAAGGGTGCTTTTGACTATGTCTCCCTTCGACCTTATTCTTGACAATCTCGCTTCATCTCAGTGCGGCTCACGTATCTACAATTACGTGAGGTCCTTTTTTTCTGACCGCACGGCCACTATTTGAATAGGAGACCTCCGTTCGGACGTCATTCGTCTCGCAGACAGAGCAACACCACAGGGCTCGGTTCTTTCGCCCACATTGTTCAAGTGGCTATGGCTAAACTGCCTTCCCTATTACAACAGGTTCCCAACATCCAGCATGCCATCTATGCAGACGACTTTACAATTTGGGCAACCAAAAGATCAGACGAAACCATTCAGGACTGCCCTACAGGAAGCTGTGTCTGTGGTACAAGACTATGCTGCTGCCGGCAGCCTTACGTGATCAGTGGATAAGTCGGAGATGTTATTGCTATACAAGCGGCGCCGCAAAACCGCTGATTCTCCTGACATTTCGCTGTTTCTTGATAGCCGTCCTATCCCTCTGGTACCACGAATTCGCATTTTAGGCCTCTACCTTTAGGCGGCCTGTCCGAATCTCTGGATTCCGTACAGGCCGCCTTTGGAACCTGAACTTGGCAACGTTTAATGCTAGAACCGTTATCTAGTGAGGGAAGTCTAGCTTTACTATTCGAGGAGCTAGAGGGTGTTAAATGGGATATAATAGGGCTCAGTGAGGTTAGGAGGACAGACGAGGCCTATAGGGTGCTACAGAATAGGCACGTTCCTTTGCTATCGGGGCTTGGCAGACAGAAGAGAACTGAGAGTGGGATTCCTAATTCACAGAAACATAGCTGGCAACATAGAGGAATATTACAGCATCAATGAAAGGGTGGTAGGTATTGTAATTAAACTGAATAAAAGATACAAGATGAAGGTAGTACAGGCTTACGCGCCTACATCCAGCCATGATGACGCTTCAGTTGAAAGCTTCTATGAAGACGTGGAATCGGCAATGACTAAGGTAAAAACACAGTATACTATAGTGATGGGCAACTTTAATGCAAAGGTAGGGAAGAAGCAGGCTGGAGACCAGGCAGTAGGAGATTATGGCATCGGCACTAGAAACGCCAGAGGAGAGCTACTAGTAGAATTCGCAGAACGCAATAATTTACGGATAATGAATAACTTCTACCGAAAACAAGAAAACCGCAAGTGGACATGGAGGAGCCCTAATAGCGAAAATAAGAACGAAATAGAATTTATAATGACTGCACACCCAGGAATCGTGCAAGATGTGCAAGTGGTTGGCCAGGTACGATGCAGTAACCATAGAATGGTACGGTCTCGAATTCGCCTAGACTTAAAAAAGGAACGACAGAAACTAATACGCAAGAAGCCAATCAATCAGCTAGCACTGAAAGGGAAAGTACAGGAATTCAGAGTGTCGCTGCAGAACAGGTACTCGGCCCTTAGTGAGGAAACCAACCTTAGCGTAGATACAATGAATGATAATCTGACGAGTATCATTACGGAGTGTGCAGTGAAAGTTGGAGGCAGGGTAGTTAGACAGGACACTGGCAAGCTTTCCCAGGAAACGAAGAACCTAATTAAGAAGCGTCAAATCATGAAAGTGTCAAGTACAACAGACGAAATAGAACTGGCAGAGCTTTCGAAGCTGATTAATAGACGTAAATTATGCGATGTAAGAAGGTATACCATGGAGAGAATGGAACACTATCTGAAAAATTGAGGAAGCTTCAAAGCAGTGAAGAGGAAACTTGGAATAGGCAAAAGTTGGATGTATGCACTAAGGGACAAAGAAGGCAAAATAACTACCAATATGGATAGGATAGTCAAAATAGCGGAGGAGTTTTACGTAAATCTGTACAGTAGCCGAGACAACCACGACCTTAATACGATAAGAACTAGCAGTAACACAGATGACACCCCACCAGTAATGATAGAAGAAGTCAGAAAAGCTTTGGAGAGCATGCAAAGAGGCAAAGCTGCTGGTGAGGATCAGGTAACATCAGATCTGCTGAAGGATGGAGGACAGATTGTGTTAGAAAAACTAGCCATCCTGTTTACGAGGTGTCTCCTGACGGGAAGGGTACCAGAGTCTTGGAAGAACGCTAACAAAATCTTAATACATAAGAAAGGAGATGACAAGGACTTGAAGAATTACAGGCCGATCAGCTTGCTCTCTGTAGTGTACAAGCTATTTACAAAGGTAATTGCTAACAGAGTAAAGAAAACATTAGAATTCAATCAACCAAAGGAACAAGCAGGATTTCGAACGGGATACTCAACAATTGACCACATTCATACTATCAATCAGGTAATATAGAAATGCTCAGAGTATAACCAACCACTATACATAGCCTTCATAGATTACGAGAAGGCGTTTGATTCAGTGGAAATATCAGCCGTCATGCAGATACTGCGGAATCAGGGCGTAGATGAAGTATATATAAACATTCTGGAAGAAATCTACAGGGGGTCAATTGCTACCATGGTGCTTCATAAAGAAAGCAACAGAATACCAATCAAGAAGGGTGTAAGGCAGGGGGACATAATCTCCCCTATGCTATTTACCGCGTGCTTACAGGAGGTTTTCAGAAGCCTAGAATGGGAACAGTTAGGGATAAGAGTTAATGAAGAACACCTTAGTAACCTGTGCTTCGCCGATGGCATTGTATTGCTGAGTAACTCACGGGACGAATTGCAACTCATGATTACGGAGTTACACAAGGAGAGCAGAAAGGTGGGTCTTAAAATTAATCTGCAGAAAACGAAAGTAATGTACAACAACCTCGGAAAAGAACAGCGCTTCGAGATAGGTAATAGTTCACTTGAAGTTGTAAAAGACTATGTCTACTTAGGGCAAGTAATAACCCAACAGCCTAACCACAACATTGAAGTAAATAGAAGAATAAGAATGGGGTGGAGCACATTCGGCAAGCACTCTCAATATATGACAGGTAGATTGCCATTATCCCTTAAGAAGAAGGTATATAACAGCTGTATCTTGCTGATACTTAGCTACGGAGCAGAAACCTGGAGACTCACAAAGAGGGTTCAGCTTAAATTGAGGACAATGCAGCGAGCAATGGAAAGAAAAATGGTAGGTGTAACCTTGAGAGGCAAGAAGAGAGCGGAGTGGAATAGGGGACAAACGGGGGTTAAGGATATCATAGTTGAAATAAAGAAGAGGAAATGGACATGGGCCGGGCATGTAGCGCGTAGACAGTATAACCGCTGGTCATTAAGAGTAACTAACTGGATTCCTAGAGAAGGAAAGCGGGTTAGGGGGAGACAGAAGGTTAGGTGGGCAGATGAAATTAAGAAGTTTGCGGGTATAAATTGGCAGCAGCAAGCACAGGACCGGGTTAACTGGCGGAGCATGGGAGAGGCCTTTGTCCTGCAGTGGACGTAGCCAGGCTGATGATGATGATGATGATGATGATGACCTTCAGTCCGACGGCAAGGCCTCGCACACTACAAACCTTCTGGCTCAGCAGATAACTCAAATACACACATGATCCAACGCATCACCAATCGCAGGAGAGGCCTCTGTGAGAAGGACGTCCTCCGCTTAGTACAAGAACTCATAGTTAGTTGGCTCACCTATCATCTTCACTTTCACAATTTCACGCTAGCTCAAATAAAAAAGATGGACATTCTTCCACGGACAGCTGTGAAGGCGGCTCTCGGCTTGCCTCCACACGCATCTACACAACGCCTCCTTCAATTATGAGTCCACAACACCGTAACCGAACTCTTCGGTACCCGGCACAACAGTCAGCTCCAACGACTCAGGCAGACCCTTCAGTGCTGCGCCATTCTGTCTCGTCTTGGCTGATTCTCGAAAATCCCGCACAAGTACCGCGAGATAAACTTGCTTCTACTGTCCACGCATTCATCAAAGTGCCTTCGATTCCAGGTAATATGAATCCCTCCCGCCACGCCGGTCATCGACGTGCCCGAGTTCAGGCTATGACACGCGTCTTTGGTGATGGTACCTCAGACTTACAAGTACTTTACACTAATCAGCACGCTACCCAGAGAAGTCAGCCGTGTGTTTTGCCCTGACAGATGACACAGAAGCCCTTGTGGCGTCTGCCACACTTCGCACTACAGACAGTGGTCTGGCAGAGGAGGGAACTCTCGCTTTGGCAATTGTTCACGCCACCACACTGTCACATGACTCCCGTGTCACTATTGTAACAGATTCACCAGCTGCTTGCCGTGCTTTCGCTGTCACAAGTCCCATTGATTAGGGAGGCGATCGCCGAGCTAATTCGAAGGGCCGAAGTATCGGCCCCTCGAACCGCACCATGAAAGCGTGGACAATTTATAAGTGGTCCTTTTTGGCGCGCCAGCAGACGCCGGCTGTGGCCCAAAGAACAAGTCAGAGCCAAGAGTTGATAAACAAACAAAATTATATTCTCAATAATGGCAGATCAAAAACAATACACAAGTATGCACACTCCACAATAGTTGAGTACAATGTGTCACCGATCAAACAACGTACTACACAGTACAATCAGCCACACTCGAAACAACGGACACAGACAACAATACGCACTACAATGCAGTCGCATGCATTGAACAACCAAGACACTTAAAGACTAAAGAGATAGAAAACCTATTCAGTTCAAAGTTCTTGGAACGAAATTCTGGATGATACTCTTCCGAGAATCACTCACTCAAAGTCCAGCGTTGTTGTCGTTTCGCTGCCCCCAAAGTTTCTCTTCCAGGAAACTTCGCCGAAGTTTCTCTTCCAGGAAACCTCGCGTCTTCAATTGGTCACTCTCCAGGCTTCAACTTCTTAGCCGGAAACACGTCGGCTTCACACACGCAGCTGTTGCCACGCGTCTTCGCTGGATAGCGGTAAACACACGCTCTTGCCTGTAGCTCGAGTCGTCACCCCTCAGGCGGAAATCATCTTCTCCTGCTTTGTCTCTACGGACAAAACCTTCGCCGGCTGCACGGCGGAATCCCTACGCGCTCTGGCGCTAACTTCTGTCTTCTCCTGATCTCTCATCTCGGCTGCTCGAATAAATACCTACCGCGCGACATTCCAGAAAGTTCTCATCATTTCGTCCGCGCAATACGCAGCGAAGGCTGGGGAGAGGGCAAGACGGTTCGAAGGCCGCCCGCGACGGATGACTCAACCCAGCACCACCACGTGCCTTTCCATCTAAAGATTTCGAGTGCTTGCTCGGCCGCCGATGTGGGGTGAGGAGGTTCATCGGCGAACCTACACTTCCGAGGGGAGAGGGAGCGTGCACGGGGGTCTTTGGATGCTTGTTTTCGTTTTTCTTTTTCTTTGATAGTTGAGCTCGCGGCGTCTCTTCAGCGTTTCGTCGCGAGAATTTGGCGGCGCGCCCTTTTTTGAGCGCTCGTTTTGTGACATTCTCTCAAGGACTTGTGGCTGCACATACACACAATATCCTCTTTTTTGTCTCACCATCCGCGTTACGTCCTGTCCGTATCGTCTGGACTCCTGGACACGCCTCTCTCTATGGTAATGAAGGCGTTCATGCGGTTGCCCGAGAGGTGACCGGCTGGGCTCCATTGAAAGAGCTGTCCGATCCAGACGACGCATTGACAGAACCATTAGACTACAACGCTACGCTGGAGTACAACCGACAGAGCCGTTATACGTATCCTCCCCCTTATCCTTCACTTAACAGAGCAGGTGCTGTCGCTTGGCGGCAACTACAGACCAATTCATTTCCTCGCCTTTATATGCTAAATCGCTTTCATCCGACTTTGTACTCCTCCTAGTGCCCCTTCTGTGGATCCGTACCGACGGTGTACTACTCCACGTGGAAATGCTCTTTCCACAGGGCGTTCCTCCCATTCCCAATCCCACCCCTTCCTCTTAGGAGTCTGCAGTGCTCCGCTTACACCGGCAGGAACAGCAGCAGCTGGTCCAGCGTGCTCGAAGGGTCGCGCAAGGCAATGGAGCCCTGGACTGAGGGCCCCACCCAAAGAAGGCTCAGTGTGCATTGTTAATAATAAATGTTTATTCTCTCTCTCTTGTGTAGTCTGGATGCTCTAGGTCCCGTAGGCTGGCATAAGCTGCTTGTCGTTGATGTCTGTACTCGATGTGATTGATGCGTCCCGGGCTTTTGTGGTTGCTCGCGATCTTTCCCAACGTCTGCGTCTGACGACGTATGGCACTAAGAACCTGTTCTTGCACTCTTTGTCTGCCGTGGAATGGTGACCGTCGCACAGCCTGCATCTTGGATTGCACTGGTGGAGGCTATCTGGGTTCTTGATCACGCAGCCTCTACAGAAGAGTTCAGCTGGGTTCAAACAGACGTCAGACCGATGTCCCAGCTTTCCACAGACGTAACACATATAGATGTTCTTGCGGTAAAGGGAGCACTGCAAAAGTGAAGGTCCATATCACGAATATGGGCACCTTGTGTCCTTCGAACGCTATGATGATTGTCGCAGTGTCCTTGATTTTCTTGGCATGCAGCGCGAGCTTGTTGTTCGCGTTCACAATCTTTCGGGTCAAAATGCCCTGAGTATCGCTTACGGGCATCCTGCGAATCACTCCTTTACAAGTATCGTGGGGTGCCGTGGCGTACGCGCTAACCTCGAAAACTTTGCCTCCAATGTCAATTTGCTTGACCTTCAGGTATCATGAAGCTCTGTATTGGTCTTGAGTGCTTGCTACCATAATGTTCTGCTGCAAGTTGGAACCGATGATGTCCTGCATGGCCTCCTCGTCTTTGACGCTGGCCGCCAGTACTATCGCGTCTGCCGCGACTCCAGTGCCAATTCTCGAGATATTTATTCCTCCACGTGGTCGTAGCAAAATTTTGCTGAAATCCTTGGGTAGTGGCGGCATGCGTACAGCTCGCACGATTGCATGCTTGGTGTCATGCCTACTACGACTGGCTCGAGCGTCTCCCGCAACGCCCGCCTTGGTCAAAACCTTGGCAGCAGGAACGCTTACCTCGGCTAGCTTATTCCTTGAGCGTCTCGTTTCGGCTTCCTTCCGACCCATGTCTTCCATGCAATGCTCTGGAGAGATGTCCTCTCCATTTACTTGGTATTCCATTATCAGTTGCAGGTCCCGGAATGCACAGAGCGTTGAATCACGTTGGCAAGGGGTCGGCGCTTCGGAGACAATCGCCTCCTTGGTTTGGCTTATATCCTTCGAGGGGTTGCCATGTAAAAATGTCTTAAAATGGTTGAAAATTTCACTCACCAGCACAAAGGTGGTATCTGCTGATTTTTTGAGAACATAGGCACACGATGAGACTGAAAACTTGGCGAGACATTCGACATTTCTTTATTGCGCCTCATTATTTATCTCGCGATTTATGATTCCCCTGAAGCAACAAATACATGGACTACGCATGTTTTGGCTGAGCATCTACTAGAGAACCAACGTCAGTGCATTGCCCTGTACCTAGGGTCATTCATACGCTCACGTCACGCCATCATTCTCTGGATGCGCGCCCATTAAAGGAAGGGAGAGCAAAGCTAACATTGAAATTTAACCCCTTACCATGGCGCGTAGCGTTGCCAATTTCGGCAGACGTGATCATGAACGCCTCATCTACGCATTGCGCTGGTCATCTGAATATTATCAAAACTGGTGAGTGGCCCTTCAAGGCGCAAACATTGCGTGGGCAATGACGTAGCATGATTCGTGTCTCACATAAGTCATTTTTCGCCAAGCGTGGCTAATTCCCATGCTCTTCACCCAACACAAAGAGTTTGAAATTTAGCGTTAGCACACAGTTGAGTGAACAACGTGTGGCGTTATCGTCGAATCATCTAATGCGTGACGCTGCAGAGTAAGTGGTTTGGGCAATGAATGGTGCGCTTTGTAACACTTTTCTTCAGATTACGTTTTATTTGTGGCCATTATGCATATACACCTGCAAATACATATATGGGTCATGACGTCAATTGCAAAAAAAGTCCACGTGTCTCCACGAAGTAATGATGACGAGTGGGCGAAGGTAGGTTAAGTCGATAATTTTTACGTTACAGTCGCCGACTGCCGTGAAGGTTGGACAGATGGATGCATGGATGGATGGATAGACGCATAGGCTGCGCCGCTCATTATGTATTGTGCGGCCATAAACTTGATTCATGAACCTATAGAGCGGGTGTTTTACACAACTGTTTTCATTTCTCGTTATGCAGGTGTTCTGTTTCAGTTTCGTGAAGCGTGACGGACTAGACTCGAACCATCGGAGCTTCGCCCCTATAGTACGCCGAGAGCACATATATAGTGGCTATCGTTATATAGTGTTCGGTGCTCCTAGTGTAGTATCGCACGTTCGCACGCAGCTCGGAATTGGGTCAGTTTGGGTACATTTGCATGCGAGAGCTGCAATCAGCTGTCTGCTACCAGTGATTTAGCAAATGGAAGTTATTTGAATTAGCATAAGCATACACGGGAGACACCACTACCTTAAACACTCCAGAATTGCCTCACAAAGGGAGGAGGTGTTTTTACACACACTTCATCAAAACACCGTGAATCACTACAAAAAAGAAACATGGTACCTCTCAAAACGTTGGAGATGGAGAGAAAGAAAAAAGAGGGGGGCGGGCGGTCGAGTGGCGTAGGGAGTCGGATGACTTGCTCCTCTCCTTTGACTAAGTAGGGTGCTGCCACGTACTCTAAGATTTCTCCGCGTAATACCAAAAAACTGAGTGTGCCAGTGCTTTCTATCTACCTCATCATCTATCTATCATCTCTCTACTTCTATCTACCTTATCAACAAGGTACCCCAAAGAATCTTATTATTACGGTTAGTTTGTGTGTTTAAAAAAGGCACAACAATTTAGAGCACATGTAACTCCGCTATGAAAGAGCATAAAGCCATCTCAGGACACCTTTATCTGTTTAGAAAAAGTGGTTGATTTAGACTACCTGGTACCGGGTTTGCGTGACAAAATTGCAGTGGCGCTGTCTTGGTAGGCAAAAGACGCTCTGCCTACCAGAGTTTTCGCTAGGCTTTCAAGGGTACATATGATGTTCTTAGTCAAGCATCGAGAAAAAAATTAGCGGAGCTGCCACGTGCAGTGGGAACCGTTGATATGCAAAGCACGAAGAAGAAATGCTGATATGTCACGTCAAAATCAGCACAACGTTAATAAATTTGGTATATGTGACGCTAGCGAAACAGCCGCGTGCGCATCATGAGCGTGGCATTTAGTCATGATGTTACATGACATGCAAGTCATGATTCTTTTGTTAGAGTCTGTCGCTTGTGTTCGCCATGCAATCAAACAGGAGACTTCGTGTTGGGATTTAACTGTTTATTTGGGCGAACCTGTGCCCAGTAAACGGAAAGTCCAATTACAGCAGCAGTCTCGCACAGATAGCAGTCTCAGACTGATAGCGGCGAACGGAGCGTCGGCCTTCGATCAACAACTGACAAGCGGTGAAGCGCGTCGGCATTTATACTCTTGCCGTCGAATGTTCTAGCGTTATCGCTGGCGGTGGCGTAGGTTCCAGAACAATCTGTA
The DNA here is from genome assembly GCA_013436015.1 of Rhipicephalus annulatus. Taxonomy (NCBI): domain Eukaryota; kingdom Metazoa; phylum Arthropoda; class Arachnida; order Ixodida; family Ixodidae; genus Rhipicephalus; species Rhipicephalus annulatus. The sequence continues at coordinate 72,232 of WOVY01002986.1, read as the reverse complement.
CTGTTCGCACAGTGGGCGTATTTTTATCGAAATGATCTACTACAGTCCGGAACCTTCTAGAAAACTGCAGGCGCGGTTTGCGCTGAGAATCGTGCGGTGTTTTGGGACGATAACAAAAACTTGGGAAATGGAATGTGGCATTGCCCCCCTCTGAAAAAAGGCATCGTCCCGATGCTTTACGTAAAGATGAAAGGACAATAATAATACAAGAAAGTAAAATAAATAAATTACGATACAACAATAATACAAAAAAAACTGGTTCAGTTTGTTAAGGCGCATGAAACGGCTTGAGGCGCGCGACATGGACGACTTCAGGTCGCGATCGGCATCGTTGAGAGTTCGTGATGCCGTCGGTGACAACCTCGTAATCAAGTGGGCCGAGACGTCAAACCACTCTGTACGGTTCGAAGTACCGTCGCAGAAGCTTTTCACTTAGTCCACGTCGGCGTATCGGCGTCCACACCCAAACACGTTCACCGGGCTGGTATTCCACGAAGCGTCGTCGAAGGATTGTAACGGTGGCTGTCGGTCGTCTGTTGATTCTTGATACGGAGACGCGCAAGTTGTCGGGCTTCTTCGGCGCGTTGAAGGTACTCGCTCGCATCGAGGTTTTCTTCGTCGGTGACGTTGGGTAACATGGCATCGAGCGTCGTTGCCAGGCTCCTTCCGTAGACCAATTTGTATGGAGATATCTGCGTCTTCTCCCACACCGCCGTGTTGTATGCGAAGGTCACATACGGAAGAATGGCGTCCCACGTCTTGTGTTCGACATCGACGTACATTGACAACATGTCGGCGATCGTCTTGTCAAGCCGCTCGGTGAGGCCGTTGGTCTGTGGGTGGTACGCTGTCGTCGGGCGGTGGTTTGTTTGGCTGTATGCCAAGATTGCTTGAATTAAGTCGGCAGTGAATGCCGTTCCTCTGTCGGTGATAAGGACCTCCGGGGCACCATGACGTAGGACGATATTTTCGACGAAGAACTTAGCTACCTCAGATGCACTGCCTTTTGGCAGGGCTTTTGTCTCGGCATAGCGGGTGAGGTAGTCGGTAGCTACCACGATCCACTTGTTTCCGAAAGCCGACGTCGGGAACGGCCCCAGTAGGTCCATACCAATCTGCTGGAAAGGTCGGCAAGGTAGATCAATTGGCTGCAGAAGTCCCGCTGGCCTTGTCGGCGGTGTCTTGCGTCGCTGACAGTCCCGGCATGTCCTCTCACAGTACGAGTGACGTCGGTGGTAAGACGTGGCCAGTAGCACCTTTCTTGTATCCTCGCGAGCGTGCGAGAAACACCGAGGTGCCCTGCCGTCGGATCGTCGTGAAGGGCCTGCAGGAGTTCTGGTCGCAGAGCTGAAGGCACCACAAGGAGGTACTTAGCTCGAAGCGGTGAAAAGTTTTTCTTTTGTAGAAGACCGTTTCGTTGGAAGAACGACGCAAGTGCGCGCTTGAATACCTTCGGGACTTCGGTGGTCCTGCCTTCGAGGTATTCTATTAGGGCCTTAAGTTCTGGGTCGGCCCTCTGTCGTTCAGCGAAGTCGTCGGTAGTTATCGTTCCTAAGAAGTAGTCGTCATCCGGGTCGTCGGGTAGCGGTTGGTCAACAGGCGCACGAGAGAGACAGTCGGCGTTGGAGTGTTTTTTGCCGGACTTGTAAATGACAGTAATGTCATATTCTTGAAGTTTCGGGCTCCATCGTGCGAGGCGACCTTAGGGGTCTTTCAAGGTGGCTAGCCAACACAATGCTTGGTGGTCGCTCACAACTTTGAAGGGCCTGCCGTAGAGGTAGGGGCGAAATTTCGACGTAGCCCAGATGATGGCGAGGCACTCCTTTTCTTTTGTGGAATAATTTGCTTCTGCTTTGGATAGCGATCGGCTGGCGTAACTAATAACCCTTTCAAGTCCGTCAGCCCTCTGCACAAGAACGGCGCCAAGACCTACGCTGCTTGCGTCAGTATGTATTTCTGTCTCGGCGAATTCGTCGAAATGGGCAAGTAACGGAGGCGTCTGGAGGCGATGTTTAAGCTCCTAAAAAGCGTGTTCCTGCGGTGTTTCCCACTTAAACTCCACGTCGGCCTTGGTAAGGTTAGTGAGAGGATCGGCGATGCGGGCAAAGTTTTTCACGAACCGCCTATAATAGGCACACAGGCCTAGAAATCGGCGCACGGCTTTCTTGTCAGTGGGCGGCGGGAAGTCGGCGATGGCGGCTGTTTTCCGTGGATCGGGACGAACTCCAGACTTGCTGATAACGTGCCCCAGAAACAAGAGCTCCTCATACGCAAATCTGCACTTTTCTGGCTTCAGTGTGAGTCCGGAAGTCTTGATGGCTTGAAGTACAGCTTCAAGGCGCCGAAGATGCTCGTCGAAACTCGAGGAAAACACGACGACGTCGTCCAAGTACACAAGGCAAGTCTGCCACTTCAATACTGCCAGTACTGTATCCATAACGCGTTGAAACGTTGCAGGCGCTGAGCAAAGGCCGAAGGGCATCACCTTAAACTCGAAAAGGCCGTCTGGTGTTATAAACGCCGTCTTCTCTCGGTCTCTTTCGCCGACTTCGATTTGCCAATAGCCATTCTTGAGGTCCATTGACGAAAAGTACTTGGCGTTATGGAGCCGATTAAGTGCGTCGTCTATTCGTGGGAGGGGATACACGTCCTTTCTTGTGATTTTGTTCAGGCGGCAATAAGCGACGCAGAAACGTAGGGTCCCATCCTTTTTCTTCACTAACACCACGGGGGATGCCCATGGACTCTTGGACGGCTGGATAATGTCATCCCGCAGCATTTATTCAACTTGTCTCTTCATGGCCTCACGTTCTCGCGTCGAAACCCTGTACGGACTCTGACGGAGTGGTCTGGCATTTTCTTCGGTTATGATGCGATGTTTCGTGATTGGCGTCTGGCGAATTTTCGATGACGACGAAAAGCAATCTTCATATTGCAGGAGCAGGGCCTTGAGCTGTTCTTGCTAATCGTTCGGAAGTCTGGGATCGACGTTGAATGCTATGGGAGGGGTTTTGTTCCTCTGAGCAGGTTCCGCAGAATCGGCGAGGGCGAAAGCACTGGTGGCATTCGACAATTTCTTCGATGTATGCGACCGTTGTTCCTTTGTTCACATGTTTGTACTCATTGCTGAAATTCGTAAGCATAACCGTTGCTTTGCCTCCCCGCAGCTCTGCAATTCCTCTTGCGACGCAAATATTTCGGGTGACCAACAGATGCCGACTGCCTTCGACGACGCCTGCCAAGTCAGGTGATTTAGGAGTGCCGACTGAAATAATGACGCTTGAGCGAGGCGGAATGGTGACTTGTTCTTCCAGCACATTCAAGGCATGGTGTCCTGACGGCGTGTGCGGTGGTAGTGCTTCTTCTGTGGATAACGTTATCGACTTTGTTTTTAGGTTGATGACAGCACTATGGAGGCATAAGAAGTCCATGCCAAGGATGACATCTCTCGAGCAACGCTGTAGGACTACGAAGTCTGTAGAATAAATACGGCCATTAATGGTGACTCTCGCTGTGCAGATTCCTGCAGGCGTTACAAGATGACCTCCGGCTGTGCGGATATGAGGGCCTTTCCAAGCTGTCCTTTTTTTAACTTCGCGGCGAACGACCCACTGATGACAGAATAGTCAGCTCCAGTATCGACGAGAGCGGTCACACTGTGGCCGTCAATAAGAACGTCGATGTCGCTAGTTTGCCGTCTCGCATTACAGTTAGGGCGTGGCGTCGGGTCACGGCTGCGTCGGCTTGATCCGCTGCTTCCATGTTGCGTCGTCAAGCCACCTCCGGTAAGTGAGCTTTCGCCGTCAGGGCTTTGCCTGGTTGGCATTTTGTTCCGAAAGCTCCGTCGTGGCGTCGTCGTCGTCGGAGGATCTTCGGTAGTTCGTCGCACAGCAACCGCACCTCCACCGGTTGCTGCCCTTAGTTTCCCGGATACGGGCTAGGAGACCGGCCCCGCGTTGGGCCGGAGTACTGCCGGGGGTGCGGTGACATGCGGCGGCTGGGCGACGGCGTACGGGAAGGACTTCGGGGTGTCCATTGAGTTCCTGTCAGGTAGTCGGCGATGTCACGTGGCCGTTCCCCTGGCTGCGGACGTGGTGCATCGACGGCGAAGCCACGCAGTCCCATCTGTCGTTACTGGCAACGGCGGTAAGTGTGCCCGGCCTCGCCGCAGTGGTAGCACAGTGGGCGGTGTTCAGGGGTGCGCCAAACGTCGGTTTTCCTCGGCGCACTGCGCTGGCCAGCTGTTGAACGGTAGGTCGTCGGTGGGAGTGGTGGCGGCGGTGGTGTCCGGCGACGGAAGTGCGACGGGGCGGCGTTTTGGCGTGGACGGGGAGGAGAGTTATGGCGCACTGGAGCGGCGTAGCTCATAGTTTCTGGCTCGGGCAGCGGTGTTTGGGGAATTCGAAGTGATTGCCGAACTTCTTCTCGCACAATGTCGGCGATTGAATCCACTTGAGGGTGCGCCGAAGGCAACAGTTTGCGCAGCTCTTCCCGCACGATCGCTCGGATCGTTTCACGCAGGTTTTCGGAGTCACTGGTTTGAGCAGCAGCGCATTCTGGAGTCAGGCGACGATTATACTGTCTGGTGCGCATGTCAAGGGTTTTTTCGATGGTGGTCGCCTCGGATACAAATTCTTGGACGGTGTTCGGTGGATTCCTCATTAGTCCCGCGAAGAGCTCCTGTTTGACCCCTCGCATGAGGAAACGAACTTTCTTCTCCTCAGGCATGTCTGGATCAGCGTGACGAAATAGGCGGGTCATCTCCTCTGTGAAAATTCCAACCTTCTCATTTGGTAGCTGAACCCGGGTCTCTAGTTGAGCAGCGGCCCTTTCTTTGCGAGGGATGCTCGCGAACGTTTGCAGAAATGCGCCGCAGAAGACATCCCACGTTCGGAGCGTGGACTCACGATTCTCTAGCCAGGTCCTTGCGGTGTCTTCCAGGTAGAAGTACACACGACGGAGCTTTTCTTCGTTGTCCCAGTGGTTGAGGGCGGCCACACGGTCGTACGTTTCTATCCAGGACTCCGGGTCTTCGAACGATGACCCATGGAAAATTGGTGGTTCCCTGGGTTTATGCATGACCATCGTGGGCTGGGATGCGGCGGTTGTCATTGTCGCTGCAGTCGCGGTCATGGCCTTGGTCTTCCGCGCCTTGTCTTCTAGAATCCCGTACTCCGGTGGTAGCCCTTGCTGTCGGCGGCTTGTTCGCTGCTCCTGGTTGGCTTCGGTGTCTTCTCCGCGACGTGGGCTGGGTTCACGGCTTGACGGGGGCGTCCGGTACATGAACGAAGCAGCACCTCCACTAGATGTCACGGGGTCGTGACGTGGCCAAAGACAGGAAACTTCGTGTTGGGATTTAACTGTTTATTTGGGCGAACCTGTGCCCGGTAAATGGAAAGTCTAATTACAGCAGCAGTCTTGCACAGATAGCAGTCTCGGACTGATAGCGGCGAACGCAGCGTCGGCCTTCGATCAACAACTGACAAGTGGCGAAGCGCGTCTGCATTTATACTCTTGCCGTCGAATGTTCTAGCGTTATCACTGGCGGCGGCGTAGGTTCCAGAACAATCTGTACCGTTCGCACAGTGGGCGTGACCTTATCGAAATGATCTACTACAGTCCGGAACCTTCTCGAAAACTGCAGGCGCGGTTCGCGCTGAGAATGGTGTGGTGTTTTGGGACGATAACAAAACTTGGGAAATGGAACGTGGCAATATAACAAAAGTAAAAGACACTGACATGTCTGGAGCATATCCTAAAAGGAATACATCCAGACAGCGTCAGCTCTTCCCACACACACACAAGGTCATCCGAAAATAAGTAAATTTTAATTTATTGTAATAAAATGCACTTGCTCAGCTAATTCCAAACTTTTTCATGAAGTGCAGACGCCTATTCGAAATTCATGCTGCAAAGCACAAAAACGGGTTCTTGAAAAGACGTCGGTGGCTGGCCGTGAAGCTGTCTGCTCATAAAGAGATGTCACATGCTGAGCGATATATATATATAAATATATATATATATATATATATATATATATATATATATATATATATATATATATATATATTGTAATGTACTAGACAGAGAACAAGAGACAACACCCGATACTGGGCCGGCTGTTCTTATTCTGTCTTATTCTTTCTCTACCTTCCCTTAGCTGCCCACGCGCCCGAGCCCCAGCGTCTTTCTTCGTCTTGACACTCGGTCATGACTGCGTGCGCGTGGAGCTGGCGGCAAACTTTCTGCTGGGTGGGCTTGGCTGCATCGTGGTGGTCCTGAACCACAATGCAATATGGACTGACGGTCTGGGGGAAGCGTCTCTGTTGGACACACTCGCTGCCTCGAGCCGGTTGGTCTACGCAACGGTGTACCTCTGCTTGAAGATCTGTCTGTATTCTGGTGGGTGGCATTGGCTGACTCGCATAGGCCGCTCATGGCCCCGGTGCGTCTTGTGTTGAAAGTAAGGCGATGATGTCTCTGGTGGACGCCATTGACTTTGTCGTGCTGGTTTTTGTGTCTTGCTTTGAAAGTCGGACGACGATGGCTCTAGTGGACGCCATTGAGTGTTTCGCAATGGTCGTCTTCGGCCCGCATGCCCGGAGCCCTGAGTTGCCAATACCGTCTCTCGTGGACGCCATGACTTGCCTTGCGGGGCTGTCGAACACTCTTGTGGGCGACCTTGGCTGTCTCGAGGCGGCCGCAGCAGCAGGCAATTCAGTTGGCGCAGTTTGGGGACTTCATTCCCGTCAGCGTTCTGGACAGGCTGCGATTCCCGGCCATCATGCTTTGACGCAGGAGCCTCTGCGCTGCCATCTTTGGCTCCTCTTGTTCTGCGGCCACAAGGAATCAAGATGCTCCTTGGTTGTTCAGTACCGCGGCGTCCATAAAAGTTAACGTCACCATAACTGCACATCATGCTACAGACACCAGGGGCGTACGAAGGCCTTACCTCACTGCTATCACTGGGAACTGTTGGTATCGTAGACAGGTAGGGTGTGTCATGTCGCGACCCATCCAGCAGGACAAGGGTGAACGACTCCACGTGCCCAGGAGGTGTCGGGTTCGAATGCTGCAATGTCAATTGCTGAGGCTCGAGCGTGGTCTTGTTGCCTGTTGTCAGACTGGAGGACTGCGATGAGACATCGAGCTGCCGCCCCACTTGAGCTCGATATATGGTAGTGGGCGCGTTGACGAAGGGTCCAGCTACCCTGTGCCCCTCTGTATCTCCCCACACGAAAGAGGACGGGGTGGCCGATGGCTGACACGAATTTGGGTCCGGTACCAGCGACGAGTCTGGAAGCTAATGTGGAGAACTGGAGTGCTCAGCTGGAGCCTCGAGATGGAACCATTCTTGAGCTCCATCCTTGGTACCGGTCAGGTTGGACAAGGTGGTGGTGGAGAGGTGGTGAAAATTAGGACAAAAAACAGCTATGAGCTTGCAGCTCCACTCCGCCCATGACTGTTGCTTCCAGCCTTCATACCGATGCCACGCCGCCTTACCTTCCCGAAGACGGTCTACAGCCACGGTCCATTTCTGAGATTCCGTCCAGGCCTCGCGCATTGCTATCGCGTTGACGGTTGCTACCCAGCTGTCGGCGTCGTTTCGGACCTCGTGGAATTTCGGTACTTCGCAGACGGCTGGTGATTATGAGGTGGCATTTGGCAATGCAGAGATCACCGACGCGAAGCAGTCGAGCTGGTGTGAGAGCTCGATCAGGGAAGACCGAAGCTCGCTGCGTTGCTCCGGTGTGCTTCCCTCAAGGTCGTATGAGGCAGCTACATCCAACACTGCATTGATGTCACACAATGCTGGCAACACTGTAGGAGCTCGCTCGGCGATCAACGCTGTCAGTTTGTTAGTCTCGGTGCGGAGCAATGCGTTGGTACGCCGCAGTTCCATGGCACTGTCGCACGAGGCTTCTGAACCGCTTTGGTTCGCGTCCGTGAAGTACGTGGTTCTAGCAGTACTCACGGCGGAGACACGCACGTCCAAGGAAGCATGAACAGCGTTTCTTGGCGGCTCGTATGTTGGAAGAGTACCGGACAGGGAATGCAGGCCGTGGGAAGCTTGAACAGCTTTCTCAAAGGACAGGAGCCCGTGCGTATTACGGCCGCGAAGTGGTAGCGTAGTGTCCATTGGGTGATGCCCTGGTACCACAGAGGAGGCATGGACACCATCCACTGATAGTCCGATGGGCCGCTGAAGTGGCGACCGCGTTGTTGACTTCATCGCCAAAGAAGCGTGAACGGCGTTCCTGGATAGAGAAGCCCGCACTGCCGACGAACCACGAAGACACGTACCGGTTCCTTCCCGCAGAGGGTTCACTTGTCGGCTTGCGCTGACGGCAGAATCCATAGCTAAGGACGCGTGGACGGCGTCCCTTGGGAAATGGTACCGCTAACGTGTACTGCATCCGCCGAGGAGGCCTTGATGCCGTCCCCGAATGGTGGTGGCAGTGCCAGCTGGTGAACAGCTGCCGAGGAGGCCTTGACGCTGTCCCCAAGCGGCGCTTATCGCGGCTGTCCTGGATGACCAAGCCGGGACGTAAGACTTCTTCGTCAGCTGCGCCATTGTAATGTACTAGACAGAGAACAAGAGACAACACGCGATCCTGGGCCGGCTGTACTTTGTTTTGTTTTGTTTCCCTGGGAGGCTGGCTCATACCCACTCAGGGGGATTGGCCAAGAAAGTGTAGTGCAGTTTTTCTGTAATCATTTTAACAATGTTTGATGAATTGGTATTATAATGAGATTAATGTAAAAATAAAAACAACATAAAAAGAGCAAACGAAAAAAAATCAAGTTGAGCAATTTTGAGATTTGAGGTGTTATGATTAGCACTCAGCTGCGTTTACTTCACTCTGCCCTGGGGAGTAATAAATAATTTTTTTTTTGATTGAAGATCACAATGGTATACGCTTGGTTGCCTGAATATAATTGCAAACGGCATTGAAAGCATCCCTGTTGCAATGTCCTAAAGATGAGGCGCCAAAGCTTAGCGCCGTTTCCGCCGTTAATCTAAGGCCTATTTTCCGAAATGGCATAACTAGTAACCTTTTTCTAAGTATCTCGTATCTGCGACAATACAAAAATAATGATCTAGTGATTCCATTTCTCCGCAGAATGCGCAGAGGGGTGATGTTGTCTGACCAGCTCTGTGTAGATACAGGTTTAGAGGGGGGACACGACATCGAAATTTAGTAATTAAGACTTCGAGCTTTCTGGACTGACTCCAGTGGTGTTGCCATGGAAACATGAGGTGGTTATAGTCTGCCCGTGTAATTACTTTTTCTATCGTATCAGTGGAGATTGCTGATTTTCGATATCATATTGCCGTGATATATTCAACATCTGGCAGTATGGACAAAACTGGCCCATCAAGTGCGGCTCGTGCTAAGGAATCGGCCAATTCATTTAATCTTAATCCACAGTGTCCCGGAACCCATAGTAATCTCAGGAGTCTCAACTGCGGGGGTACTAATGTTTTGAATGTGCTTAGGATTCGAGAGTTCTCTGAAGCCGTCAGAGCCGCACAAACTGAAAGAGAATCCGTCATTATTACTGCGTTGTTTTGATTTGATGGAAGTTTTCGAAGAGCTAAAATAATCGCCAAGAGCTCCGCTTCAAAAACTGGAGTAAAATCAGGCAGTCTCACTGAAAAGGACCAGTCAAGCGAATCAGACGCAATGCCTACACCTGCCTTTTGATTATTTACGGAAGCATCTGTGGCTATTATATTTTTAGTTTTTGCATGCTCCAAGTAATCTAATAATATGTTATTTAAAAATTTGAGGGATTGTAATTTGGCGTTTTGGGGGAATATATCATCATACTCAATAATAACATGACAATTCGAGTCATTAGTCTCAATTACATTTCTAATGTTCACATTTATACTTTGTAGATTTTTTTGTACAAACATTATCTGAGGTGTGTGAAACCGTGGCCAATGAGCAAGAAAGAAGGCGTCTGGGTTTGCGATAAAAGCATATTGAGATCTTCTTGCCGGTAAGCTATAAAATTTTAAAAATGCTTGTACGGTCAAAATTCGAAATCGACAAAGTAGTGTAGGCAGGCGCGCTTCCTGGTACAGTACGTTGATAGCCACAAATCTAGGGAGTCCCAGACACATTCGCAGTGCTTCTCGCTCCAAGACAACTAGAGGTTTCGTTTTATAAGCAGGGCCACCCGAGAATAATATGCAGCCGAATTCCATGATGGGGCGCATGTACATCTTGTACAACGTTATCAAGGTGTGCCTCCGTAATCCATATTTCCGGTTACTTAGCTTGTGTAGTAAGCCTGAAGCCCGCTGTGCTTTGGTAGTTATATACTCTATGTGTGAACTCCAGTTAAGTTTGTCATTATAAATGATTCCCAAATATTTTATAGAGTCTACTTGCTGGATGGGTTCCTGTTTATATAGAATGGAAATTGAAATTGGTTCTGCAAGCGGAAATGCCATGAGCGCGCTTTTGTTGACATTTAACGATAACGAAATCGACTGCAACCAAATTTCTAACATGTTAATATATCTTTGTAATTTAAGTTGTAGTGAGTAAATATTACAGTCAGCAGCAAAGAGTGCGATGTCATCAGCATAAATGTAGACAGTAACTTCTTGATCTGTTGGAATTGTGCTCATTAAAGCATTAAATAATATTGGAGATAAGACTGCTCCTTGGGGAACTCCGCGCGTTTGTTTAAATCTAGATGAGGAACATCCATCCTTGATGCAGTAGAATTCTCTTGATTTTAAGAATTCTGCCACCCACTCAATAAAATATTGTGGGAAGTTCAATCTCTCTAGCGTATTTAACAATATGAAGTGCTCCACACTGTCATACGCCTTGGCTATGTCAAGCGTTACTAAAGCAGCGTATTGCCTTCTTTTACGCGCGAGCTGTATTCGGCTCTCTAAATCAGCATGGGCACACCAAATTGAGAAATCACTACGAAAGCCGATTTGGTTCGGTTTTATTACTAAATTGTCCTTCATCCAGATACTTACTCGGCTATGAAGGACCCTCTCTACTAGTTTGACCATGTTAGATGTTAGAGAGATTGGTCTGATATTATCGACTGTTAATCCTCCACCCGGATTTTTTAGTATAGGAATCACCTTTGCTATCCTCCAATCCTGCGGCACCCAGGAGTTTTTTAAGGAGTAGTTAATAACATTGGCGACGTCTCGAGGCGATAAATTGAACAGAATTTTAATCATGGCTACTGTGATCCCATCTGGGCCAGGAGATGCACAGGGTAAATGTTTAATCACGTTGGATACTTCAGTCTGTGTCACTTCTTCAAAGTCAGACCTTGTCGTAGACTTGTGCCAGTTGTTTGGCACTACTGAAGTAAATCTGCTTTCCAGACCTTTACCTATTGCCTCTAAGGTAGTGGTCATTTCTTGTGCCGACAGATTATCACAAGCTACATTAACTGGTGATGGCAAGATTTTCCGAGCTCTCATATATCGGAACAGTGCTTTCATATGTTTAGGCTTCCACAGGTATTCATAATGTCTTTTGTCATAATCTTGTTTAGCTTGAGCTACCGTTCTTTTAAAGCCCGCAGCAATGAATTTATAATCGGCCCAGTTTTGTGGGGATTGATTATGTAAGAGCTGCTTCCAAGCTGCCTTACGTCGTCGGTGCTCTCTTGTACATTCATCATTCCACCAACGGCTATATACTCTTTTTGTGGATTCAACAGTAAATTCGGCTCTTTTGTAGGATCTTTTAATGACTGCGTTTATTTTCAGTGCTTTTTTATCATCGCTCTCTTCCGAGTGAATAGCCAGTGCTGACTTCAGGTCATTCCTAAATTTAGTGTAATTTACAAATACTCTTACATTTGAACAAGATGGAATTATCGGACAAGAAATTTCAAAACTTATCGGTAAGTGGTCACTGTTGGTGCCACAGTCCAGCGCTTTCCAAGAAGAAGTAGTAATGGATGAACTGACAAAACTTAAATCTAAGGCCGACCTGTAGTGAGTACGAATAAATGTGGGGGTTCTCACGTTGAGGCACGTCAGGTCATTAGCCATTGTCCACTCCGTCAAGCGTTTCCCACTAAGATCAGTTCTAAAGCCCCAACTCGTGTGGTGAGAATTAAAGTCTCCAACTAAAACTTTGTCTTTGCACCATGATTTTGTAGCTAGATCCAAACTTCGTGTGTCTTGAACTCCATCCGGAAAATACATATTAACTAAAGTGAAAGGAGTGCAGTTGGGCAGTGTAATGTCTACTGCCAAAATTTCGCATTTTGGCGACATATGTTTGTATGAGCATTTGACTTTCATACTAATTCTATTATTAATAAAGAGAGCTAGACCCCCACCTCTCGATGGACGGTCTAATCGAAAGGATTGGAAGTTATTTAAATGGAACAAATTATGTACAGATAGCCATGTCTCTTGTAATGCTATAATATCAGGAGCGAATTTAGAAGTCAAGTATACCAAATCCGTAGATGCAGAATGGATTGATCGGCAATTCCAATGGAGAATCTTAAGCGACCCTATGGTTTCGAAAGAGCTGCTTCCGCTATAGCTTTCTCTAGAATGCCTTCCTTCAAGAAATCCCTCTTCGAAAGGCTCTCCTTTTCTTTCAGATACTTTTTGTTCTTAGTTTGTTTCGGTGAGTTAGTTTTCTTTGATACAGGGGATCTAGATCTCTTCAGGGACCTAGGGTCCAAATCCATGTCATCGGAATTTATTGTATATGTAGCTTTGTCCTCACTTGCACTCTGTATATCTACTGCAGAGGGTGTTGTAGACGGAAAATACAAGGGTGCGGTTTCAGATTCCTCATTTTGGCTGTGGATGCCTACTGCAGAGGCTCCTGCTGGCGGATAATACCATGGCGCAGTTTCAGATCCACCGTCAGCTATTGGTCGTGAACTCTCAACATGTTGGGATACTAGGACTGACTCTCCCGTTGTACCAAATATGCGAGTCATCTGGTTAGCCAAAATTTGAGATAGAGAATCGCAAAGGTTAGAAGTCAGTCGTTCCATGGCTTTTTCTAGAGCCTTTTCTATGGCCTCCGCTATATTCAGGGAAATCGACCCATTTATTTCCGAGAGATGTCGTGCAGCAACACTGGCATACCCCTGAGTTCTAGTCTGTATTTCCGCTAGGGCTTCTCGTCGAGAACAGCGCCTACGCCCTATAATTTCAAGAATTTGCATTTCTCGAGCCTTTGCTGAACAATCAGGATTATCTGCACAGTGTTGTTCGTTGCAGAGACAACATTTCTCTTCTTTAGCTTTGCAGTAATTTGTTTCGTGGTTGTCACCACACACTCGGCATCTGAGTTCTGACATGCATCCTTTAATAGTGTGACCGTATCGCCAGCACTTCGTACACTGGAGTGGTCGCGGTGATAGCGGTTCCACTCTGTATATTAGTGGCCATGCCTTGATTTCGCTTGGGAGATTCGCGCCAGCAAAGGTTACAATTACCGACTCAGTCGGCGTCTTCTGCTTCTCTACTAGTCGTGCACACCTATAAACGGAAATAGCACCAGTCACGGCAAACATCTCTAATACCTCAGACGGAGTCAAGTTAACATCGACACCGCGAACAATACCTTTCACACATGCCAGATGCGGGGGAATAAAGGCGCTCACCGGATTGGTCGCGAAACTCGAGCACTTCAATAGGTCTTGAACACAGAACTGATCAGATGAAAGACATAGAATACCACCTCTGCCGAACTGGCGGACCTCTGTGATGCTGTGGAAGTGAGACGTCGCAGCTCTAAGCTCCGCCTGAATCACTTTCGGATTCTTCATCCTAATGAAGCCGTCATTGCTAGGGACGAGGGCCACAGGAACTGCGGGAATGCCGTTGCGTAGAAACTGATCCACTGGTATTTCCTGTGGCGAAAGTGAAGCAGACCAGAGGCAAGCCCCTGGTCCAGGTGAAGAAAACTGCATCTAAGTGAACTTTCTGGCGCTAAAAGCGCTTACGTAGCTTTAAAAGCACTATAGGAACACCTAATAAAGACAAAGAAACTACAGCCACTACACAAACTTAGGCCAAAACCCTAGAGCAAGCACGACCAGCTACTTGCGTGTTCGAGCGTTCCGAACTGCGTTCCGAACTGCCGGTGCCGGTGCCATCTCTCTGTACTTATTCTGTCTTCTTCTTCCTCTACCTTCCTTTAGCTGCCCACGCGCCCGAGCCCCAGCGTCTTCCTTTGTCTTGAAAATATATATATATATATATATCCTGGCCACGGCAAGCTATCTTTTCACCCACTTGTCTTTCTTCTCATTTACAATACAATGGGCCTAATAACTTCGCCTATACCTTCTTTGAAATTATTGTCTGTTAGATCTCATGAATATTGTGTAAAACATGAAAAACGAGCCCTTAAGTATACACTTGTTTCCCTTATTCATTAACGAGGGTCTCGTACTGGCAGACTTGGTGCCTTTAGGTTGTATACGAGGGGCTATTGGTCAGCTGCCAGTTAGTAATAAGTTCACGTGCTACGTGACGCCTAAAAGGCTCCTGAAGAGTGTGACACACTCACAGCCATGGCTACTAGTGTCGCTGACTGACACTCCCACGTTTAAATTGACTTAGATACCCAATACAGTGGCTGGGGGGATGACTGTCATTGTAGCTCAGTGGTAGAGCATCGACGGCGTTATTCGAAGGTCGCAGGTTCAGATCCTGCCCACGGCAAATTATCTTTTTACCCACTTTTCTTTCTTCTCATAACTTCCCCTATACTTTCCATGGCATCATTGTCTGTGTAAAATGAATATTGTGTAAAACACGAAAAACGAGCCCTTAAGTATACACTCGTTACCCTTACAATATATATATATATATATATATATATATATATATATATGGTGGGGAAGAATTGTCTACCTAGGGGCTCATTTTTTCTTTTTTTGACACAATAATAATGACATCTAACAGACAATAATGCCAAAGATTGTATAGGGGAAGTTATTAAAACCAATGTAATGTAAACAAAAAGGAAGACATGTGGGTGAAAAGTTAACCTGTCGTGAGCAGTAATTGAACCTACGACCTTCAAATTACGCGTTCAATGCTATATATACATATATATGTTTGTGTGTGGCTTAGATGCTAGTAGGATGCAGGATATCTCCGGCAAATTAAGCCAGCCAAGCCACTTGAACACGAGCATGAAAGGCAAAACTCTTCTAATACATTGCTGCAAACAATTCTTCGCACATGCCTTCATGTGCGATCAGTCGTTGCCCGCGTGGGCGTTGCAAACTAATCAAGATATTCGAAATAGCACTCAGCAAGCAACTACTAAAATATCATTGATGTTTCAATTATGCATAAAATTTACATGAAGGCTGTAAATGTTGACTTTTTACGCTTTTTACCGCAAAACCCTTAGACTCTTCCTAAAACATGTGAGGTGACCATCAAAGTCGGCGAGAACACAAGTCACGCAAAACATCATCATCACGTGGCACTGCCATCATATACCGTCACCAAGACCTCACACATTGGCAAACTTGTGTCATCTCTGTCACAACATGAAGACGTCGCTTCGACGTAGAATCACATGTTGATGTCATCGTTTTCGCAAGACATGGTAGCTTGTATAAGTGCTGGCTGATCAGGAAGGCTGCATGGTGAAATGATATCAGTCAGAAAACTTCAAAGGAAAAGTGGTCGAACGTCAGTTGAAACGAAGTGACCGCCCACCGCACGACTGGATCGCGACTAGGTGAGGAGGTAAAAATAAAGGAACAAGCTCTCCAACATCTTTTTTCTAAACTCATGACTTTTTCTACGCCAACGTAAAATATGAATTTACTTTACGGTTTATCTCACACTTGGCTAAATAGTTAAGTTCCCCATGTTTTCCTTCAGTGCCGTGATTGGGGGGCGTATGTAGGCAGTCTGTTCTGCGGGCTTGTGCTTAGTTTGGTGCACTATCGAGTCAACGAGCCATTACTCTCTTTTGCTCTTTGGATTCGTGCGTATTACTCGTACGTTGCTTATTTGCCCATTCATTGCTCATCAGTGTGACCCATTAGACAAGCTGAACTATAGCTCTTGGAATGAGTGAAAGAAGTCTCTTGCGACTGCGTAACAAATTCGCAGGCGCACGGCTGAAGCATGCTTTCACTTTCCGAGATCGTGAATGCGGTATGCTAAGCAAAAAAAAAAGCTGTACTCTCAGATTGCCGAAGTGTATTCCCAACTTTATTGGCACACTGCATGGGTTTTCCCAAATTGGGCAACGTTAGTCTACAAAATATTGTGCTTTTGTGTTAGTGAACAATAGTGCCAATATTTTCTTCATTTGCAAAGCGTTCTGTGTATATTGCATGTACACTATTTGGACACTGAAAGAACCTTTTTCATGCTTTCGAAGTTCATTTCTTTTTGAGTTTTCCTTTCGCACACCCAGCTGGATGGCCACAAAGATGCAATCAAGTTGTGTAGTTACCAAATGCATATGAAAAGCCAGTCATTCACTAAAGATTCGATTTGGCACCTTGTAGTGCAAATGCGCTAAAACGCTACTGCTTCTAGTTGTGGTGTCATTTTTATATATATATTTGGTTTGCAGTCTGCCCGTGATACACAGCTGGTGACAGTTGCAACCAGCTCACAACAGCTTGATATATGGGCATCTATGGATGTTGCACTACAAGTTTAATATAACTTGAGGTAGTGGAAAAAGCATGTGAGGGCCTGCGATTCTGAACAGACTGTGAAATCACGTTAGGTATAAAATCTCTCATACAGGGTGCCAGGACATGATAAAGCGCAACAATTGAAGACGGATTTCATGTTCAAGAAGTTGTTAAGAAGATGCTTAAGCGGCCCTGGTAGTATTTCAGTTATGTAACTGGGGATGCCTTTCCTTACCTGTTCGACAAAATTACTAGAAAGGTATACAAAGGAAGCAGTGAAGTGATACGTGCACAAGTGTCTCGTTGAATGAGGGGAGGGCTATTCCAAGAGCACAGGATGTGATGGGAGCTCTTCAGAAACGCTGCTGATTGAGAGAGCTGTTTTCGGAGGAGATAACGTTGAGAATAATAGTATGCTGGGTAAGTTAGTACTTTATCTTAATGATGGTGCGTGAAAAAATATAGCACAGAGGAAGAGGTAAGAAATGCAGCACAGATGATGAGTTGAGAACTTATTGTAATAATATCTCAGTTCATAGTTTGCGCTGTGTCTTGTATTCCTTCCTCTGTGCTATACGTTTCTCACGCATGTCCATTTAGAAGAGATAACATTGTTGGGAGTGGTAGAAACCTTACTAGAAATGCCTTTGTTAATTAACGAAGAAACAGGTTGTGGAACATCATATGCTTGGCACCACTACCGTGCTCCACAGTCCTTGGCTGCTCCTTGAACATGTGCCAAAATAAGCAACTGCACACTCGTATTCTCTGAGCTGATGACCTTGTCTCCCACTGCTGCTTACTTTATCAGTTATTATTTTTCCTAATATTATCTGTGTCTGCGACTTTTTTTATTACACTGTTGCGAGGTAAGATACAATATCGGTCTGTCACCGCAGCCCAGAAATGCGTCTGAAAGCAGTGTTGAGTAAATTTTGTTTATTTTGTATACATCTGATAGGTATTTGCTTCAGTACTATGGAGATCGACTATCTCTTCTCCGTTAACTGCGCTGTGAGGTACTCCGTGTCTTTGCGGCGTTAGACGTTAGTGAGCAAAAACTTCCTATGCGAAATTTGGTTAGGTTAAGAATTTTGCGTTGCGGGCACGCCGCTCTGCTACAAAAAAAGTGATCCTTTAGAAAAATTCCGCCCACATCTTCCCCAAGGAGAATTCATGTAAATGTGTCGCAGAATGAAAGGGGGGGGGGGGAAGGGTATTTCGCGTCAATGTTGTGTATTAGGTATGGTTTTGGAATTTATATTTGTTATTTGATATTTAATAATATTTTTTATAGAATGAAAAAGAAGTGTTGCCTTCAACGAGTGGTGGGACGAAGATATGAGTTCCAGTGCCTACACATACGAGGCGGCCAGTGAATGCCTGTGCAGCTCGAGCATTCGGTTATTAGTAAACTCGGCGACAACTATTCGTGGCAGCACAGCCAAAGTTACGTGATAGGAGCTTCTGCAATATCTGTTACTACGCCAAGGAGTCCGTATTCGTGCGATTTCGGTTTCGTTTTCACAAGCGCATCTAACATGCACTATTTTGCATAACCAACATGGAATAAATCTTACATTCTTATGAAAAGAAAAAAATAACATGTTCCTTTTTAAGGAAAAGCACATGTAGTTTTTTGAAGCATTGAGATTTATCTATTAGCAGGTGCTGGGCGATTGGAACAATGTAAAGCGAAACATTTATTTATTAAATTTCAGCGCATACTTGGTCGGCATCATTGTTTTCCTTCTTTTAAAGACGCAATAGCTTTCCAGGGACGCTCTCCTTATACTTTTTAGGGACGCGAAGGAAACGACGGGAAGCAGAAATCTTGGCACCAATCAGTCTATAGTGGGGGTCTCACGCTTGCAAGTCCAACTGGAAAAAACGCAATCTTTGCTCGGCCAAGAACGCTGTTCTCGCACACTCAACAGGGTATTATACATGAACGCGTCTGTTACCCAGGCAAAGCGCTATGAATGACCCCCTCTGTAGACGGAGCGGTGTTACGGTACACGATCTTCAACCTTATCGTATCAACAATATTAGGCAGCCGAAACACCGACCACTTATGCAATGCAGTTTTCAAAAACGTTCATTGGTTTTAGGTACAGTTTCTAATCGCACTGTTTCTTTCAAGCAGCTAGTGTTGCTGAAGACTGGAAAGTCTCCGGTGTCCCTTTCAAGGTGCCTTTAGTCATTAGAGTCCCACTTTCGCTGATGTTATCACTTGCACACACATACTCGGCGATTGCATGTGCGGAAAGCAATATATTTCACGACGTACCGCTGTCTTCGTTTCTACCTGCTCGATGAATGCACATCACCTGGCGAACACGCGCTCATACTCGCTTATAAGCTTCGATGTGAACTTGCTGTTACCCAATGAGGTTCTATAGAACCTCTGCAGTGGCAGTTGCGGCCGCCGCCAACAGAAGCAAGTGAAGCTGCCGGCGGCCATAATGCTAGATGAAAAACAGGACAGAACCGCCATAGACCACAAGAGAATACGCGTGTTGCGCGCGTCGGTTTGCAGTTCTACGATAAAAAATGAGATAGAAACCACTATTAGGTTACACCAACGAATAAATGCCTCTTTTTGTTTAATAATCAAATTATTTCATGCACCCATTGTCAGCTGCACGTTTCAGATCAATCTGTTGTCGAGGGATGCTTCGTATGTCGAGTTTGCTCGCACACTATTGAGGCACAAACGGGTTGTAGCATATATTGGCTGTTTAAAGAAATGTGCCTGCAGATGCTCAAGATCAAAGGGAACGCGACATTTGCTCGCCTCTTTCATTTATGTGCTTGTGTGTGTTTCGGCAGATTACCAGAGAATATATATAAGGAAGTTGAAATAATTAAAGGCAAAGTTAGGAAAAAGAGGTACTTAAGTAAACTGGAAGTCACGAGTAATTTTTTAGAGTTATCGAATTCTAACCAATTTACAGGAGGAACCAAAGCCGAAACACTGATGTCGCGTGCAACTGACAAACTCCTGGATACGTATCTCAAATGAACCGTTTATAAGAACGATTGCAGTGGCGTTAGTTCTGCAATATACTTATTAACTTTCGTTGGCGACGTGTGGTGTCATGACAAGCGCAGCCTTCTGAGCCTAGAAACGAGGTGGCCAGATGTTTGATATAACGCCACTCGCTCATTTTGGCAACTTCGTCTTTCGGCGTTTTGGTTTCGGTTTAGTCGGCAAGATAGAACGAATTTCAAAGGTGTCCTATCTTGTTTTAGACGCCATTGCTTATTTTCGTGACTACATTCTACTAAAGCTATGTCATGGACGTAGAAACTAACATGTTTTTGCAGTTGCACTTGAAAAGCAGGAAAAATCGAAGGTGCACTGCCAGGCCGCAGTCTGGGTGTCTGCCCCGTTCATCGAAGCGGCATTATTCAAAGTGAATAAAACAGAGGTGGTCACCGTCCCTAGCCCTCTATTTCGTCGAACAGCACGTTCACAGGCAGAACGAAGCGCACTGTCTTTCGAAAACCTGTAACGCGGATAACCACGGCATGAAATTGTTCTCAACGTTTGCGAATTTATCAATAAACATGCACCAAATTCGATATTCACTCGCCCAAAAATTATGCATGCGTGCCGTCAGTCTTTCCTTGTAAGACAACACCAGAAAACTTGGAATTCAAAGGGCATTCAGACGTCCTACTCGTTCCAATGTTTGATACGTGCAGCCACAGACCGCAAGTCCTTCGTCCATAAACTTAAAACTCAGGGACAACGTCGTGTCACCTAGCATTTGAAGCTTCAAGTTACCTTCCATACAGCTATACGCATGTATTACACGCATGCGCACCTTTGATATTGTTTCTAATTTAACAACTTATGCAAAAAATAGGCGATCGTCAGCGAACGAAGCGAGAATACTTACACGTAAAAAGTGATCGCAGGCGTTTTCTTGGTGCGATTTGTGCACCCTTAAGCGACGCAAGAAGTCACCATCGCCCGGTAAAATCCTTGACTGCTTTACAAAAGCATGTCACAGTCTCCAAAGGCCACTGCTAGGGCGGAGCTACGAAGTGCACTTTGTCGTCTGCTTCCGAGTGTCTGCTTTTCTAATATGGCGACGACCGGCGTCAGTTATCGGGGCGCATCTCTACTCCAGAAGACATAAAATAGAACCTCCTTGCTGTTACTGAACAAGAAAAAGGCAATATGGCAACAGAAACTCAGAAAACTAGAAACATCACAGAACGAAAAACCTACGTGGGTGATGCTTCTTAATAATAATGAGAACAATCTTGAACATAATATTTGCACATTTTCTTTTGAAATTTTTCAATATGCTACACAGTGTACAAAAATTAGCGTTCATGGGCTACATGCAGAAGCGCAGTAAAAAATTGGCCCCGTATCTGCCCGTTAATCTGCAAGTATCGTCGAAAGACAATAGCCTTCCGTCTGGAGAGATTGAACAAAACGTTTATTTGATGTTCTGTGCAAGAAAATCGGTGAATGGTTTTCTGTGGGCACTG
The DNA here is from genome assembly GCA_013436015.1 of Rhipicephalus annulatus. Lineage (NCBI taxonomy): Eukaryota > Metazoa > Arthropoda > Arachnida > Ixodida > Ixodidae > Rhipicephalus > Rhipicephalus annulatus. The sequence continues at coordinate 51,058 of WOVY01002986.1, read as the reverse complement.
AGTTGGAGTACCTCGAGCGTGCAGCGGAGGTGAACGAGCGCATCAAGTCAAGTCGAACGTGAGACATGAGCGCTACCTGGCAGTTACCTAGGAAAACAAAATGCGTGGCTTTGAGACGGGCGTGCGCCCGTCTCAGATGTGATAAGGTGTAGAACGCAAGGCGACGGGTAGGTGCCACCACCGTGTCGTCTTACAAAAGCGTTGGAAACACTTCTCTTTTCGTGCAAGCGTTACATGGTCAGCGCCACGTGATAAACGCTACGGTCCTTAGAATACCTTAAGTATGCCTTTTTTAGTAAAATACGCACATACAGAATATATACGTGCTGCTATGGTGCCTCAGATATGTGAAATAGTTGCTTTTTTAATTGACGATTGCACAAGCATGAACGCTGAGCCTTGAGCAACTTTGGTGGGCGCTGCAGATGGGGTTGATTGTTTGGAGTATCTGCTGGTGCCGTTTAAAGTACTAAGTACCGTTAAGGGTGGACAAACAGACGAATGTATAGACAGACAGACAGACAGACAGACAGACAGACAGACAGACAGACAGACAGACAGACAGACAGACAGAGCAAAATTTTCGCGTCGAAGGTCCCCAAGAAAGAATGTCGTCCTTTAAAGTGCATGCTTGGGCATCATTGCCTTGGCTGTGCTGCCAATGAAAGTTGTCGCAGAGTATAGCAGACACTCAGCAATTGCCCTCCACATGCCAGTAGGCGATTTCGCAGGCCTGCTTCGCGCCTCTTTTGGGGGAAACATTTGCATATTTTTGGCCCTAGAAGATGTCTGGTCCGCACGTGCCGTCACGTTTTGGCCACCAAAAATTATGGCGCATGCCGGGCTGCCTGCGCAGGCTACCCACCCGGAAAAGGCCCCTTCGATTACCGCGTTTGTGAGAAGCCCCGAATTCCTGCAGATTCTAAGCGTTCTTCAAGAGATCCTATTATTGTATTATCCCCATGCCTGTTTTAGATGCGAAGAATCTTATGGCCATGTTCCATCCGGTTACGTGTGGCGTGACCACCATTACAGCGAATGTGGAGCAGCTGGCCGAAGCACTGCCATGACACGCTCGCGTGCGTGTGTGTTCCTGCCAAAGAGCTGGGTAAGACGTTGTGGTCTCTTCCTCTTACACTCTTTCCACAATCACTTGATGTCGGAGAATGCGATTCTGCAGACGCTCGATGAACCCATGTGCTCCCGCATGGCGGGGCGGTAAACCAGCGTGGCGTGCTCCAACAAGAAAGAGTTCGGGACGAGTAACAGCAACAGAAGCTAGAGTGAAGCCTTGGTGTGCACCAATTGAAAGGAAGCAGCAACATCGGGCAAGGTGCCAGTGATGAACGGGACTTGTAAGTCGGCCCGTGCACTCTTTCCGTGCAACTCATGGTTCTCTATATAGCGGGAGATTATGTAATTTTTATACGTCGTTGAAGTTACCCATTACAGTTATAGTGCCCTTCTAGAATAAAGGGTCGGTTATGAAGGTTTGTCAACATTAGTCAGCCGAAGTTAGAGCTCTCTCACATTCGTTCACCAAATATGTTTTGTGCACGGGGCTCACTCAGTGAGGTGATCAAAATTTTCCTTGATAGGACTCACTCAAACTTTGGCTCACAAAATTTCTATAAACCAGATTGACTCGTACCTAAACACACCAATATATTACTAACTCGGACTAACTCTGGCTCGAACTGACGACTCAATCTGAGTCTGAGTGAGTCTATTCACTGATGAGTTTGCCGACCTGTGGCTGTAAGCCATAAAATGAGCAAAATGCTGTCATTGCATAGCGGCAGTTTCGTGGTTTTTCACAAACGAACAATATCTGGTTACTTCACGTTTATTCTTAGTCCATGCACCAGTTGTCGATGCGCTTCAGAAATGTATTAAAGTTTCTGAAAATAAAAAAATTACAATTTATTTAAATGGTAAATATATGAGCAGAGCATGGCACTGTGCAGAGCATGGCATACTTAAGGCTGCTTTTTCGTACGATGACAACAAAAATCCACCCATTTCTGCAAGCGTAATTTTTCTGGTAGTGATTAGGGGGAAGTAGTTCTTAATTCCTTAACCCATGCTTGAGGTGGATTACCATCCTTATAGTACCTAAATGACTCGGATATCTCCTACGTAATTCACGAGTATGTTTTCCTGTGCACGTGAAGCCAGACAAGACATCTCAATTCGTACTTCACAATTTGAGACTCACATAAATTGTTATGTCGTACTGTGTTTGTCAGATATGTTGTTCGACGTTACAACTGTCTTTCTTCGTACTTTTCATTGAGATATTTCTTCTGCTAAATGAGGAGGAGTAGCCGATGTTTTTTTTTTAAATGCACCAACCTATGTTCATTATGTAAATAAAGAATATCAAGAACCACAGATCACTACTGCGGCTTTTTTTTTCTCAGTCAAATGAAACCTGCGTGTAAAGCCTTTCATAATTAGGGACTGCTTTCGTTCACCTTGCATAAGCTCGCCTCGCAAGATATGTAAGGGTTGATTATCATTGAATACTCGAATTCTTTCTCAACATCACGTAAAATGAATAATAATCCTAGCTTTTGCCCCATTATCTGCCACTTGAAAACGTTATTAGGGGCGGTACATTCACGCCTTTCTTCTACCGGACCGAACACTTCTGCATATGTGCAGCAAATTCTATTTCTTGAACTTCCATTGCATGTTCAAGCATGAAGTGTCTGGTAACGAGTTCAACAAAGCAGGAAAATGTTAGAGCAAGTGCAACGATGTGTTCTTTTGCGTGCGTGTGTTTTTTAACAAGAAGTTGTTAACAAAAGAGCAGTCACATGCCGCAGCGATTCTGCTCAGCATCGCATTCCCGCATGTTCCAAGAAGTAGTACCGTAGGCCTGCGCAATGTCATTCTGGCTCCACCTGCTTTCCACTTCCTGTGGAGGCTTGAACGCATGTGGACGTGTTTTATTGTGTGCTGCTCACGTTGGAGATGTGTGGTGCGTACAACCACAACAGGTGGCCCGCATCAATGTTCGGTGGGTCAGGCATGGCTTGCAAAAAGAACGAAGCTCACTCATTGTCACTCAAGAAATAAATTTTGTGGTGTAGATTCATCGATTCATCAAGCATTTTATCAAGTGGACTCAACCGGACTCAGACTCGCTCAACTTTTAAATGGGAATCATTTTTTTTACTGAACTTCGGCGACTTTTACCCCATCTGCCTGTCTTTCTAACCATATAGCTGCCTACGATTTTTAGCTCTCTTCGCCGTTTTGATAATAGTATCTATACCAATATTGGTACCCCATAACAAGACTCTATGGCGAACATAACTGACTATTCATAACATCGAAATCTTGAGATGTATGTCATGAATCTCATGTTATATATTTTCGTGAACTTGCTGCTATCGCGGTTATTTCGTTCACAAGGCATATTGCAAAATTTGTCTGGTATGACATGAATGCGTAGTGAACATATGTGACAAACCCTAATGTATTTATCATTGCATGCACGTCACGTAAGTCATGACTAAACGCCACGCTCGTGGTGCACTCAAGGTCGCTTCACTGGCTTCCCAATAACGCAATTTGATATTACGGTACGTGAAAGAATGACCAAGGTGACTGGTCAGAATGACTGGTGCAAACATGATAATCACGATATGCGTGTCATGTATGAACATGACAACAAACGCCGCTCATGATGCGCTCGCGGCCGTTTCTCTAGCTTCACATATACTAAATTTGGTACTACATTACCTGAATAGACTACGAATGTTATTTACACGTCTAAACACAATAACCAAGACATGCCTGTCACGTGAAACGCGACTACATGCTACCCTCCGCGCACTGGTGGCCGTTTTACTAGTTCCATATATACAAAACGTGGTGTCACGTGACGTAAATAGACGGCGAATGTAAATGACACATACAAAGATTATAATCTTGGCATGCGTGTCATGTAAAACATGAGAACATGCTATATACTCTAATAGCATGCTCGTGGTCGTTTCGCTAGCTAAATTGGCATCACGTGACGTGAATGCTAAATTTGGCATAACGTGACGTGAATAGACGACGAAAGTAAATGACACGTTCAAACATAATATTCTTAGCATGGAAGTGACGTATAGCATAATTTACGTCCGCCTTGTAACGTTGTGCTAATTCGTTGGTGACATATCACCCTTCCTTATTCGTGCTTCGCATATCACCGATTCCCACTGTACGTGGAATCTGCCAATTGCTTCCCAACCAGGTACGCTCGGATTCAATCTCACGAACTTTATTACTCGGTAGGACTCAATCAGATTGAGACTCACTTCACCTGAGTGTGAGTGAGCCTGAGTGACTAGACCCAAGAGTGTGTTAGCGAAAAATATGCTGTTTGTCGATGATTTTAAATGATCTTTCCCGCCAATATCTCACATATTTGTTGTTATACGAAGCCCCTTTTCATCTCATACCTTCTTATGCATTTATAACCTTGACATACATTTGTTGAGAAATGTTTGAACATATAATTTCTTCCCGCGTATATCACCCTCTGGAGTTTATTCATTTTTTTGCCAACCAGCATGGCCTCAAGAAGGGCATGTCATGTGACACCCAGTTACTATAATTTTCTACAGACATAACTTTTAACATGGATCATAGCCTTCAAATACATTGTATATTTTTTTACTTTTCCAAAGCCTTCGGCTGCGTAGCCGACTGCAGGTTCATTTCAAAATTATCAAATGAGACACCTTGACGCTATCCTGGATACGCAACTTTTTAACAAACTGTGGACAGTTCACAATCGTCAATCATTACACGTCATCGCTTAGATATGTCACCTCTCGTGCAGCACAGGGTAGTGTGCTAGAAACATTGCTCCTTCTGATTTATATGAATGATCTACCTAATAAAAATTTATTCTACGTGCGCGCATTTGCATATGACTGTAAATTATATCGAGAATCTAGAAGCATCGACGATCATCTTATTTTGAAGTGAAAGTTGTTATAAGTTCACAACACATGTCGCGCAAGGCTCCATAGTTGTTCACCGCCACCTCCGGGGCCCGTAACCTTTATCACACGAAATGAGAAACAAAAACTTAGTAAATAAAAACACCATGAATATAGACGGATTTGAACCAGGTACCCAGTAATCTACCCCAGAGTCGCGCCGGTGCTTGAAGCTCCGTTGTTAACTGGCCTTAAGTAGGCGTACTGTTGAAAAAGCAATCGCGTTAATGTGGCTTATAAATAATTTTACAACATATAAAGGACAAGCAGGCGTCTTAAAATGTGAACTGCATAACGGGTGGGTCGTCCAATGCTCCAACCCATTAAAAAGCATGTTCTTGATCATCTAACAAACGTAGCGCATGCTCACTTCAGGCATAATTCTTCACCGTCCTCCGCCACTGCATAAAAAGTTCGCACAATATTACTTGCAAGTGTGTAGCGGATACCACGCATCTCCAAAGAATGACGATGAAAAGCATGGTGAATAGCGGCTTAGGTATCATAGGATTCGGTATCATTCGAAAGGCCTTAAAATTCATATTCTCAATTCTTGGCCAATCCCCCTGAGTGGGCAAGAGCCAGTGTGAAGGCATCATCATCATCATCTTCATCATCTTCAAATAGCGGCCTATACTACACAAAAGTTATGAATATTTAAGGCGTAGTGGGTATCAAGCAAGTGGGCTGAAAGCAGTTGCCCGAAGTGTGTTTAGAAGAGGCTCTAAAAGACCACTCTTCTGGCTTTCACTCTGACTGTACGGCGCGTTCTGCGCTGGCCTGGCGGTTATTAGAGCAAGACCTAGAAAAGGTTACAAATTTATGTGAAACCTGTCAGACGAGACTCAACTAATCTAAATGTACCATAATGACAGTTTCGTGTAACACTTCAAATCATAAGTTGTCGTATTAGATAAATATTACCCTATTGTCTCAGGCTTCATCATACAAATACCTAGGCGTAAATCTTACACCAAGCCTTTTCTGGACCTCTCATATCACAGCCATATAGGCTAGTACTTCCAAATTTCTTGGATATGTTGCCCGTCACATATATAAACGCCCATCTAACATTTGTAAACTTGCCTTCCCAACATTTGTACATTAGCAGCTTGAATTTCCGTCTCCCATATGGTCTCCTTATCATGAATACTGACTTCGCACGTTAGAGGCTACCCCACATCGAGCTAGTCAACTTATTTCCACAATTATGATTACGCAAAGTAAACCTAATATTTCGCTTCGAACTTTACGTAGTCGACTTGACATAGCACTCTTGTCCTTTTTCCACAGATACGTTTATCATAATAAGCCATCAAACTTGCCTACGGTACGAGCATCCTGCACATCCCGACATCTTCAGAATGACTTCCTTTATAATCACATATGGGAACACAGACGTGTTTAATACAATAACCGTGGCACAAGCTGTTTGGTAATGGAATTCACTTCCTAACAACATCAATACGCAACGAAATAGGCACATTTAGGGAACTCCTAACTCTACAGCTCTCATGATACCAATATTGACATTCATCGTGTATGTATTCTGATTCTGTTTTGTCACAAGCAATGCAAATTCAGTTTTCTTTTTTCCTCTTGTTTGAAACTGTGTGCCATCATGAAACTGTATTTTTTGCTGACTGTTTATGAGCGTTTTTGTTATATTTGTCTCATTTCAGCAATGTTTTGCAGTCTTCTGTAGTTTATGTTTTGATGTTTTTCTGTGTCCTCATGCTATGTGCATTTTTGAGTACTTTTACGCGACTATGCACCGCTCCTTTTGTAACAATTCATCTGAACACTCAATATTTTTAATTCATAAAAGTCATAGTTACCTAAATATATCTTTACATCATATTGGCAGCACGTTATTATAGTATATTCTTTTTTCAATGTATTGGTTTCTATATTTTTTCTTTTTTGATGCTCCCTTTACTGAATAGCCATCATAGGGCCTGTAAGGAATAATAAATAAATAAATGACAAAATAAATAAATAACAAAATAAATAAATATATATATATAGGCATACCACCTACAAGTGGTTTCAATCAAGCGAGGGCATTTTTATTGAATACCCAACGCAAAGAATAGGTTTCCACGAAAACCTCACCGTGACAGAGTTCGCAGAGAGAGATCAAGGCACCCAACACCCTAGCTAAGCGTCTGATGAATGAATATTTATGTGACGCATCTACACTAGTACGTTAAGATGTGGCTATTTTAAAAGACGAGTATGAACGTAAGATTTAATAAGGATCAGAGTAATGGTGGAAAGGAGTAGACGGTGGCATACGTCGGCAATGAAAGGTGGAGCTCACTAAGACTCATTCATTTTTATATTTGAAGCTTAGAACTCACTCAGACTTCGCTCAATCTTTTCTTCGACTGGTCTCATTCGAACTCAATCTCACGAGAAAATTCATGAGAGCATATCCACGGAGTGAATGATGATGAATGGAACGAAGCGCTGGAGGGTTTTATTGCTAAACCGAAATCATCCGCGAATATCGCCTATTGCATTATGAAAGACGCGACAAACACTATAAATTCGTACAATCAATTTTATTATTCGTAACTGGTAGCTGTACGTCGATTTCGTCCGTCATTCGCTATAACGGCTTTCTGGTTGATGAAGTGGTGGAACGTAATGAATGATGACGAGTGGGCCATCACTCTAGGTATAGTAAGGGTTACCCGAGTGTTGCCATATAATGTAAGTTGAATCAATAAAATAACATGAAGTGACATAATGAGTCGACGACAAAGCTAAGTTCTATGGTTTAGGATGTGCCTGTTTCATATTGTTCTGTTACAATTAGGATCGATATTAGTCTATTTTCAAACTTTTTTTCCTATGCTTTGATTGAGGGGTGCTTGAACATAGGTGTTCTTGCAGCGTTGTGTCCTTTTGTTTTGGTTGTCATCCTTTTATTTTGTTCTTAGTTGCTTTTGTTAACTTCTGACACTGTGCTATGCAGTATCTTGATGAACAGTATATAGAGGGGCAAGCCTCGGCTTTATGGTGCTTCACCTTTTTTATAGGTCACCTAGACTGACCCAAACTCACACTTACGGGCTGATCAAAGCATGAGTGAGACTGGGTGAGTGGACTTATGGTTGAGTTTGCCGGCCAGTGGGGCCAAATGATGTGATCCTTAACGAAGATATTCTGCAGGTCAGTGAGTGGCCGCATAGTCGAAAACCATTCCTTGTTTTCTGTTATCTCAAGCATTGTGCCTTTCTGTAGCTTTGAATTATCACACTGTTATTCTCGTCGACTGTGTCGATGATTGGGTTCTCGTCAACATTACCTAGTGTATACTCTCTCCTAATATTGATTAAGGTAGCTGCTAGAACTTTTCGCAGTCTTCAGTTGTTTGATGCTGTTGCACAAATGCCTATACGGGGTGCAAAGCAATTTAACCCGGGTCAAGACTTAAGGAATGGGTGGGCACAACCAATCTTGAATTTTGGGGTGCTCTTTTAAGCCCGGATTTTTATTTTTTCTTTTTGCTATGAGCTATGATTTCGGATAGCTACGCATAGAGACTGTGTTTAAGAGAAATATCATTCATTTATATCACAAGACGAAGCTATACAAAGAAAAAAAAACAAACATCAAAAAGGCTGGAGTATTAGCGAGCGGGGCCTGATCTTGTTAGTCTAATAGCCTTCTGTGAGATACTCGTATGTGCCAGACAAATTTTCATGAAGTTTTTATGAATGCACAGACAAAATCCTTCACCCCGACTCATAGGTCACGAGAACGTCTTTATTCCGGATGCATGGAATTTACTATTAAATATACTTTACTTCTTTACTTACACTATTACACAGGGGCACTTAAAGAGGAAGATGACAGGCTGGCAGCTGCCACTTAAAGAGACACAGCGCCTGCGAATTCAAACAGTAGTACATGACTAGACGGTAGCACGGATAGGCACTAGAGAAATTTAACACCGAGAACCCCCCTCCCCCCCCCCCGCCATTCGCAATGCATGCTCTTGCATTTCTTTGTACTCCCAGCTGCACCTGCGGAAAATAAAAACAGTGTAAGAGGCTGCGTACGCAAGCTGTTTTTGGCCTCATGATTGAAACGCTGTAATATCGTTTCGATGGCGCTCTGAATGAAAGGTATATGTATACTCAATATACTCACAGCAGATACACGTGAATAGCCCTGAAGGAACAGGTGACCGATCATTTTAATGAGGCATGTTACCCGTTGAAAAAATAAAACAAGAGAAAGCAAGAAACAAGCTTTGTCTTGGGAAAAGCGGTGAGAAGCACCTGCCGATTCTTCACACCTTTCGGAGCTTTTATATGTTGCTTAGACAGAGAGCGCAAGCGATGAAGGTTTTCAGCGGGGTAGAGATAGAGATAGAGATAGAGATAGAGCGGGATAGGATAGGATAGAGATAGGATAGAGATAGAGATCTATACGGATAGAGATGAGCGTGACCACCATGTATTAATTTTCCTTGTCCCCGGAGGGAGTGCTGTATCCATCATTTTTTGGCACAGTGCATAAAGTGACCGGGGTAACTGAACTAAATTTCCCTGTCACGTAGCACCCTTGCGAATATGGCACATTTTTTTATTCTGAAACTTCAAAATTTATGTGTAGTGCGTGTAACCACGCAGAGCAATCGTTTTGTTATCTGTCAATATGATGTGCCACATATGCGTTCAAGTCATCACTTTCCTCACTAATGTGAAATGTTTTTGTTTTATGAGGTGTAACCTCGTAAGTATATAAAAATTGCTGATAAACAGAACAATTAGCAGTGATAAATTGATTGTGTTCTAGTAATGAACTCACGTGCATATATACTTTTCATGAAATTTCTTATGCATATTAGAAATAAATTTACATTTTGATGATATTACTTTTTGGGGGCTATCAAAATTAATTGTACTTTAAGAAAAGTTGGGGAGGTAGCAGTATTGTTAAAATAACAAAAAAAGATTTACGAGGTAAAGGCAAAAGAAATTCCGTGCTTGAATAAAGAGCTCGACATTGAGGAGGTGTACAACGCCCCATCATTTTTCATGCATTTCGCCAGAGTTTCACTTTAGATCGCAGCTCTATGTTGCATGTTTTTAATTTCGGCGCCGTTGCCGTAACGGACAGACATGAAAATGTAACCGATATAAGTACAAATGAAAACATATATGAGAAAAAAATAACCATCATAAAATGGGACAAAATCTCAGGCCCTCCACGTGGCAGTCATATATTCTATTACGGAGCAAGGCTGGTGCTTCAAAGACATTTCCAAAACCACCCTCTACAGGCGTCACGTCGCGCAAAGAATTGCGTTAACCTGTGTAATATAACGTGGCAGAGGAATGATAATCAGTCATCGCACAATGCCAATAACGCAACGAGAGTGTCGTTCAATAGTTTTCACCTACTGTGAAGTTATCAGTCATAATTTTTAATCGTCATAAGTCCCATACATCAAAAATGAGTGCATAATATCTTACAGATGTGAAGCGCTTATTTACCGAAAGATGCATCATGGCCTATGGATAGTACTGTCCTGGTTCACAAAATGTTTGATTTATAGAGTAATAAATATCTCGCGGAAATCCAATACTTAAAAGCAAGAAAAAAGGCCGCCAGGCATGCGCGGAACGCACAGCACAGCCACAGCGAAAGCAATATAGCACAGTGGCTTTTTAGAGCGTTTTTTGTCACTTTACTTGGGTAACTGCTTCTAGCCCACCTGGAGGATATCTACTGCCGCATAAATCACCATAATTTCTAGATATATGATACCATAGTTTGCTTGATTCCTAAATTTCTGGTGCAAGCTACCATGGGAGATCGGCCATGAAACGGACGGTGCCTTATCTTAGCATTAACTACCCTCAATTTTCGGAGAAGCATAATGCACGCTACGAACTTGCAAGGATCTTTTTTGCAACAATTTTGAAGCTGTGGCTGACGACCCTGAATAATTATGCCTCAAGCTTTTGCAGGGGGTGGGCGGGTTGGAGCATTCGAGGACCGACGAACTAGTAATGCAATTCACATTGCGCTAGACACTGTCGTTTCTTTGACATTCTAAAGCGCTTTATTACTGATATTAACGCGATTCCTTTCCCAACAAAAGGCCTGCTTAAGGCCGATTTGCCTCGGAGTATCAAGCATCGCCATGCCTCAGTGGTAGAATGCTGGGCTGGTACGCAGGGGACTTGGATTCGAATCCCATTGTGCCCCTGGTGGATCTTCTTTACCTAATTTTTTCTTTATTTTGCGCAATTGTGGTTACGAACTCCAGCGGTGGCGCACAAGGACGCCGCAGTGACCTTTGTTGTGATCTTACAACAGCTTTTGCTGTAATACAGTTGGCGTACCGCCAATATAAAGCTCCACTCCGAATTCGCACTAGGCACTATCTTAATTGTTGGTGATTCTCTTATACTTTTGAACGCACGGCAGCTGGCTCGCTATACCCAGCGTTAGCGTTGTTTTCTTCTTAAAAGTGTGGGCTTGGTTCACGGCTTGATGGTGGCGTTCAGTATACGTGGGCTGGAAAGCCTCCAACAGATGCCACAGGTTCGTGATGCTCACAAAGGTATTGACGTTCTGTCCAAATGAAACTGCTTACTTGGCCGAACTTGTGGCCGTTATTCGGAAAAAGAGATTACAGCGGTACACAGTGCCGTCGAACAGAGCGTCGTCCGTCGAACAACTGACAAGTGGTGAAGGACGTCGGCATGTACAAATGATCTGTCGGATGTTCCAGCGTTATCGCTAGTGGCCACGTAGGCCCAGTACAATCTGTAATGTTTGCGTAGTGCGTGTAATCTTGACAAAACGATCTACTACAGTTGTGGGAACATTGCAACCATGGCTTGCGCACAGATTTACTTACAGTGTAACGGGGCGATAACAAAACTTACGGAAGCAATGCGGAAATATGTTGTCACTGGCCACATCACGCAAGACTTTGGATCGAAGCTCTATGTTATTTATATGGCAGCGATCTGACACAGTTTTCGTCACCTATTTCAGAAAGGAACCAAGATGGAAAAGCTTTGAGTCGTGCCAAGTTACGATTAGTAGTGTCTGATCCATTCAGATAATAATCAGGAAAGGTAAAAATGGTACGATTGGTGTCTCGTTGCTGCGAAAAGACTCTAAAGGCCTCATAACCAGTACTCATTGCAGCGCGGTAGCGCGGGTTTTCTAATTATGCCTTCTTCCTCTCTCTCTCTCTCCCTCTTTCTCTCTCTCTCTATATTTATATATATATATATAGAGAGAGAGAGAGAGAGAGAGAGAGAAAGCATGGCGACTGCTCTCTCCATATGAAGATGACAAGCGTTGAAAATTTCACGCGTTGACGCGCTGCGAGTGTGCGGGTGGTGACTGGCTGAGCCTTAATTTGACGAATATATAAGTAAGAATTCAAAAGATGTTTTCAATGAATCACGTACCATTTTTATGCACCTAAAATCACAAAACGGAAACAGATTTCACCTTCACAAACCTATCCATGAGGCCTGCGTATTCTTTCGAACTCAAGATTGATGAGGTGGGGCTCATTAAATCTGGAATCTCTTACACGCGGCCTCCGCTCGTTTTCACAGCGGCACGGGGCATCAGAAGAAATAAAAATATTGTTTCATATTAGTTGCCAAAGAGGTTCTGGTATCATTTTTCGGCTTTCGTGAGGAATCACGCTTGGTTCGGCTAAGCTACATAGAAAGTAGTCTTCCCAAAGCACCTTTTTTTATTTAATTCAAGGGCACTTTAAGGGGTCACAATGAGTCAACACGTTACCATGGAACAATAAATGCATATTTGAAAATTGACTTCCTGGTATCAGTCATCGTGGAAATCCATACGATACGTTTCTGGAAGCCAAAAGCAAATTCTTTTAAAAAATGACTCATGCATTACATCATTTCGAGGATTTAGGGACATCTGTACATCACGCCCTCTATTGGTGGAAGACCCCACATCCTGTCATAACTGAATGTAATATAGAAAGAAATATCATATCCCTTCAATAAAAAAGCTAGTTATCACCGACAACTTCGGGAAGTATAGCAGTCACCTACATCAACGTTTTGATAAAACTGCAGTATCGCATGACAAAGTGTGTAGTGTTCCAAGACCACTCAACATCACCCAGTGTGAAATAATACACGATTCAAGAAGTCATGTGGATTGTAATGGCAAAGAAATCTACTGTAAAGTAATTCATTTGAAACGCAACTTCATGAAGCCTATTAGCAAAGTAATATTGCCCGCTTGAGCAGTATCAGCAGTCAGAGGATATAACGTAACTGGGACGGTTTTCTACACCCCCGAAGTAGAATACCAAGTACTGTGAATCGCTAAACATTTCTTCTGTACACACTCACTATCTTATAGACAAAATGTTTTGCTGTAGTAAGCATCTGCGATTTTAACAGAATATTCAATGAAGTATTTACTTTGTGGAACCATGAGTCGTTTTTCGTAACTAGCATTTTCATCACGTTTGATCAGCTAAGGCAGGCCGCTGCTGTGGCCTACGCAAGTTAGCGCTAGGTGCATGTCCCCAAAACGTGGCCGTAATGGAAAGATTATTCCTCTAATAGTGACTTTAATTAGCTTGCATTTTGTCGAAACGTAGGCCAGAAACCATCCCCCGTTTTCACCATCTTCAGTCTCCTATCCCTTTCATGAATTTAAATTTAGGGGAGAAGTACCTAATGGTCTCCGCTTGTTTATTTATTTTTATTTTATTTATTTTCACATACTGTTAACCCTTTGCAGGGTTATTACAGGAGTGGGAGCGAAGGGGAACAAAAGAAAAACAGAAAACATTCACATCAATAGTAACAATCAATTTTGGACCGAGCAGCCCTTCTCAACAAGTTCAAATTAAGGAGGCTGCATGCACGAGTTAAAGTGGTAGTGGGCGAAAGAAAAGAAGGATAATAAATCATAGCTGTAAAAGTTGGTGCAAATACAAATGTTGGCAAGCAAGTCAATTCAAGGAAGTACACAAGGAAATGAAAATACAATACATACTATGTAATCAGCGTTATGGTTAGGTACTATGTGTATTTTGCAACATTGCTAGAAAGTCATCAACTGTACGCTGTTCGGCTATAAGTCGGTCAAGAGCATTCCATTCTCGAATGCATCTAGGAAAAAAAGAATAATAGAATGTGTTATTGTTGCAAGAGTACTCTTGGAGTGTGTGATCATGTGTGTGACGTGTTTGCCTTGTTGTCTTGGTTTTCACGTATTTAGCGTGGTCTATTTTAAGACAGTTGTGCAATAACAGGTATAAGAACTTTAGGCGATGAATTTTTGCTCGACTTTCGAGTGTCGGCAAATCTGCGTGGCGTAGTAATTGTGTTGGGGAGTCGAGGCGACGATACCGGTTAAAAATAAATCTAATCGCTTTTCGCTGCACTCTTTCAAGCGTGCTGATACCACTATCCGTGAATGGAAACCAGATTATGCTCGCATACTCCAAGATTGGTCTGACAAGTGTGACGTATGCTAGGAGCTTAGTGTCGCGGTCAGCGTGGCGCAGCGTCCGCTTAAGGAAGAATAATTTTTTTAAGGCTTTCTCGGCTATGTTTTCTAGGTGCACTGTCCAACTGAGATCGGAAGTTATAGTCACACCAAGATATTTATACTGGCTTACATTTCGTAGCACGATGTTGTTGTAACCGTAATGGAAAGGTAGGCGTGATTTCTTTTTTGTTACTTGCATGGCGACTGTTTTGTCGGAATTAATCACCATTTGCCAGTTAGAACACCATCGTACAACGTCGTTCAGGGCATCGTTCAGTTCAGTTTGGTCTCTGGAGCTTTTAACCTGTTTGTACAATATGCAGTCGTCTGCAAAAAGCCTTATGTTTGCGTTAATGTTGACTGTTAGATCGTTTATGAATAGAAGAAATAATATCGGTGCCAAGACGGATCCCTGAGGAACACCGGACGTAACGTTTAATGTGTCAGAGACGTGTTCACTGCAGTGTACAAATTGTTGGCGACCGGACAAATAGTTGGATATCCAACGGGTCACTGGCCCATCCCCGAGTTTGCAAACCAGCTGGTAAATTAGCTTTTCATGGGAAACCCGGTCGAACGCTTTTGAAAAATCCATAAAGATTATATCAATTTGGGAGTGTTGATTAATGGCTTCGGCCAGATCGTGAATTGTTTCAGCTAGTTGCGTTACGGTCGATAGGCCTCTCCGAAAACCGTGTTGGTTGGGGTGTAATAGGTTGTTTTCTTCGACAAACTTTGTAATGAATTTAAGGATAATGTGCTCGAGTAGCTTACAGCTAGTGCAAGTTAAGGAAATGGGCCTGTAGTTTGATGGAGTCGATTTGTCCCCAGATTTATGCACTGGGATTATTTTTGCAAGTTTCCATTCAGAGGGAATCTGCGAATCTTGAATAGATTTTGTAAATAGTAAGCGCAGGTACTTACTAACCGGTTCCGCATACCGTTTGAGAAAAGCATTCGGTATCCCATCTGGACCACAACTCTTTTTATCATCGAGGTTTAACAGTAGATTCAATATACCGCTTTCAGTTATTTCCGGAGTTTTAGATAACTTCTTGTCAGTGGGTGGCCTAATCTCGGGATGATGCACTAGCCCATTATCGATCGTAAAGACGGACTGAAAGTAGCGGTTGAAATTGTCTGCCTTATCTTTTGTGTCTATCGAGGGGGAGGCGTTTTGGCCACTGTGTTTGCCACTTACATAGCGCCAAAATTTTCCTGGCGAGGTTTTGATGAATTTTGCTAGCGTGGTACCAAAATAGTGAATTTTTGAAGAGCGTACTTTGCTTTTCAGTGTTCTTGATAAAGTGGCGATCTGAGCGGTGTAGCCAGCTCGTGAGCTAGACCTCCTAGCTTTCCTCAGCCTACTGATTTTACGTTTTATATGAATTATGTCACGTGTGATCCAGGCATTATGCTTTCTTGTAATTTTTCGCTGTGTGGGGACAAAGTTCTCAATGCAATGAATGACACGTGCCTTGAATTGTAACCATATGTGATCCATTGATAAATTTTTGTCCATGCAAAGATCATAGAAGGCAAGAAATTCGTGATTAAGATATGTTATTATTGCTGCGTCGTCTGCTCTGTTAAAGGCAAGAACGTGTCTATCGGGGCTATGGATTCTAGAAAGACCAGATAGAGGCAGTGTGCATAGGACTGAGTTGTGATCAGATATTCCGTCTAAGATTTCGATGCGCGCCTGGTCTTCTGGAAAATGATCACTAACGAGCACAACATCTAGAATAGAGCTGGATACGCCCTGTACACGTGTGGGGACGCGCACCAGTTGTTCGAGGTTAAAATTGAACAACATATCTAATATGACGTCATTTGCAGCACTTCGCACTTTTTTTTGATGACCATTCTATTTCAGGCAGATTGAGATCTCCAGCCATGATGATCATACCACCCGTCACGTGATCGTGCATATAATCCAGAAGAAGTTCCAGATAACTTGTCTCAGCATTAGGTGGTCGGTAAATAACTCCAACAAATACACAGCCCTTTTGCAGCTGCACTTTGCACCACACCGCTTCAATGCTAGGGTTGCCCGGTAAGACAGAGTAGCGCAATTCCTCGGGATTTGTACGTCATGTCATTGACATCGTCATTCACAAAGAGGTATGTGCCACGAAAATTGAATAAAAACTTCAACAGATCCCGCGTAGCTTGCGCATTGACTTTATGCAAATCATGCGGAGGGTAGTTGACCGTTATGTAATTACACTACTCAGCCACAGGTCTTGTAATGACGCTAAATGTGGCACACCGAGGCAAGTGTTAGCGAATCGCACATGTATATACATAACAAGTTGTTTGCACTTGTGCAACAATCCCAACAGCAATATGAGTATTAGCAACGCCAAAAACGATGGGCTGATATGAAGCTCTGGAGCTCGCCAGGATGGTAGCTCTAGACACTGCAACATAAATCAAGTCACTCCTGTACGCGTTATTGTTCCACTGTCCTACACAAGTGTATTTTTATGCTGTTGAACTTGTATTTCATGCTCGCGTCTTAATTTTACATTCCACCGCAATTGTTATTATCGTTGGTCATAATATAGGCATATATACCTCAGGTCATCTTCGTTTGAGGAACAGTCAATCATCATCGTCTGTTTCGGCTCATAAATACGCTGCAAAAGTATACTCTCTTTATTACGTAAAAAGGCGTAGGTAACATGCTGCTAACCACTTCCGTAAAAAAAAATATTACACCAGAGATCACGTAGGACACATATAACGTACAGCCCGTTCAACTTTCAGGGAAATCTACGCAATGAAGAGATCAAGTAACGGCTGCTACAGAACAACACCTCTTCCGTAGGGCCATTTCTTACACATTATTCATAATGCGGTTGCTAGATGGCCGTAAATAACAAACGTGTTTGCATTAGATTCAACATGAGGCATACGTAATCAGCAGATCTGTCTTCTGCAAGTGCAAGCTCATTCAAAATTTCTATGGCAACTATTCCAACTAATACTGATGCAGTGTCACGTGGGAACTGCTGACTGCACCTGCTAAAAAATTTACGAAGTGAATTCAAATGTTTAAAAACCAACAAGGACAAGTTTCTTGTTCACTGAAATTGAATTATATTTTTCTATGATTATAAAACGAAATACAAAACAGACAAGCTACGAATTGTGTGAACGAAAATTGTCAAAAAATTATTTTATTTTGGCGGCTTTGTATCTGGAATTTCAAGTACCAAAAAGAAATATCATAGCTTCTAGATTCCCTTAGCACCTGTGTTGTTTCCCTATTGGAACAGTACTGTGCAGACTTTGCTTCTGAAAAAGAGGAAAAACATTTTGTCAGTACAACCATATCAGGCGAGTACAGAGCAAAAAAGTAGTGCGAGCACAATTATTTATTTTTTATCACTCCTAATAGGCCTTGTTATAGGAACTGGCTTGAAGCACAAACATCACCCAAATAAATAATAATACTTATCATAGAGAATGAAATGGCTGAAAGCACAAACAACTTCATAAACACATTAAAATATTGGCCAACAATATTAGTTGAGGCAGAAGGACCAAAGGAGTAATTTAATGTATTAAACAATACAATGATTAGGGTTATGCCATGCAAGATCACCCCAGCATTTGTTTTACAATCACGAATTTGGCAGAAAAAAATTTCATGTTTCTCGAAGTTCGTAACTCGTCCTGGTCATTTAATTCCATTGCGAAAATGTTTGCGCCCTAGTTATGAGTCTTTAGTATGGCGCCGACTGAGCTAAGTCGTCAAACAAGAATTTTTTTTTTCAAAGGTCATTTTGAAATGCACTCGATACACGGATTTCCAGCAAGGTAATGAAGTGATCTAAATAAAAAGAATGACTTACTTGTGTACACCAATTCTTCAGGAGCTTTTCCCACGAGCAATATTAAATAGTGTTGCCAGGTTTGGGATTTTTTTTGATAACATGGCAAATGCCAAGGCCACAATTAAAAAAATGTGCTGGTGATCTTTTTGAGATACTAAAATTAAAAATAATTTACGCACTGAACATTAGAATATTCACAAAAAATGTGAATTCATTTTTTGGGGGGCAAAGCTCTGTATTCAGCACGAAAAAGCTTGCCTTGGTGGTCGAACAAAAAATATACACAGCATTTCATTTTGAAGCTCCATGTACTGCCTCAATGGTAGTAAAGTTACTAAATGGTATTATATTTTAAACTCGCGAAGTATTTTTTTTTAATTCTGTATCTTGTGGGGTCTCGACAAGCGAGCACCACGCCACGCTCCTGGAGTGAACGGACACAGAAGACGTGGTCGGTACAAACCAAATAACATACATACATTATTTACCTAATTTATCATGACGATATCGTCCGCCGAATGATACATCAATCGTGATCAACCCACTAAAACATTCTTACACACAATTCTCATACACTCCAAAACATGACAAACACACAATAACACACCCAAGGCGGTGTCGCCAACGCTTGACTTACCACGTGACCCCCCCCCCCGGCGCGCAGGCCCGCGGTGCCATGTGCCGAGGACCCACGCTAAAGACAACCGTTCGAGGCAACTGCCACGCGCAGAAGAGGCTCGCTCGACCCTCACCCGCCTCCGAGGCCTGCCTTCCGCCACGGGTCACCGCCGACGCTACCACTCAGTGGTACTCAACAGTGATACACAACGTGAACACAACGCCATCTATCGTTCGGCGGTTGTCACCCCCGAAGTATGGCTTTTGTGCCAGGCATGTTCGCAACGCGGCGCAAACAACTTTACAAGGGGTGTCCGCACCCCCACAATCTCCACCAGCTTTACCCCTACCTAACTCAAGCGGCATGAAACACTTGCAAGGGCAATTTTCAACACACTTCCACAGACCTGAAGTACACACAGCAAGCTTGATGTGGAGCAATTGAGATTGGAATGGGGCTATCATATGCATTTCATTGCCAACAGAGGTGCGCTACAATGAATGTTGCTAGAGTGTAGACCTGCCAGTGCAGTGTCAATAACGCGTAGAAAATTCGCAGGGGCCGAGCAAGGACAAAAATGGCATAGAGACCAGTAGCGTAGCAAAAAGTTATTTTTCATGAGGGGTTGGTTTTTGAGAAGAAGAAGACTTTGGTCATACTTTATGTACATTCTTAGGTGTTCGTATGTGGGCACGTAGGTATGCACATGCAGAACTAAGAAAATTACAGCATATCTACAAAGTGAATGATGATGTATTGGGGCGAAGGTTCACAGTGTATTATCGGTAACCATGAATCAGTCTGTCTGTCTGTCACTCACACTAGCGCCTTCTGCTGAGTTATTGATAAACTAGGCGGTCACGAACCGGTCACAGTAGAAGGACAATCCATGGCTTTAGCATAAAAAATACCTGGACTGTGCAGGGGGGGGGGGGAGAGTTAAGCAGCTCCTCTTGACTTCCACGCTACGCCACTGGTGAAGACTCCCAGATGAGCCATCAAGCCGTTAAAAAGTATTCAGTACACAATTGTCCCTTACGCACAACATAAACAAGACTATCGCCCTGGCTACCAGTTCTTCATTTAAAGTTTTTTTTTTCGCTTCTGTATTTATATGACTGGTCTTGGGTCTCAGGGAGCAGGGTGCTTTCCTGATAGACAGAAAAATAAGAAACAGTTGATTAACAATAGTGTTTATCAGTGTACTGCATCAACGCTACTAGCATGCGATAAGACATATGTACTGAATACGACTAAATATTTTATTAAGTGTATAAAACACACCTACTGCATTTGCAGAACTCCCCAGGAAAGCAGGATGTCTGAATTTATGTCTATAAAGCTGCATGGCTCACTTGGGAGTCACCAAATTAAACCCAGTCCTTGTAGCACCCCTACATTAGCCAGAGAATGCAGAAGATAACCCTATTCCCATTTCAATTACTCTGTAGAGAGCACTGAATTCGCTCTCTGTATGCCAGGTCAGGGGGATTCTGCTGAAGATTGCCCTTGCGAGTGTGTCATGTCGCTTAAGTTACGTAGGCGAAAAGCTAGTGCAGATACATATTTCAAAAAAATATTTTTCGAATTTAAAAACAATACCCTTCAGTATTTCTACCTGTATTTAGCTTGTCCATAGAGCTTTAAATTGAAATTTTGTGCATATTTATAGTCCGACCACCAAGGCAAGTTTCAATGCTGAATACCGAGGTTTTCAAAAGAAAAGCGACACTCACAATTTTTTCATAATATCTGCTATAACATCAGTGCCCAAATTATTTTTAATTTGTCTGTTGGCAGACCACCAGCACATATTTTGTTTGTGTTCTTGGAACTTACTGTGTTCCAGAAAAAAATCCCAAATGTGGCAACTTTATTCAATATTGCTCGAGTGCAAGCCTTCGAAGAATTGATATGCATAATTAAGTCATTATTTTGAAGTTACATACGTTCATTATCTTGCCAGAAATGTCTTTTATTGGGTGCATTCCAAAAACTTTTTTTGAAAAAAAATGTAGTTTGGCACCTTTTAGCTTACTTCGCGCCAAACAATAGGCTCTGATAAATAAGGAGGAAAATTTTTTGCAACAAAAATAATTTACCAGGACGAGTTTCACACTTCGAGAAATATGTGGGAGTTTTATCAGCCATATTTGTGGTGGTCAGAAAAACGTTGGATGATTTGACATGAAATGACTCATTAGAGATAACATTAACAGATCCTTCAAGAATTTTGTCAAATATTTTTAAAAATGATAGAAAAGAGGCATTTGCGTGCTACATGTGGCGTTGCCTTCCTGTGGCAGAAATCATCTTGAGATAGGTACGAACTTTATTCACGACCGTAATTATAGAAATGAACACAATTATCTATTTAACCAGTGGCAATAGCCGGTCAAGTTGAATGGGCAATTTGAACCCCTTCCTACAAATATTCCATAGCCAGTTTAAAATTTAGGAGAAGTGGCCACTGGTAATCACCGCAGAGCGATGCATTCTGCTTAATTAAGCTGGCAAAATGGATACTAACGCACGAAACAATGCATCTGCCATTCACTTCGACAATTCCCTCCATGGCAACACCGTTACTTTTGCATTGGGGGAGGAGATTAGGTAAGCGTCGATAAGCGGGCACAAAGCAAAGTGTCTAAATTGACGGTTGATAATGGCTGATTGAGGGCGTTGTCGAAATTAATAGTAGATGGGCTGTCTGGTGCATCATTTTTCGTTTCGACAGCTAAATTAGGCAGATTGCATCACTCCACAGTGATTATCAGTGGCTGCCCTTCCAAAATTTCAAAGTGCTATAGGCTTTTCATAGAAAGGACTTGAATTTGCCCATTTGACTCGACCAGTTACTACCACTGCTAGAAAAGTTAATTGTACTAATTGCTATATTTAGTGCCGCAATTAATGTTTGTGGCTATCTGAAGATTCCTTTTGTCACAGAAACGGAAATGCTGCAACTAGCACGTAAGTGTCTCATTTATCTAATTTTATGAGATTATTGGACACATTTCTTGAAACACCCTGTATTTCATACACATGCAGACAATGCGAGGTAAAAACAAACAATCAGAACGAGCAAGAAGAAATAACAAGCTCATAAAGAGAGAACCCCGTGGCCAGGAATGTTTTTTGAAGGGGGGGGATGCACATATAGATGGCCATGAAACAGGACTTTCTTCATTACTTATGCTCAGTCGGACAACTCGCAGCATGCCCATTCGGGGTGGGGGGAGGACGAACTCCTGGCGCATACCTCTTGCTACATGCCTCTACTGAGCACACTTCCTTGTAATACAGCTGTTGTCACATAAGCAGAAGGAAAATTGTCATTATTAATAGATGTAAATGGAGTTCTGCACAAAAGAAAGTCGTTAACCCAGGTGAGCACATTCAGAGGAATGTTTTGCTGTGTTAGTAAAATATGTAGCGAAAAACCCTATTACGAGCTGTACAAAAATATGGAAACAATGCGTAAACCTGAGAGCCCATGTCAAGTAACAAATGTATACAGTCAAAAAGACCAGCAAGTCTAGTGTCACATGAAAGGACTTACGAAAGCCGCACTCATATTTGAAGATAATGTTACGAACTTCCAGCTAGAGGCCTTGCCTTGCAACAGGAAAGCTGGTACTCATTACAGATTAAACTTCTTAATTGTTATACAAGCTGGCAATGATAGGCCTGATCTTAATAGTTGAAAAGTGACCTAAGCATGCACTCTCAAAATCAATGTATAGTTACGGACTTTTTACACAAACTCCTTCATGGCACCGCCACTTATCCCACTGAAGTAATGTAAAATTACTAACGAAAATTTGGATGCCCTAGTGGGTGCTGTTCTGACTTTTTGTGCTCTAGCTGACTAATTTGATAAGCGGTCAAACACAGTAACGATGTGCCAGAGATGTTTACAATACTCTTGCTAGGTTGCCAGCACTAAATGTTCGCACTCACTACGGCTTGAAGTTGCCAATGGAAAATTCAACGCAGAAATTACCACTGCTGGTCTTCAAGGTCACCTTTCGAAGGCTATGTTTTGAATGTGCGATGTCGAAAGCAAATTTCAAGCTGGATCGAATGACAACAAAGTAAACATAATCTACATGGTACAGGTTTGTTTCACACTCACTAACGTGGAAGCACATTAACAGTGAGTGTGAAATCATGACTGTAGTGCTATAGCCTCATGTAACAATGGTATGGGTGTGCTTATGAGCTGCTTGATCATCCGTCGCTGTCTGTTCCATGCTGCTGGACAGAACGCTGAACCGTCCAGAAGTCAGTGGAGGATGCAGCGAAAATGATGGCGCTTGATACTTTGCTGGTGATGCGGTGACACAAATTTCTGCTACATCAGGCCTCCAAGGTGCTTGTGCCATGAATAGTCATAGTGGCGCTGGCGTGAGAGATGACAGCTGGCCCAAGAAAATAGAAGCAGCACCTGGACCAGAATAAATAGTGAGTGTGACATTGTAACTGCTATGTCATGACCCCGTGACATGAATAATGTGACATGCTTCTCTAACACGATGTCAAAGCTTTTTCATCAGCCACGTGTGTGCATACCAGCACACTACTGTCTGTTGGATGTGGGTATGACCCACATGTGATTCACTGCCTATGTTAAATTAGGAACAGGCCGAATGCACTTTGGAAGTATCTGAGTAAGCAATAAGGTGACAGTACAATAGTACATCCGTTGCCAATAATAGCAGCTTCACAACGAGTAAAAAATTTCAATGAAAATATACAGTAAATATCATTTGCGGCTACTTTTGAACCTTGGAATTCCAGGTGGTGTACAGCCACACTAGTGGTTGTAAATACTTCAGATAAGACTATTCAGGCATGGTATTGAAGCAATGTCGAGTGTGTTTGCAATGTTGGCTATTCTTGTTTAAAACACTTTAGCAAACAATAAACATATGACTCTTATATGACTCAACAAGCTAGAATGAAGCGCTGTTTTACCTGGCAAAAATTATGACATGCGCACCATGGCACCAAGGCATGCACCTGATTTTGATAAACCTGAACTCTGTGCTCTTAAAAGCACAGATGTGAGTGCAGGCATATTGTTGTACCATCAGCTACTCCTGAGGCATCAGTGCGATTGACATATCTGGTAAGCCCTTGATATGCTAAAATCTTTTAAGTTCACACAAAAATGTATATAAACTTAGTAACAATTCACCCAGAGTAAAAAAATGCAGCCAAGACAGCTTGCCATCAAACTTTCATATGAAATCGACATCCACAAATCATTAAATTCACTCCATTGTATTTGGATTTCGCCCATGAGATTGTTTAAAACCACAATTTTTCAAAGTTATTTTTCTGCTCTCTGCTGCACTGTGAATAATAATTTTATCCCAGATATAACACTAACAGAGCATAAAAAACAGTATATTTAGAACGAGTGTGGTAAATAAAGTATATCCAGCAAAATGTAAAAGTAAGTGCATATGAACTTCAAAAACATTTTGAAACTAATCACCTAATGCAATTACTTGCCCTGTAATATTTCAGTTCTTTCTGAAAAGATTAAGGGCTTTCCCATTTAGTATACAAAAGTTGCCACTACTGCAACCCATCATGTAAACCATTTTACTATTTACAAGCTAGTAATGACCAAAGCAGATAGACTCTAGAGTGTGCAAAAAAGGCAAACCTTTTGTGAATGTAAAAGTTTTTGCTGAAATAAATTGTAAGGTTTTTTTTTTCAATTGAAAAAAACAATTGATTTTGTTTCAGTCACAATGTTGAGGTATCAACTCTGTTTCCAAGTGAAAAAATGAATTGATTCTATTTCATAACAATATTAAGGTATCAACTCTGTTCCTTTCAAGGTGGAATTGACATCAAAGATATTAAGTAGCTCTCACCCTGCAAACTTCCAACAAAACTCAAAAGCAAGAACACAACGTTTTTATAGAAGCTTCCCCCTAAAAAAAATGAACTACCTTCATGATAAGTACCACACTATGGTTTAAATGTTTTTTTTCTAACTTTTCCAATCTTTGACCAGCAGTCTTTAACTGGAGATAACACCAGCCGTATAATCGGCAGAGGCTTTATTAAATGCCAGTAGTTAGCAGTGTCTTCGTATTTCTTTTTTTTTCATCCTGCGTCTAAACTTTGCTGCAAATTTTCAAAGGCAGGTAGCACCGCATTGTCACCTTAATAGCAGGAATTGTCTCTTTAATGCAGCCCTATTGGTTCATGACGAAAACATATCTTTTTTTCTGATTTTAATATATCCTTCTCTTAACTGTCGTGTTCTTGCTACTTCCAAATCTTATTGCACAGGTAATGGGTTCTTGCATGTATCGGTGTCACTTACCAGTGTTGCATAAACCCACTATTCGAACTGTCAGAAGATAGCTGCTTGTAACCACATGCATTGCACCCTAGTACGGTTTGGATTTCTCGTTTACTCATGCAGGCTAGTACTAAATAGCAAACTCTAAAGGTAACGACGGACAAAACTGATATGTTGTCTAAACGTTCCTCATGCCTGTGCAGCTAGTACTCACCACTAGGGCGCATTGCTTCGAGGTATAAATACGGGCAAGCACGGAGTCCAGCAACCACAGCAAAGAAGTTTTTATCACGTAAAATAAAAATCGATTTGATAACTTTTTTAACAGTAACCAATGAACGTTAATACTGAATGTGTTATTTACCTTGTTTGTTACTAGGACCACCTCAACGCTAAATTTGCAACGAAGCATGTACATCATCATCATCATCAGCCTGACAACGTCCACTGCAGGACAAAGGCCTCTCCCATGTTCCACCAGTTAACCTGGTCCTGTGCTTGCTACTGCCAATTTATACCCGCAAACTCCTTAATCTCGTCTGCCCACCTAACCTTCTGTCTCCCCCTAACCCGCTTCCCTTGCCTGGGAAACCAATTAGTTACCCTTAATGACCAGCGGTTATCCTGTCTACGCACTACATGCCCGGCCCATGTCCATTTCCTCTTCTTTATTCGAACCTTGATATCCTTAACCCCCGTTTGTCCCCTAATCCACTCTGCTCTCTTCTTGTCTCTTAAGGTTACACCTACCATTTTTCTTTCCATTGCTCGCTGCGTCATCCTCAATTTAGGCTGAACCCTCTTTGTAAGTCTCCAGGTTTCTGCTCCGTAGCTAAGTACCGGCAAGATACAGCTGTTATTTACCTTCCTCTTGAGGGATAGTGGCAATCTACCTGTCATAATTTGAGAGTGCTTGCCGAATGTACTCCACCCCATTCTTATTCTTCTAGTTACTTCAATCTCGTGGTTAGGCTCTGCGGTTATTACCTGCCCTAAGTAGACATAGTCTTTTACAACTTCAAGTGCACTATTACCTATCTCGAAGCGCTGCTCTTTTCCGAGGTGGTTGTAGATTACTTTCGTTTTCTGCAGATTAATTTTAAGACCCACCTTTCTGCTCTCCTTGTCTAACTCCGTAATCAAGAGTTGCAATTCGTAACCTGAGTTACTCAGCAATGCAATGTCATCGGCGAAGTGCAGGTTACTAAGGTATTCTCCATTAACTGTTATCCCTAACTTTTCCCATTCTAGGCTTCTGAAAACCTCCTGTAAGCACGCGGTAAATAGCATTGGGGAGATTGTGTCCCCCTGCCTTACACCCTTCTTGATTGGTATTCTGTTGCTTTCATTATGAAGCACTATGGTAGCAGTTGATCCCCTGTAGATTTCTTCCAGAATGTTATATATACTTCTCTACGCCCTGATTCCGCAGTGTCTGCATGACGGCTGATATTTCTACTGAATCAAACGCCTTCTCGTAATCTATGAAGGCTATGTATAGTGGTTGGTTATACTCTGAGCATTTCTCTATTAACTGATTGATAGTATGAATGTGGTCAATTGTTGAGTAGCCTGTTTGAAATCGTGCTTGTTCCTTTGGTTGATTGAATTATAATGTTTTCTTTACTCTGTTAGCAATTACCTTTGTAAATAGCTTGTATACTACAGAGAGCAAGCTGATCGGCCAGTAATTCTTCAAGTCCTTGTCATCTCCTTTCTTATGTATTAAGATGATGTTAGCGTTCTTCCAAGACTCTGGTACCCTTCCCGTCAGGAGACGCCTCGTAAACAGGGTGGCTAGTTTTTCTAACACAGTCTGTCCTCCTTCTTTCAGCAGATCTGATGTTACCTGATCCTCACCAGCCGCTTTACCTCTTTGCACGCTCTCCAAAGCTTTTCTGACTTCTTATATCATTACTGGTGGGGTGTCATCTGGGTTACTGCTTGTTCTTACAGTATTAGGGTCGTGGTTGTCTCGGCTACTGTACATATCTCTGTAAAACTCCTTCGCTATTTTAACTATCCTATTCATATTGGTAGTTATTTTGCCTTCTTTGTCCCTTAGTGCATACATTCGATTTTTGCCTATCCCAAGTTTCCTCTGCACTGTTTTGACGCTTCCTCCGTTTTTCAGAGCGTGTTCAATTCTCTCCATGTTATACCTTCTTACATCGCATACTTTACGCCAATTAATCAACATTGAAGCTCTGCCAGTTTTATTTTGTCTGTTGTACTTGACACTTTCATGCTTTGACACTTCTTAATTAGGTTCTTCGTTTCCTGGGAAAGCTTGCCAGTGTCCTGTCTAACTACCCTGCCTCCAACTTCCACTGCGCACTCCGTAATGACACTCGTTAGATTATCATTCATTGTATCTACGCTAAGGTTGGTTTCCTCACTAAGAGCTGAGTACCTTTTCTACAGCGACACTCTGAATTCCTGTACTTTCCCTCTGAGTGATAGCTCATTGATTGGCTCCTTGCGTATCAGTTTCTGTCGTTCTTTCTTCAAGTCTAGGCGAATTCGAGACCGTATAATTCTATGGTCACTGCATCGTACCTTGCCAACCACTTCCACATCCTGCACGAATTCTGGGTGTGCAGTCATTGTAAAGTCTCTTTCGTTCTTATTTTCGCCATTAGGGCTTCTCCATGTCCACTTGACGTTTTCTCGTTTTCGGTAGAAGTATTAAAAATGCGCAAATTATTGCGTTCTGCGAATTCTACTAGTAGCTCTCCTCTGGCGTTTCTAGTGCCGATGCCATAATCTCCTACTGCCTGGTCTCCAGCCTGCTTCTTCCCTACCTTTGCATTAAAGTCGCCCATCACTATAGTATACTGTGTTTTTACCTTACTCATTCCCGATTCCACGTCTTCATAGAAGCTTTCAACTGAAGCGTCATCATGGCTGGATGTAGGCCCGTAAGCCTGTGCCACATCCATCTTGTGCCTTTATTCAGTTTAATTACAATACCTATCACCCTTGCATTAATGCCATAGTATTTCTCTATGTTGCCAGCTAGTTTCTGTGAATTAGGAACCCCACTCCCAGTTCTCTTTTGTCAGCCAAGCGCGGATAGCAAAGGACCGTGTCCATTCTGTAGCACAGTATAGGCCTCATCTGTCCTCCTAACCTCACTGAGCCCTATTATATCCCATTTAACACCCTCTAGCTCCTCGAATAGTACAGCTAGACTTCCCTCACTAGATAAGGTTCTAGCGTTAAAACGTTGCCAAGTTCAGGTTCCAAAGGCGGCCTGTAGTCTAGAGATTCTTAGCACCCTCTGCTGCGTTGCAGATCTGACCGCCGTCATGGTCAGTTGCTTCGCAGCTGCTTGGGAACTGAGGGCCGTGAGTTATTTGACGTATGCATGTGGGAGGTAGTGGCCAGATACTGCACCAGGGTGGCCAATCCTTCTCTGGTGAGGGAGTGCGTTCCCTGCGGTGGTTACCGGTGAGGCCGCACCTCAGGCCTCTTAATGCAGTTCCGTCAACATGCGGATTTTTTTTCCCGGTTGGGAACTACGCGGCACCGGGATTTGAACCACGGACCTCTTGCATGCGAGGCGGATGCTCTAACCACTATGCCATCGCCGCACCCGGATTGTTATGTTCTAAATGTAGGTTTCAGCGGTTGTATCAGTCAAGTTTGTGGTTGTTTTTATAAAATGTTTTAAATGAAATGAGATTTCTGCTGATTACCCCCTAATTAAGGGTCTAGAGAGTACGGAGTTGGGCCTCCAATTAGCCTATGGGGTGCTGTTTATTGATATATTAAGCGGACAAAATTTAAATTCGTTTTAGAGGTGATGTTACCAAATTAATCTTTTTTAGTGATTAGGATTAATTTTGGTCACGAAATAGTTCTGGGTACTATTACTCCTGTCCTGATGAAACCTGAGCGGCGACAGGTCTACAATTAGGGCTTTGCACTCTATGAGTTAGAAGTTTCCCGATAGGTTATTAGCAAAGTTAAAAGCGATCGTAAGGAAAAAAAAAACACGTGGTTCAAGACTTTGGTCTGACGGGCGTACCTTTCTCCCGAGCAGTGAGTCACCCTCCTCCTCTGAGCGAGGGAAGACGCGGGCGCCACACGTTATTAGCGGTTTTCGTTATATTCTTTCTAACTCTGTATCTTCCGGTTGCCTTAAGCTATCAAAATTATTTTTACACGGAAAAAACCGGACTGTTATGTTCTAAAAGAAGATATTAGCTATTTTTCAGTGGCGTTTGTAGCTCCTTTTGAAAATTTGTTTTAATGAAATGAGGTTTTTGCTGATTGCCACCTTAATAAGGGCATAGAGTGTACGGAATAGGGCCTCCTAATAGCCAATGGGGTGCGGTTATTATTATATTAAGCGGACAAAATTTAAATGCGTTTGCGAGGTGATATTACCAATTTATTTTTTTAGTGATTAGGCTTAATTTTGATTGCGGAATAACTCTGGAACTATCAAACCTAGCCTGATCAAACTTCAGTAGCGTCAGGTCTACCCTAAGAACTTTCAACTTCATAAGTAAGAAGTTTCCCGGTAGAATATTAACAAAGCTACAAGCGATCGTAAAAAAACACTTGGTTCTGACTGTTGTTTTCACAGATTCACACTGTTTTCCGCTCCTAAAAATTAAATTTTCGTTTGTAATAGCAGTATTTGTAGCGGTTGAACTCCTTGTATCTTGACGAACAAATAGACACCACTCTGACCCCCCTAGAATCAAAATTGCTAAAGTTATAGGCAGATATGTGCAGAGCTCACTTACACGTGCTGCTGACGCGGCCGCTCTCGTGGCTCCCTTCCGAAGCATGTACAAAAACCCCCAATTTTCTAACTTTTTCACCAGCTGCAAAAAATATTTCGCGCTGTACACATATCGAATTACTCTTTGCCTACATAAAGAAAACTCTGATAATAAGCTAATACGGACTAGCATATCTCACTAAAGGTTATTTCTCTATGACAAGTCGCAAATACGGACCATATTCTTCATGTACTGATAATTCTACAATTGTTCTACACAAAAAATTTTGTACTAAACAAATTCGAGATTAACAGATTTTTAAAAATAATTTCTGGGGTTTTACGTCCCAAAATCACGATATCATTATGAAGGACGCCGTGGTGGAGGGGCACGGAAATTTTTACCATGTGGTCATCTTTATAATGCACTGACATCCTACAGTACAGGGGTTCTACCACTACCCGTCCATCACAGTGCAACTACCACGACCGGCATCGAACACGTGGCCTTCGGGTCAGCAGCCGACCACCGTAACCACTATACCAACGCGGCAGACGAAGCACAAACTCCTTTTAATATTTTTATAACGTGTTTTACGAGTCGAGATTTCTATCTTTCGTGAAGAATTCGCATGCTGTTTCTGATTTCTTGAGTTAAATGTTCCCTCTGACTGTTCGCACCTCGGTGCTACCTGCCACCAGCCACCTTTTATTAGACAATGCGGAGGAGATGAATTTCAGCCCGACAGGGAGAACATGCCGAAAGGCTGCAGCGTGCCAAGATTTCACAGCAGATATCGACTCGTATTACGGCGCAGTGGCGTACCGGCACCGTTACAGAGGCTCACCTAACGCCGCCAGCATAAAGGAAGGTGCACACATTACACGGATACACTACGGTGCTGACAAGTCCGAACACTCTTGGCATAGAGTAATGCAACTGCCGCGGACAAGTAATCAGAGCTCAATGAAAATGTCACGCTCGAAATGTAAACAAGGACAAACTCAATCAATCCGCGATTTGCTGTATTTTCTGCTCTCAGTACGCACTCCGTCTGAGAAAAAAGCTTGCATGATACAAGCCGCGCGAAAAACGACATTGACAAATGAGCACTGCGTTTATCGCCTCGACTTTACTCGAAGCGGCCTAATCTGAGATATTGCGTAGGTACTACATGACACAGATCATCAGTGACAAGAGCTGTAACTCAAACGGCGAGTAAATGAAAAATTAGGCACTCACCTCCAAGATGCAGACCAGATAAAAAATGGCAGCATATCCATGGAGTGAATGATGGAGAGTAAGGCGAAGAATTCGTCCGTACATTCGTTCTTGCTTCCGTCCGTCCATGCGTCCGTCAGTGTGGACCATCCATGCGTCCATCAGCCTGTCCCTGCGTTCGTCCATGCAGCCGCACCTGCGTGCGTTCATGCGTCCATCCATGCATCTGTCTATGTGTCCGTTCGTTCCATCTATTCAACACTCCAAGTACCACCATCTCGCATCTTTTCATCATATATTCCACATATAGAAGCACCGCCATCCAGTGGACATTCCAAGGACTAAACTAACTAGAGGTGGCACACGCACACAATCTTAGGGCTTGCGCTTCAGGTCCACTTCCCACCTTTAACCACCTCGAGTTCCTAGTATATACTAGATCACTGTTTTCATGGCACTGCGGCCGAACGCTCGCTAAACCTTTCGAAAACCAAGGAGGGTTACGCCCAGCGAGTATGACGTAGCAAAACTTTTCAGTCAGATAGTGCTCAATGTACATGCCAATGGCTGCTAATGGGAACGAGAGGCGGAGAATTCGGCTTTTGCTTTCTTACGGCTTGCGCTTCGTATCTACTTCCCATATTTAACCACCTCGAGTTCATTCATGGTATATACAAGTTCATTGTATTCATGGCATTGCGGCTCAACGCTCCCTAAACCTTTCTAAAGCTAAGGAGGTTACACCCAGCGTGTATAACGTAGAACCCTTTCTTGTCAGATAGTGCTCAATGTACACGCCAATGGCTTCTAATGGTGATCGCAGCCTGCGCGTTCACTAAAAGCCGAATGCTCCTGTCTCTCATTCTCCATTAGCAGACATTGACATGTGCATTGAGCACTATATTTATTGTTCAACAACGCACAGAAGAAGTCTCTCACCGGCACCACCTTGGAGGTCAAAATGTTATACTTGTTACATACTACTGGGGACGAACGGGTGCCGCTATAAGGAGCTTCGTTCCTAAAAAGCAGCGCCAGTCGGATCCCATTCCCGCGTGCGTCCTGGCCTTGAGGAGGGTAGTCGGGCTTGGGACTAGAGTAGTGACTGCCGACAGATGAGTGACGATGGCGGTGTGCCTGCCGCGGTCGAATGGTTCCTCTTTCTGCAATGCCCGCTTAAACCACCATTTGGGAATAAATACAGTTTCGTAGAACAAAAGCGGTGCAGAACACGTCGCGGCGATGGATGCAATGATGTTATGCGACGGCAATATTAGTGTATATTTCTGGAGGTCATCTGCACTGCAAATGAGAACTTTCGCCTAAGCTTTTGTTGATGGAGGAGACACTTGTTTTTTGCACTATTCAGTGATATATCATAGGTTAACGTGTGCTGTATTTGTAATATTCACGAAGTGGTGAAGTCTGTGATTGTTAAACATGTGCTATATGCTTGATGTTGGCGAAGAGGTGGAGTGTGTATATTTCCTGGACACTATGTCCGCTTTTCTGTCCTTAAATACGCGCGAATTTTTGCAGTGTATCATCGTGTTTCCGGTCTACGTGTGCTCCTTCACACTCATCAAAGTGGCTGATTGGGCTAGTTGGTTTAGTATATTTAAGGTTTATTAGCGCGAAAAATACATGGTGAACCGGAAAAGGATTGGACAAGCGCTGACTTCCAACTAAAATTTTATTTAACAGAAAACTGTTAATATACACGAGTGAATAGAAAAAAGAGGGAGAAATTGCAGATGTAAAGATACGAAATATCACTAATCACTGAGCCTGCTACGCCGACCCTCACACCTCAAAAACATAGCTCTCATATTGACAGAGCAACTTATGGCTTGATTAAGCATGCGCTTATTTCAAGCGCCATCAGAGCAGCCTTTTAAATTATACGCTCATGTTCTTTAATCTTGCCGAAGAAGAACATAAACTTTATTTGTCGAATCCAGACGATTCGAGTCCGGCGTTTTTTAGTGGGGCCTGGGCACCCACCGCGGATGCGGTTCCGAGACCTTGTCTCGAAGCGGCTTCCTCTGCACGCTGGACGGCCCAGAGTTGTGCTGTCAGGTTCGAGCTGAGCAGAGCGGCCTTCCAACGCGAGCGGAGGCTGGCGGTGGAAGAGTGAGACGAATCGGCACTGATCGAATTGTTTATTAGGCTCTGACACTCCCACAGCATGTGCCTAATGGTGGCAACCGCGCCACATGACGTGCATCTGTTTTGTAGTGTATATGTCTGGATACATGGCGTGCATGAGTCTAGGGTTTCTGTATGAATCTGTTTGTAAATGTCTGAAGTGTACCGCTTGCGTTCTGTTTAGCCTTTCGTGAGGAGATGGGTATATGCGTCTTTGTAACTGGTAATGTGTGGTGATGTCGTGAAACCTGGTCATACGATCCTCCCATGCCCAGATGTCTGCAGTTTCCCGCGGGCGCTCGTCGTCCTCCGGCGATGCTCGGTGAGTGAGGCCTCGAGCAACGCGGTGAGCCGCTTCGTTGGGGGTGCTCAGTCCGGTATGTGCCGGGATCCATAGCAGGTGCCTTCGGTTATCGAAGTCGATCTCTCCTGGATGTATGGGATGTCGTTGGAGTATGTGAAACGCCTCTTGCGAGATGCGTGCGTTGGCAAATTGCGAATTGCTGTTTGCGAATAACTTATCACGTATGTGGCGTTGGTCTGTGTGAGGGCCAGTGCTGTAGCCGCTTCCTCTGCCGCTTCAGCGTGTGCCGTGTTCACAGTGAGGCTTGTGATGTACTTGCCACGATGGCCGGTAACTACCGCCACGAAACTCTTTTATTGGTATAACGCGCAGCATCAGTGAAAACCGCTTCAGTGTCGTTGGAGTAGCTTTGAGTAATGCGTTGTGCCCTGGCTTTACGGCGTCCCGTATGGTGTTGGGAGTGCACGTTGCGAGGCAATGGACGTATACTTGCTTGCGTACCGATCTTGGAATTTCGACTTTGACGCCGTGCTGCGTATGGTACGTGATGCCAAGTTTTTCGAGTAGGTGTCGCCCTGGGCGGGTCTTGGATAGGCGCTCGAGCTGGGAAACTTGTTTCGCCTCCACGAGTTCCTCGAGGGTGTTATGCAACCCTAGCTCCAGGAGTTTGCTGGTGCTAACTCCCGGCGCCAGTCCCAACGCGAACTTGTACGTCTTCGCGTATCAGAGCGTTAAGCTTGTCTTTTTCCGCAACTGTCCATTTGTGAAACGGTGCCATGTACATTAGTTGTGAAATAACAAAGGCTTGTATGAGTCGTATGACGCTGCCTTCGCGCATGCCCGCATGTTTGTTCGTGATGCGTCGGATGAGTTGCATCGTGCTGGTGGCCTTTGCCATTATCTTGCGCAGTGCTTCACCATTGCCGCTGTTCTGCTCAATCATCATCCCCAGTACCCGGATCTTCTTTACAATTGGGATTGGTGAGCCGTTTGATGATGTTAGTTTGATTTCTTGTTTTTCTGAAGGTACGTAGTTTTTGGGCGGGGCGTCCCTTTTTCACCGGTCTATATAGCAGTAATGCGGATTTTTCTGCCGAGCAGGTGAGTCCCGTGCCTACGAGGTAATGTTCCACGCATTCTATGGCCGCCTGTAAGCGATCCTCAATTTCTCCGTCACTGCCAGTTGTCGTCCAGATCGTAATATCATCCGCGTATAGCGTGTGGTGCAGTCCATCAATTTGATGTAATCGCTCGGGTAACCCCAGCAGGACGAGGTGGAGCAGCATCGGCGAGATCACTGAGCCCTGCGGTGTACCCGAGCTTCCAATGTTGATTTGATTTGATTCTAGCTGTCACACTCGCATGCGTGCGGTTCTTCCCGTGAGGAAGTCTCGGACGTAGTTGTACACTCGCATTCCGAGGTTCAATCTGTCTATTTGTCGCAATATGGCGTCGTGACGAACGTTATCGAAGGCCTTCTTCAGGTCAAGGCCAAGGATGGCTCTCGTTGAGATGCTATGATTTGATGTTTTAGTTGCAGAAGGGCATCCTGTGTGGAGAGATGTCTTCTGAACCCAATCATTGTGTGGGGTAATAGGTTGTTGTCCTCGAGGTAATCTGTTAGTCTATTGAGGAACGCATGTTCCATCAGTTTACCTACACATGATGTTAGGGAGATAGGGTGCAGGTTCTGAAGCTGCAATTTCTTGCCGGGTTTCAGTATAAGTATGATCTGCGCTTCTTTCCATGGCTGGGGTAACTTTCCACGCACCCAACACTCGCTAATACAATCTTTGAGTTTCTCTAGCAATCTGTAATTGAGGTTGCGCAGTGCCCTGTTCGATATTCGATCTAGGCCTGGGGCTGACTTGGTATTGAGTTTGACGAGGGCCGCCTCGATTTCGGAAATCGAGAGTTCTGCGTCTAGGATGGCGGTGCCTTCTCCCATGTAGTCCGGATGTACTTGCGGGGGTGTTTGGGATGTGTGATGAAGTTCCGCTTCCCGTAGGAAATCTTGCTCCGTTCCCCCGTAAGCGTGTATGATTTTGCATATGCCTTGCCTCTGTGAGGTCTTGGTGTTCGCGGGATCTATGAGGTACCGCAGTATCTGCCATGTGTGACTCGTAGTGAGCTGAGCATCCATCTGCGCGCATTTCTCTTCCCATTGCTGTTGTTGCAGGTTAAGTGCGTGCTTTTCTATTTCTTTGTTGAGCTGTGATATTCGTTTTCGCAGTCTCATATTATGTCGTTGTCGTTTCCAACGGCAATGCAGTTGGGTCTTGGCTTGCCACATGTGCAGTAACCGGGTGTCTATTCTATCAAGCCCAGCTGTTGACGGCATCATTTGCGTCGCCCTCTCAATGTCGCGCCGAAGTTGCTCGGTCCATTGCTCAATGTCTTTGATGTCTTCACTCTGTTGCTTGTCTCGATTTTTTCGTAGTAGTTCCCAATTCGTGATCTTCATTTGGCGACCAGCATTGTGTTCCTGTGGGCCGCCTTCTGCTTCTATAGAGATAATGTAATGGTCACTGCCCATGTCTTGCATGGTGTTTCTCCAAGTCACCTTTCGTGTATTGCACGTAAAGGTGAGGTCAGGCGTGGTGTCAGTGCTGACGCTGTTGCCCTGCCTACTTGGTGCCGCTGGGTCAGTGACCAGCTCGAGGCCGGCGAGTTGCGCCGTTTCCCACAAATCTCTGCCTTTCGGCTGATCGTGTTTGTAGCCCAACGGCGTTTGCACTGCGTTGAAGCCGCCTCCAATGAAGAGTTGTTGCCCCTGGGCGATATCAAGTGCTCGTTTGAAGAGGACGTGAAAGCGGTGTTTGCGGCATTTCGGACTGCTATAGACGTTGAGTATGAAGATGCTGTCGGGCATCTTACGCTGTGGAATCAGCTCTACGAGGACGTTTTCAATATCCTTGACATGGGTGTCGTGTTCGATGACCGTGAGCTCTCGCTTGACCAGTGTGGTGACGTTTGGATTTTCCTCCTTGCCTGTTATAGACTGGTATCCTGAAAGTTTGGCGAGGCCGTTTGTTTCCTGCAGTATGATGACGTCTGGGCGTTCGGGGATCGTTTTCAGGTATTGTTGTAGGTGCGCTCGTTTGTTTTTGTAACTTCTGCAGTTCCACTGCCATATTGTATGTTTTTGTTTCTAAGGGTGTGTTGCCATGGTTATGTGGTACTACATGTGTGGCGTCGCTTCGCTATGCGACGTCACCAGCGCGCTGTTGGCAGCTTCTAATCTGGACACTCTGAGATAAATGCTCTCCAAGCTCTGTTGAATCGTACGCGTGATAGTCGCGGTGATAGTTTCCTCGAGACTGCTCACGCGAGCCTCGAGTGCCTTCACTCGGGTGTCGCCTGTTGCTGCGCGCGTACGCTTGGAACGTACTGACTTTTTAAGGGAGATAGCTGGCCCGCGTTTAGTATCAGGGCCTTCGACCTCACCGTCCTCTACGAGTTCTTCTTGTGTTTCCTGCATTGCCTGTTGATCAGTCTCGCTGTGAGCGGCAGACTGGAGCTTTTGTATGAGTTCGTCCTTTGCGTGAATCTGTGCCTGCATGGATTCAATTTGTTTTTGCATAGTTTGTATCGTCTGTGTTAACTGAGCTATCTCCGCCTCTATCTTAGTGTGTATTTTGCCGCCAGCCTCCGCGTTTGTTGCGCGTTTTCCTTTGACCACATCTGCAAAGCTCACATAATCAGTTGCCTTTGCGTCCCTCGTTGGGGTCCGTCCAGGTGTTCGGCTGCGAGCTCCGCGTTGCTGCTGCTTTCGGGGTCCCGGTGTGCGGCTACGAGTTCGGGAGTGGCTTCGACTGGGTGTCCTGGATCTTGAGCGGGGCTTGCTGGTGGAATAGTTGGTGGCAGTGGCCTCTGCCTCCTCGTTGGCCCTGCGTCGTTCCCACTGTCTCTTCGTCACGATGTAGGGCGTTTTGTACCTTGCACGGCAGTTGCGGTCCGCCGTCATGTGTGTGCCCCGCACAGCTTGCAATGGGAAGAACACTGGTGGTTGGGGCCTGGGTTAGGGGCGTCACAACTACGACACACTTTGTCCTTGGGCTTTGGGCACACGTCCATGCGGTGACCAAGTCTCCCGCAGCAGTGACACATGTCGATTTAATTGCGATACAAGGTGCAGCGAAGAAGAGCGCCGCCATAATTGACGTAAGTGGGCACTCGCGGTCCTTCAAACGCCACTATGACGGTCGTGGTGTTACTGAGCCGTTTGGCTGCCCGGGCGTAAGGGTTACGTGCGTGAACGATGCTGGTATGGATAGACTTGGCGTCTTCTTCCAACGGGATGTCCTTGATTATTCCCTTCACCTTGTTGTCGGGGGCCGTCTCATACGCACTAACCTCGTGGTGGCGGTCGCCGATGGTGATGGCTTGAAGCTGTCTGTATTTATCGGCGTGAGAGGCATGGGGTGTGCTCACAACGATGAAACACCGTGTCCTCCCCTGCTTCATGAGCCGGTACGTTGGCCGAGCGGTCAATCGCCGATGCGAGGCGCACGGTTCCAGTGGTGGCCACGTCGAGGCCTCCTCGTGGTCGTATCACGATCCTGAAATCGCTCCGTGGGAGTAGTGCGAATTTGCTCTTTTTAATGACTTGCTGCTTGATGTTACGCGGTTGTCGACGCGAACGCTGTCGGTTGAAGTCCGCTCCCTCGCCGGTGCAGGAGGGGGCTCCGTTCTGGGTGTCGCTCTGCGCGTTTGCGCGGTTAACTTGGGTCTTAGATCCGATGGTGCACCAATTCGTGCCCTCCAGAAACTTTTCGGGGGAGATATCCTCCCCGTTCACTTGGACTTCCATCGTTGTTGGGCGAAGAAAGCGCCCGCGTCAGAGGAGACGCTCAGCGCGTCTCGTCGGGTGGCCGGCTTTCGTGAGCGTCGGGCCAAAGGGGCGCGGGTTGAAAATCTCTCAAATCCGGCAAAAAGTCCTTTCCCACCTTGAATTTTGGTGTTAGTGGAATCCTGGTCACTTTCCGCACGCGTTGTTGTAAAATTCATGGGCTGAATGACCGAAAATCACTGGCAAATAGTTCTTGGAAGACGGAGCCAACGTGATGCGCGTCCGCTCTCTTCGGCGACCAGCGCGCCCCTCCTTTAATCTTGCCGAGAACTGCTTTCTTTTTGAACAGCGGGGTGCACCCTCACGTGCTCACGTGTTGCACCAGGAAGCCATCTTTGTCATTACGAACATTATTGTCATGTTCACGTAAGCATTCGTTTGGGCATCTGCCCGTCTTTCCTACGTAACATCCACCACAAGGCAATGGGATCCTGTACACCACGCCTTGTGCACAGTCGACAAACTGCGTCCTGTGCCTATTCATGCACTGCTTTCCATTTCTCTTTACGGGGCAGGTCCTGTTTGTCAACGGGGTCAACTTGTCAGGGGCGCTGAAGACCACCTTCACATTGAGTCGTTGTCCTACCTTCTGTAGGCGGTGTGACACAAAACGCATATACGGAATGACTGCCACATTTTCCCGCTTTTTCGCTGTGTCGCTCTCTCTGTTACCGCCGATGCTCATACGTTCCCCCTTCCTGTGCATAGCCTCCGCCACAGAATTGTGCAAAGCGCACGGGTACCCTTCTCTTTCTAAGCGCTTTGACTGTGCCAGGAAACTAGCTTCTAAGAGGTGGTGGCAGGACCTCTCTAAAGCGTTTTGAAAAAATCACTGTACGATTGTTTTTTTAAGGACGAACGTCTTCATAGCGGCACCCGTTCGTCCCTCGTAGTCGTAGTCGTAGTCGTAGTGTGTAACCAGTCCTACGCTTTGACCTCCAAGGTGGTGCCGGAGGCTGATTTTTCCTGTGCGTTATTGAACAATGAAAAAAAATTCGCAGCGTGCGCGTTAACTAAAAGCCGAATTCTTCTGTGTAACGTTTGCAGTGCTCGCCCTCTTTCTACGTCGGGGCTTTCTGATAACATTGCCCGATTGCTGTTATCTTGCTGTTTTCTTTTCTTTCATGCCAACCTGCGATTGGCTGCGTAGCGCTTAAAAACGCGCCGCAAGGTGAATAAACTGGGATTGTCTTCCTGGCACTGCTTGAGTCGTCTCTTTCCTGGGCCGGCTGTCGTCCAGCCGCCGAATACGTAACAGCTGGTGGCAGCGGTGGCGGCGGTATGGAGCGCACGTCGGGGGCGGCCTTGGCGTCCGGTTTGGTGAGAGCACGGCTTGCTTGACTTCATTGGGAGCATTAGCAGCATTTACTTGGTAGTCGAGGTTCTTTTGTATTTGTTGTTGACTTTGCTAAATAGTAGTACACATAACGGGGTAGCACTTGTTAACAGCAGTCATGATCCTCACGTCGTTAACGAAACCCAACCTAGTGCTGCTAGCTGAAGAGCTCGGTATCCCTGTACAGAAGTCTATGCGGAAGCCTGCAATTATCGAAGCGATATCCAAATGCGGAGCAAACGACGACGAAGTCGAGGAGTGTTGGAGGGCAGTCTCGGAAAGGCTCAAAGAACGAGAAGTAGAACTGAAGTTAAAAGAGATGCAACTGCATAACCTTGAACGCAATGACAGTTTCGATATGCGAGGATACATGCAACCTTTCAAGGCTGGCAGTGACATCACTTTGTATCTCGTCAACTTTGAGAGGACGTGTACAAGAGCTGCACTTGCAAAAGAGACATGGTCACAACGCCTGTTGACATTACTTCCAAATGAGGCAGCCGATGTAATCGCGAGAATGCCAGATGAAGATGCTTATGATTACGAAAAAGTGAAACTTCATTGAGGCGAAGGTACAGCTTGTCAACAGAAGCCTTGAGGATGAAGTTCCGTAACACGAGGCATGTTGTTGGCCAAGGGAAGCGACGTCCTTCCGAAATAAAAGTTGAAGCAATCACTAGCTTTCCTTTGCCGAAAACAAAGACTAACTTGCGTTCCTTTTTGGGTTTAGCCGACTACTACAGAAGCTACATTCCCAACTTCGCAAATATCGCTAGTCCTCTCACAGACGCACTGCGCAAAACTGAGCCAACTATTGTAAGTTGGAATAAGGCTCGTAAAGATGCTTTTGCTGAGATCAAAAAGATTCTTGTCAGCAAACCGGTCCTCGCGGCACCAGATTACTCTCTCCCCTTCTTAGTTCAGTGTGACGCCAGTGACCGCGGAATGGGCGTTGTTCTAAGTCAAGTGAACAAAAAGGGCGAGGAACATCCTCTTGTCTACGCCAGTCGAAAACTAACATCACGCGAGCAAGCCTACAGTACAACTGAAAAAGAATGTGCTTGCTTGGTCTGGGCTCTCGAAAAGCTGTCGTGTTACCTTAAAGGCTCCTCATTTGTTTTTGAAACTGATCACTCACCTTTAGTGTGGTTAAATCAAATGTCGAACAAAAACAGCCGCTTGATGCGTTGGAGTCTAGCACTTCAGCAATTTGATTTCTCAGTGCGGCACAAGAAAGGCAAACACCATGCTAATGCGGACTGCCTTAGCCGAACCTATTGAGTGTTCCTTGTTTCTTTTGTGTGCATGCAACTTGGCGCAAGTATATATATTTTTCTTTCCCTATCGTGTTCGGCTTTCACGTTATCTGCTCCCAGTGAAATCAACTGTCGGGCTTTTCTAAGCTTGGGCGCCAGGTTGCTTTTGACGTGGTTTCTGCGTTTCTACCGCTCGTCCACTCAGCCATTTCAGATCCTGTCGTACCAGATGGCGAAATCAACCCTGCTCCAGGCGCCTGCAGCCAACTCCCGAGCTGCAGCCAATCGACACTCGGCGAGTGGTGCCCGTTCTGAACATTGCCTGTTCTCGACATTGCCTCCTCTTGGCCTTTAATGCCAACCTTCGCGGGCGTGTTCCAGCCAGACGACGCGCAATGCCATTTCCATTTCCTTCTGCGGTGGCTACTTCAACGACCAGTGCCACCATGCACCTCAGGGTCTTCGCCCACGCTGTGCACAAAGACAACATGACCGTGCGAAACGTGTCAGTGCTGTGCTTGGAGACCTGCCCACGTGTTGGCTACCTGTTACCACCTCCAGCCGTTCATGAAGCGTCATCCTCTTGAACGCCTTCCGCTAGGGGTAGCTTTGGCCGAGTTGTAACGTTTGCAGTGCTCGCCCTCTTTCTACGTCGGGGCTTTCTGATAACATTGCCCGATTGCTGTTATCTTGCTGTTTTCTTTTCTTTCATGCCAACCTGCGATTGGCTGCGTAGCGCTTAAAAACGCGCCGCAAGGTGAATAAACTGGGATTGTCTTCCTGGCACTGCTTGAGTCGTCTCTTTCCTGGGCCGGCTGTCGTCCAGCCGCCGAATACGTAACATCTGTCTCTCATTTCCCATTAGAAGCCGTTGGTATGTTTCAGTAGGAAACATTAGTGGAAGTAGAAGTGTTAAAAGCCGACTTCTGCTGTCTTTAATTCCCAGTAGCAGCCATTGTTCACCTCCAAGGTAGTCCCTGGTGCGATTTCTCCTGTGCGTGATTAAACAATAAAAAGTTTTGTTCAAAACACC
Organism: Rhipicephalus annulatus; assembly: GCA_013436015.1. Lineage (NCBI taxonomy): Eukaryota > Metazoa > Arthropoda > Arachnida > Ixodida > Ixodidae > Rhipicephalus > Rhipicephalus annulatus. The sequence continues at coordinate 8,822 of WOVY01002986.1, read as the reverse complement.
GTTGATTGGTGAAATAAACCAAAGAAAGACGCCAGATGTTTTCTAAAACCAAAACGAAAAGACGCCAGGTATTTCTAAAGCAAAACAAAAAGAAGACGCCAGCTGCCTAACGAAAGACGCCAGGTGTTTTCTAAAGCAATGGTTTTATATTGAAAACCATATCGATACAGGTTTGTAGTTGCCGATGGTCGTTGCCGTCGGTGTGTGCTCGTATAGATAAGGATGCCGAAAGGCAGGCGCGCAGGGCAGCGGCGGCGCGCGCAGACAGGACCTTGAAGTGAGAGCACGCGAGGCAGAAGCGCGCCGGGAAGCTGCGCGACGTCGCCGCCAAGATTCTGCTGTACGGGAACAAGAAGCCACATCAGCAAGGCAGCGTCGGCAAGATCCTCCGTACGGGAACGAGAGGCCACATCAGCAAGGCAGCGTTGGCAAGATCCTGCTGTAAGGGAAAAAGAAGCCACATCAGCAAGGCAGCGTCAGCAAGATCCCGCTGTACGTGAAGAAGAAGCGGCAGCGGCACATCGGCATCGGCAAGATCCTGCTGTAAGGGAACAAGAAGCCACATCAACAAGGCAGCGTTGGCAAGATCCCGCCGTACGTGAGCAAGAAGCTGCAGCGGCACGTCAGCGTCGGCAAGATCCTTCCGTACGGGAACGAGAGGCCGAGGCAGCTCGTCAATGTCGCGAAGCAGATCTTGAAAATGTTCGACAATGGGAAGCGGCGAGGAAGCACGAATATCGCCACGCGAAGTAACGGAAGAAAATTTCACGGTATTACTTTCAGGACCTTCGCCCAATCTCATCATCATTCTCCTCGTGGATCTGCCATCAATTTTTTTGTTAATTTGCTATGTGCAGAGGAAAACGGCAGAAAAGGCTTCTGGTAATGAGACTCATAACACCAGCACGTGCGGTACTCCAAAAAAAAGGAATCTTTAGGTTAAAACAGGGGATGCTGTCCCTTTCCAGCGTCTCGTGCGTCACCGCGAGCGGACAGAGGCATTCACGAAAGGTTTGTAACACCTGCATGAACTTGAAAGGAAAGATTTCTTAATGACAGTTCAAAATTATCAGATAATCGTCCACATAACAAAACGTCCTTAGAACAGATAATTCACCAAGCTTCTCATTTAATGCCCATTCAATGCCCTATCAACGCCTCCTTGCAACGTAAACTCTACGTTGCGCTGCCATCGTTCGCGTCGGTTGCGGCAGCACCACCGGTCCACTTACGGTCGATGCCGCTGTACCCTCCATCTAAATACATGAATGTGCGTCATCAATGCGCCGAACCCTCTATGCTACCCATCTTGGCACCCGTTTCGACAAATATGTTTTGCTGCGGATACCTAAGAAATATAACGCAATTTTGCCGCAAGCGTCAGCAGGACGATCGATGGGGTTAGCACATGCGTGAACGGGACTATTCTAGTAGCAATTCCCATGCCAGGCGCTATTCGTCTCCCCAGAGCAGCGCTCTGCATCTCCGCCCGCATCGACTAAGGCGCTGAACTTTTAGCCTTCAAACCGATGCCACTCGCCATCACCTTATCGTCACTCCTCCTCTCCCCTTCGCCCTGCCTCGTTTACCACTGACAACTGATCGAAAAACAAAGTGATGCAGTATTTGGAAGAGAAACTGCATGTAAGAGTAACATTGATATTCCTCTAGCACGCCCATTCAATATGGTTTTCGTCGTAGTTGACGTTCTCGTGAATGCTTTGGTAGACACCAGTGCGAAATTTTCTTTGATTAGCTATGATTTGTGTAAACGTCTGAAAAAACTCATGACGCCATATCACAAACCCACTCTAGTCTCAGCACAAGGGAACGCCATTCACCCTTTCGCTCTTCATACTGCCCGCATTTCGTTTAGAAAATATTTATTGCCACAAACGTCAATAACACTCAACAGAACATTTCCTTCTTAGACATACTCTAACGATGATGACAAAACAGACGTCATTTACATGAACATAGATATGAGATGACGTTGAAAGAACATACATTCGATGGTTCACATAAACACAAACCACAAAAAATATTCCAAGGTAAACAAGAGACACAAATAAAACATAAATATGTACATTTTGCATATTTACATGTTGGTATGCCATTTCTGCCGGCGCATGGACAGATCAGCCTACCAATACCAGGCCGGCCAAAAGACAAGTTTCGCTCGTCCGTCACAGACCGACACAAAAGGGCAAAACCAGTGGCGAAGAAATTCCTCTTCACCGAGGAAGAAGAGCTCCTCCGACAAAACAGACAGCATCTCCGAGTACAATCGTTCTAGGATCGGGTAGAGCGCGCGGCGGCGGCGGCCCGCTGCAACTGCCTCGCAGCAGTTGCGCCAGAGGCAGAAAGAGCCAGCAACAATGAGAAGACAAGCGAAGCGGCCTCGCGAACAACGTCCAGAAGCAATGAAGAGATTTACTCTGAGGCAGTGAAATCCGGCATGTACGGCTCTCCAAAAACGCGAGCAATGACACAATGCCTCAGAAATTGCTGATTTGTTTCCCGAAGGGAGCAGTTCGGACATGTTGCTGACTGGACTATTCTCCACCTTTCGAGGCGGTGGAGAGTGGGAAGCACACCCCATCTCAGGCGCCACATTAAGTCCCGGAGGTGTCCAGGCAGAAAAGAAGCCGTTAAGGCGCTCCAAGACACTCGTCTAGAGCGAGCACGGCGGACTGGCGGGACCAGCGGAGGCAACAAAGCAGCAGTTGTCTCAACTATGTGGCTGTTCAAAACATTTATGTCAAGACAGCTTGACTTGACATGGTGGAAAAATGCAACAGTCCTTGCATAAAACGCAGGAAGTGTTATTGACTGCGGCCCCCTGTTAAGTTGCACATTAGGCATCAAATGCCGAAGTTGAGTACCCAAAAAGTAATATGCAAGCTTTCGTGCGGGAGATTCCTCTCCTTGCACTAGGCGCAAAAGGAAGCGCAATGCCAGCAGCCGAGAGCGTATGGACACTGAAGGGAAAGCAAAGCCTCCCTGAGAACGCTGCTGTCCCAGTGCCGCGCGAGAGACCAACTCAGTGCCGCCTGACCAAAAAAAGGAACACAAAGCAGAGTGCAGTGATCGCACGATACGTAAAGATGGTTTCACGGTGTGAGAAAGGTACCAAATGTGACCGCAAAACACAGTCTGCGCAAGGTACCTCCGCTCAAGAAGCGGGAAGTAAAAATCCCGTGCATCCTGAATTTTCAGTCTTACTTCTTCGAGAGCGTTTAACCAAACGGATTCGCAAATGCCGTAGTGGTTGTATGAAATACCTAAAATACGAAGAGACGCGACCAGCTGAATGGGAAAACCGGCGCTAAGCCTGGAGTTTTCGAGAGTCAATGAAGAAATACCGGGATTTGGAGATGTTCAACGCTGCACCTGAAATGTCGCCATACTGAAAAAATACGCGCAGGCTGCATTAAAGGCTATCTTCATCTAAAAGGTACAAGGTTATATCCTCAGCGAAAGCTTAGACTTTCAAGACACCGCTACCAGGAAGCGCAACACCCCGGACACGTGAATCCGCGTCAAGAGCACGCAAGTATGGCTCAAGGCTGAGGACAAATAGCACAGGAGACAATGGACATCCCTGACGGACCCCACGTGTTGTGGAAAAGGCGGCACTTTCCCAGCCATCCAGAACTATTGTGCTTTTCAGACTAGTGTGCTTTCAGATGTAATTTTAATCATTTCCACAAACGAGTGAGAAAAGCCAAAGGCTGTGAGCACTTTAAGGATATACGCGTGGTCTAGTTGGTCAAACGCTTTTTCCTGGTCCAAAGACACAAGCATACCACGCGCAGATCGCGACAGAGTATAGGCTACGATATCCCGTGTGGTAAATGACAAGCTGTGTATTTCTCATCCAAGCAATGATGAAGTCTGGTGATGATCTACCAGGGTGTTCAACAGACCCCTCAAACGTTGAACGGCTACCGCCGCGAATATCTTATAGTCAACGTTGAGGAGCGTGATAGGTCTCCAATCTTCAGGATTAACAAAGGAAGCATCACCCTTTGGAATAACCACAATGCGCCCATTTCGAAAACTTGATGGAAAGACACCGTCCTCGTAGCATCCCCGGATAACCACGGTAAAGGTAGCACGAATCTCATCCCAAAATGTCAAGTAAAACTCCACAGGAAAACCGTCTGGCCCAGGTGCCGTTCCACGTTTTATAGATTTCAGTGCCGCTTTTACCTCTTCAGCCGTCGAAGGGATGTGCAGGCAATCCGTAGCTTCTTGAGGAATACGGGGAAAACATATAAGCATTGGCGGTGTTTCATCACAGTTAGTCCGCATGGCCGAACACGACATTGCTTCAAAATGCGCCAAGAAAACAGATCGATCACGCGTAGGAAGCCGCTGCGCAGGTGGTATTTGTGCTGTCATAGAGACAGATGGCTGTGAATGCCCAAAAACCGAATGTCACGCATAGTGCAGCACTTCGGGATGTGCACATGGCTTGTGTCTACAGCGACATGCTGCTGCCACCAGGGACGAAGCAGTAGTCAAGCGCTGAAAGCGTTCACGCAGTTCACGCTGCCACGCTCGCATTAGAGGAGAAGGCCTCTCGGCGCGCAAAGCAATGCGTAAATTCATCGCAGTATCAGCAAGATCTTCATAAACGCGTCGACAAAGCGAACGCCCCTCTACTGCGCAACGCAGGCGCCACTGTGTTTTAAGCGCATCCCAATCTTCAGGACCAGACACTGTGAGCGACACACGTATTGCGCGCGACAAATCTGATCTTGAGCGCGCGTCCTGCAGGACGCGAACATCAAGACGCCATGGCTTTTCCGAAAAAGAAAATGGAACTTCGAGCTTCAAGACAATAGGCCGATGATGAGATACGTACACAGGAGAAGGTGGGAAGGACGGAACGCATAAACCGGAGACAAACGCCTCTAACGCTCGTGGGATTTAAGCCCGGTCGAGCCCGCTGGGGGATCGTCCGCGTCGCCATGTCCAAACAAAGGTATTTCCGTGCCCTACATTTTGCGCGTCCAGTAATGAAAAGTGGTGGACAAGGCGTCGCAGCTCGCGTGAATTCCGAGCAGACCTGCTCAGCCAGGACCTTGTTCATCGGTTCGCGTATGTAGAACGCAGTTGAAGTCCCCAATCAGAATGACATCACGACCGTCAAGAAAAAACACATCCAGGTCTCTTAAAAAGTCGTTAGACTGTTCAGCTTGCGCTGGCCCATACACACATAGTATCCCTAATCTGAAAGAAAAGTAGCTGCAGTCAAAAGCCAAAACCCTGCCCAAGCCACCGTAAAAAGCATGATGATCCCGTAATAGAGTTCGATTAAAAATAATAATACCGACTCCCGTGAAACGAGATGTAGCGAAAGACAAATAACAGTCTAGGTTGAAGTTTCGTTTAAAAGCAAGCACGTCGGATAACGAGAAGAAATTTGTTTCCTGGAGGCACAAAACATCACAATTTGTAGCGCGGGCGACACTAATCATTTCAGCCTGCTTTGCCGGACTGCGCAAACCCTGAACGTTTCAATGAAATAATATGCAGTGTAGTAGCCATAATAAGAAGTAAAGACTAACCTGGACGCATAGTTCTAGACGGTGTTCTGGAAAGTGTCCAGGGGACACTTCCTCAACCAAATTACAACGCACTGTTCGACCCTCCAGGAGAGGCTCGAGGTTTTTTGGAACATTGGGATTTACCACGGCCATCACTGTGTTCATCGGAGCAAGAGCTGGAAGTGTGCCCTCGCTTTGTTTCACGTGGAGCTCCCATGTCGACGTCAAAATCGGCAAAGCAAGACAGTCCGATGCTACTATCCAGTCCCAGTCTGAAGCGTCTTCTGAAGACGTGTCCTATGGAGGTCCAGGACTCAGCCGCCGGCAAGCTTGGATCCACATCCTTGATGCTGGCAGCACTGCCCACGTCTCGGCAGGCTGGTGTAGGCACCCTTTGTGTCGGCGCCTTTTTTACGTGTACGACGCGATGTCGAAATGGTTGGAGCGGCCACAACAGAAGAGGCTGTGATATTTTCGCCACTGTTTTCCGAAATAACAGGAAACGTAGTGTCAACTCCAACAGCAGCAGCCCGAGAACTGGGGTCATTTGCGCACTGAACATCAAGGGGCGTCAAAGAAGAGACGCCGACGCCGTTTGCAGGGCAGTGAGTTGCGTCTTTCGAAGCGCACGGTTCCTGCACAGTGGTGAGGCCGACGCGCCAAGCGTCGCATTGACAATCGTGCTTACGTTGTGCGCTTAGTTTGAAGGATCTTGTAGGGGTGAGGCCAGCACAGCGTCAGTGACCTCCTCTGCATCCCCCGAGTCGGTAGTTGGTTCCGTTCCTGGTGTCAGTGTTGGAAAGGCACCAGCGGCAGCGTCTGAGTAAGAGCGGCGGACAGGGCAATCCACAGTTGGGTGGCCGTCCCCGCAGCGTCGACACGGGTGGTCAGATCCTTCACTAACGTGACCGTGCCCACCGCAGCGACCACAATATGGTGTTTTGCGCTGGGCTCGTAGATGGTCCGCTGAGCCGCATCTTCGACATACACGCAGGAGACCACGGTAGTCGAATGTAGCACGGTGACCGGAGATGCGCAGGTAGTTCGGCACATGATTAGCGGCGTTCATCTCCGTTCATACATACCGCGTTCCAGTGAGTACGCCGCATCCCCCGCTCATCAAACCACTGGTGACAGTGAGTACCTTGCCATAAGGGGATGGATAACGCTTGGACGAGAGCTTCGTTTGAGACGAACGATGGCAGGAACAGGCAGGCGACGTTGGTCACTTGTGGGCCAACGGGAACGACTTGAACACGCTCGCCGCCAATCACCAGGCAGCCAGCATTGAAGATTGGAGACAGGGAAGCCATGCTCTTCACGGTGACTTGGAAGTTTCGAGCTCACTGATGCTGCACGCAGTATACCTCTGAGAGGCCGAACATTGAAGCCGTCGCATCAACGACGGTCTCGGCACTAGTCCCGTAGGGAGAACAACGTCAAAGACAAGCGCCTTCGAAGGCGTCGAAGACGCGACAGACACTATGACTCCTACTGATGGACGCCCCTCACGTAGAAGGGTCAGGGACGTCCTTAGCACTTGCAAACCGGAGTCAGTAGCCGACGTGAAGCTTTTTTATAGCGACAACCGTTCGTCCCTCGTAGTCGTTGTAGTAGGGTGTAACAAGTATAACATTTTGACCTCCAAGGTGGTGCCGGTGAGAGATTTCTTCTGTGCGTTGTTGAACAATAAAAGATAGTGCTCAATGTACATGCGAATGGCTGCTATGTAGCATGAGAGACAGGATACTTTGGCTTTTAGTTTACGCCCACGCTGTTAATTTTTTATTGTTCAACAAGGCACAGAAGACAAAAAAAAATGGCAGCATATCCATGGAGTGAATGATGGGGAGTGGGGCGAAGCATTCGTCCGTTCATTCGTTCTTGCTTCCGTCCGTTCTTGCGTACGTCTGTGTAACCGTCCATGCGTCCATCCACCCGTCCGTGCGTGCGTCTGTTCGTGCGTCCGTCCCTGCGTTTGTCCATGCATCCGTGCCTGCGTCCGTTCATGCGTCCATCCATGCATCTGTCTGTGTGTCCGTTCGTCCATCTATTCAGCACTCCAAGTACCACCATCTCGCATCTTTTCATCAAATATTCTCCATATAGAAGCACCGCCATCCAGCGGACATTTCAAGGACTAAACGGGAGGTGGCACATGCACACTTTCTTACGGCTTGCGCTTCGGGTTTACTTCCCACCTTTAACCACCTCGAGTTCATGGTATATACTAGTTCACTGTATTCATGGCTATGCGGCCCAACGCTCGCTAAACCTTTCTAAAACCAAGGAGGTTACACCCAGCGAGTATAACGTAGCAACCCTATCTTGTCAGATCGTGCTCAATGTACATGCCAATAGCTGCTAATGGGGATCGCAACGTGCGCGTTACCTAAAGGCCGAATGCTCCTGTCTCTCATTCCCCCTAGCAGCCATTAACATGTGCATTGACCACTATCTTTTATTGTTGAACAACGCACAGAAGAAATCTCTCACCGGAACCACCTTGGAGGTAAAATCGTAAGGACCGTTATTTCGAGTATGTGCCACTGGTGGTTACGTACTACGAGGGATGCACAAGCCACGCACATCGGAGACATCGGAGACGCTGCCAGGCTGCCTGGTAGTGTTGTCGTCGTTAGCGTCTCAGGGCGTCCCTGGGCTGGCGGACGCCCGTAATGGCAAGCCAGCCCCCGAAGAAGGCGCTAGCCTTCGACGTAGTCATCCCCGAGGGGACTAGTCCCGAAGACGTCGTTGACGCGACGTCTTCAATAGTAGGAATCGAAGAAGTGTACTGGGTGGTGGTGGTGAAAACATTTAATAACCATTAAATGGTTACAGAGAGGTGATTGGGTTGGGGCCTTATTGGCCTCCTACCCTCACAGCACTAGGTGGAACCCCTATTCCGGAGCTCCATTGGCAATCAACAACGCCGCCCGCGCCCGTTGAACCAGAGCCTCTTGGCCTTCAGGTCTTGACAGCCGAGCAGGGCCGCCTCCCAGTCCTCTCTCGTGGGATTGGGGTTGGGGGGATAGATGGATTAGACTGGCACGCCCAGACGATGTGAAAGGTGCCAGCCACCTCACCACAGAACTGGCACGTGCCATCAAGATGAATTGAAATGTTTTAGCACCGCCGGGCACAGTACAGTATTGGTAAACAGTTTTAAAAGGAGGCGCTCGTCAGCGCGATGCAGTCCCTTACAAGGGTCTGGATAGCGCCGGTGCTCCTCCTTGTAGTAATTGGTAATATCTTTGAATGAAA
>WOVY01002985.1:0-158897 GCA_013436015.1 Rhipicephalus annulatus | reverse complement strand
TTTAGCACAGGTTTTGAGCACTGATAGTCTTGTTGTCGCATATGTTGAGCGTTTTACAAACCCAACACTTGAGAAGCGGAAGGACAACACACCGGGTCCCGTTCTTGCTCAACAATATAATGTATGCACATGCGGAACCTGGAGTTTCTATACTGACGAGCAGTCTCTGCAGCAAGTTATGTTCAGTATGCTGCTCCAAAAAAAACTGCGAAACTTATTGGAGGATTAGGTGGAAGATTGCACACAGCACCTCAGCCTACAGGAAGGCCGTTGAGGTACCTTTCAGTGGGTTATATTTACTTATTACATAATGTGACAACTCTGACTGAAACGAAAACGGCAAAATTATTGCAGAAAGCACGGGCAAGGAGTAATCATGAATGCATGTTCTTCTTATGCGTGTCTTAAGCGCAGGCGGTGGGAGAACCATCACACGCATCGTACTTCAGCGTGCGACCACAAAGACCTTGCAAAACCATTCGTCAACGTTTTTTCTTGAGGCAAGTGAAGTCCACCAGGATTGCTCGCACGAATGCATTGTGCGCCGACGAGCCAACTCCAATCGACAGGAATTCTCTATAACTTGGTCTAGTTATCACTTCAGAGAAAACAACAGAAATGAAAAACAATATTTTTTGATTGTACCATTGTTGAGCAATAAACTAAAATATGGCATAAAAACCCTCTTTGATGTGATAGTGTTATTGAAATAAAAAAAGTCAGTCGCTACTTTTCATGTGACTTTCTGTAGCACTATAAAATGACACTCCTGTCCGTACTTTTTTACCATTATTGAGTTCACCTACATCACCCTCGTGCCCCGTCTCTAACCTTGCCATTGTTGGTGCCATAAACTCAGAGTTAAGTATGCGTTCAACTGCATAAATTTATCATTTAAGCGGTACCTTGTGATTATTAGGCTGTATTTCTGCTGCTCTGTTACCAAAGCATGAGCGGTTCTGTATGTGTAAGTCAGCGCTCTGTATGTGTGTTCCTTCGACTAGTGTCTCATTTTTTGCACTGTTTCGTTTTTTTTATCTTCGTGCTGCTCCCTTTGAAAAAAAAGGTATGTCCTTAACCACTTCAGTGATGTCACGCCAACGAAGGCAAAAGTGAGGACGCACTAATGTTGTGGAGTTTGAATAGAGAAATTACGATGAAGCTGAGCAGCACCACTTTTAATATTCTTAGAAAATGAAAACAACCCGTTAGCATACAGAAAGTAATGAACTGCTCCAAAAACGAAGAACGAAAGCCCAGCGTTTACACATTTAGAATTGAAACTGCAAGGGCATGAACTGGAAACTGAAAGCTTCTTGCATCCTTATTCATACATTTGATGGGCTGTTCCGCGTAGTAGGGTCAGGAAGATAAACATTCAGCTGCATGATCTTATGTCAGTGTCTGCAACTACCGTACATATATTTGGCTCTCGCTGTTGTCACCATGAACTGTACCTTTGCAATAACTGATATAGGCGCGTCCCGTTAAGGCTTGCAGGCCTTCCGTGACCCTCTAGAGCCTAACCAGAATTCTCAGCCATGGCCCTTAATTTCGATACATCAATTTGCAACGCTGTCATGCCAACCCAACTACTATAAGCTCTGTGAAAGTTTCTTGTCAAGCACAAGGTTGGAACTACTTCTATGAACACGTGTTTCAGTTTTGTGTTCGTTACGAGTCATTCGTATGAGAGAGACACAAACAATGGTTAATTTATTTCCCCGCACTTTCCTTAGAACACTGAGCTTTTCAGAAAAGATGTTTGCATGCCAAAGAAGTAGTGAAAGGATGTTTACTGCCTTATTCAGTAAGATGGTCCCCGGAGAAACGCAAGGATGCGTTCGTGGGTTGATCAAGTTCGCTGAAGCACTGACTGCTTAGGTACGCCATCTTTGCACATTTGAGGCGCCTCAAGAAGGACTTCTGACGAATAATACTTGCGCAGCCATTCCGGTCTTGGTGATATACCCACAAGTCGCGATGACTGTCCTTAATAGCCTGCATCAGAAATAATGATAACAAAAGTCTTTGTCATAGTTATCTCTCGCTTCGCATTCATTACATGTGAAATGACCAAAAAAGAAGGGGCTTTATGACAGGCGTTGCTGCAATGATTGAATATGGCAGTAGAAGTTTGTAGTCTGCTTTTATGTGACCTCATATGAAAAATTGCGAACATCAATTCACAAAACCTCATTTTCTCTTCGAGCCGAGCCGTATCTAACGAAAAGCACGTACTTCATCATTACATAAAAAGTTCTCTGCGTGAAATTGTATCTGCACTTGAATCAATGCGTTGTGTACTGTTGCTTATGATCACTTTGCTCAAGGCTCCATAATATTTGAAGAGTTGTCCAACGTTCCTCTTTGCCCGGGTCACAGGTGTAATACAATTCTTTTTCGCTCAAGAGAAATAGAACCATAAACTAAGTGGCAAGGTTTTTCAAGCCTAAAATAAATGCGCTGAGAATATTTACCGATACAGTTACATACAAAAAAAGTTTTTCACTGAGACAAACGCAAATGGAGGCATTGGAAATCTTTTTCTTAATCTAGGCAATTAGGGCCTTCCGAACCTCCTCGGCAAATTTGACGCATTTATGCACAGTACCTCATAAGCCATGCTTGAAATGTTTTGATCATAAAACTGCGAGACGCTGCTTGGATTATCCACTAACCTTGATGTACGGCCATTTCAGTTGAAATTGCAGAACTGCCCAAATCCAGTTCCGGAATGTGATGGTGGGCCACAACTGTGGGTCGATGTGAATATACGAGTAGCTGCTCTGCAGCACCAAGAATTCACTGAAACGCATTTCGCCGCTGCTGCGAAACCACAGCTCAGTTTCAGGAGCCTCACTGACAGCGAGCCAATCCGCCAAGAAACCTGCAGTGATGTCGCTGCAAAAGTGATCTCCCAGAAAGTTACACAAGATATCAACATCTATTCATTTATTTGAAACATGGAAACCTGGACGTAGAGCTCAGACAATGTGGCATACGTTGAAACAAATCAAAGGCATCTTTATATAATACACACACTAGAGACCTTTCACATTTCTTGTTGTCATATAACGCTGAGACCAGCTCCACAAGCTGTATTACCCTACGAAACTTGTTTGAAGAACACTGTGTGACATTTTTTGCAATGCCTGAAACCATGAACAGCCATAGTCATCTTAAGAGTCCTGCCTTACTCGCATCTTGGCCGGAAATCAAATAGAGGAAGTGATATAAAGGTCCAGTATAACAAAATACAAAAGTGGTTTTGTATTACCCTACGAAACTTGTTTGAAGAACACTATGTGACATTTTTTGCAATGCCTGAAACCATGAGCAGCCATAGTCATTTTAAAAGTTCTGCCTTACTCGCATCTTGGCCGGAATCAGAAAGAGGAAGTGATATAAAGGTCCAGTATAACGAAATACAGAAGTGGTTTCGTAGACAGAAGCTCAAAACCAGAGGTTAACATGAAGTGTCACCGGGACTCACTTGAATTCCACTCCATGTACAAGCAAAATTCAGAAAGATTTTAAAGGCCTAGCATGCAAGTCGTTTTTTTTCACCACACAAGATATTATTCTGTACACACATGTTTGAAAGATAAGTATGTGTATGTCTGTTTCGTTTTATTTTCATGTGTTTTTGTAATGAGTGCTGCGTTAAGCAAGCTGATCGGAACCTACCAAGTTGGTAGGCTAGCAAAAGAAAATATACATACGTGTACTACTTGTATTTATTTGACCGTTTCTATGTCTCCCTTCAAAGCTGACCTGTACAATCTTTGCGAGCATTCTAATGGAACAGCCACGAGCCCGTAAGGCTATCGGTCCAAATATGCTCTGTATAATTATTATTTTCATAAAAAAGTTCCCTTGATTGATGACAAAAAATAACGCCATGGTTGAGAATAGAGATAATCAGATTTGGTCACCGCAACAATGCGCCATTCAAGGGTACACTAAGTTGCATTCTTTATGCGACTAACTTCAAAGTTCGGTTGCAAGTCGTTGCATTTTGGTCAGTCTCCCTTTAGTTATTTTGAGTTGAATACTGCAGTTTCTTACGTTTAGTATCTAGCCAATACAAGGAACACCTCCTTAACGACTGTCCTAAATATTTAAAACCATTCCCACTACAGACAGATTTAATACTTTTGGCCACCCCAAAGAGCTTATGTTAGTAAACTTACCACAGTATTGGCATTCATATCCATTAGTCCCACAAAAATGAGCTATTCTTGTCATTTTATTGGGTATGGCCGTAAGACGGACATCTCGAGTTATTTTTGATGACCTTCTTTAAGCCACATCTAAGATTTAAATGCCAAGGTCCCTCGATAACTTTGAAAAGCGTGATGTGAAATCTTAGAAGGCCATGCATGGCCAACCAATGTATCGCCATAACTCAGTGGTCTCATCACATTTGATCACCGCATTATAAGTGTGACAGACCACTAAGTGTGACTGTTGGGGCCAGCTGTATACTGTATGCGGCACTGAGAAAGCCTGATCGAAGCAAAGAAATATTTTGTAACTCTGTAAAATATTGCGTATGCGTATTATTTTTAAACACGTTGAAATAAATCTGATACCTGCCAGGAAGTTGTAGCCGTAATAACTTTTCGAAAAGATGAATTAAGTCTGGAGATATAGCGATCGATTTATCTGACGCATGCCCCGTCTGCTCTTTTCATTCAGAAGAAGGCGCCAGTGCCATTCGTAGCGCCCCACCCAGTACATTGCATCAGCTCACTTCAATGTTGTGTATTTTGTTTTTGGCTGTGTATATAAATGTTGTGTATTTTGCTTCATGCCCTGACGCGCAGGGCATGAAGACGCGCAGGGCGTAATTTGCGTCCCTGGTCTATGCAGTCACACAAGATCTTTGGATTGGTACTGTCGTCTTCTTCACTACATATCTTTAGTCGCATGCCTACTGGCTGGGAAGTGTGCATGCAAACGCTTTCAGAGTGCAGCTTGTCCTCGATTGCGCGCGTTCGTCAGCAGCACGCGTCACAACATGCCTTAGGAGTGAGCGCCCTGAGCATAGATTTAACGTACTATAAGACAAAAAGAACGAAATAGACTTTATAATGAGTGCACACCAAGGCATCGTGCAGGATGTGGAAGTGGTTGGCAAGGTACGATGCATTGACCATAGAATGATACGGTCTCAAATTCGCCTAGACTTGAGAAAGGAACGCCAGAAACTGATACGCAAGAAGCCCATCAATGAGCTAGCACAGAGAAGGAAAGTACAGGAATTCAGAGTCTCGCTTCAGAACAGGTACTCGGCTCTTAGTGAGGAAACCAACCTTAGCATAGATACAATGAATGATAATCTGACGAGTATCATTACGGAGTGTGCAGTGGAAATCGGAGGCAGGGTAGTTAGACAGGACACTGGCAAGCTTACCCAGGAAACGCAGAATCTTATTAGGAAGCGTCATATCATGAAAGTCTCAAGTACAACAGACAAAATAGAACTGGCAGAGCTTTCGAAGTTGATTAATAGGCGTAAGGTATCTGATGTAAGAAGGTATAACATAGAGAGAATTGAACTCGCTCTGAAAAATAGAAGAAGCGTCAAAGCAGTGAAGAGGAAACTTGGGATAGGCAAAAATCGGATGTTTGCACTAAAAGACAAAGAAGGCAAAATAACTACCAATATAGATAGGATAGTTAAAATAGCGGAGAAGTTTTACAGAGATATGTACAGTAGCCGGGACAAACACGACTTTAATACTATAAGAACTAGCATTAACCCACATGACAACCCTCCAGTAATGATTGAAGAAGTCAGAAAAGCTTTGGAGAGCATGCAAAGAAGCAAAGCTGCTGGTAAGGATCAGGTAACATCAGATCTGCTGAAAGATGGAGGACAGATTGTGTCAGAAAAACTAACCACCCTGTTTACGAGGTGTCTCCTGACGGGAAGAGTACCAGAGTCTTGGAAGAACGCCAACATTATCTTAATACATAAGAAAGGAGATGACAAGAACTTAGAATTACAGGCCGATTAGCTTGCTGTCTGTAGTATACAAGCTATTTACAAAGATAATTGCTAACAGAGTAAAGAAAACATTAGAATTCAATAACCAAAGAAACAAGCAGGATTTTGAACAGGCTACTCAACAATCGACCACAATCATACTATCAATCAAATAATAGAGAAATGCCCAGATTATAACGAACCACTATACATCGCCTTCATAGATTACGAGAAGGTGTTTGATTCAGCAGAAATATCAGCCGTCATGCAGACACTGCGGAATCAGGGCGTCGATGAAGTATGGAACGTTCCCCGTCTTCACCACGAAGCTTCGCAGTGGCCGCACCATTCAGTCTCCGGCCATGGCTACCAATGACAACAGTCTGTCAGCGTCTCCATCTGTAGCTCCTGCCACTACATACCTGACGATGCCCACCCCCCGTGATCCAGGTACATTCTCCGCACAACCTGGGCTCGACGTCGACTACAGGCTCCGTATGTACGAGCGTGTTAACCACACACACCGATGAGACCCTACCATGAAGCTCGCCAACGTAATATTTTATTTGGACGGCACCCCACGGGTCTGGTTCGACGCCCATGAGACCGAGCTCACCAGCTGGGATACCTTCAAGGAGCGACTACGCGACATCTTTGGGGACCCGTCCGGTCGCCAAATGGAAGCGCGAAAACAACTCGCAACTCGTGTACAGTCATCAACAGAGTCGTATGTCTGGTACATACAGGATGTGCTCGCGTTGTGCCGAAAAGTCGACGAGCAAATGACAGAGAGTGACAAGGTGGGCTGCATACTTAAGGGCATCGCGGACGACGCCTTCAATTTGCTCGTCTAAAATAACGTCACGACCATAGACATGACTATCAAGGAATGCCGTCGCTTCGAAATGGCCAAAAGCCGCCGTGTTCTGCCTCAATTTGCGCGGCTACCAAACACGGCTGTTACATCCACTTGCACCGATCTCGGTGCCACACCACCCATGCAGGACAGCGTGACACGAATAGTTTGACGGGAGCTTGAGGCGTCAAGTCCGGCACCATTTCCTCCACATCCGCTCGACCATGGTGCCGCACAAACGCCTCCGCCGCTCTCCGTTATTCAAGCCGTCGTGAGGCAGAAAATTGCAAAGCTTTGTTTTCCAGTGGCCTGTTCTGTCTCCCGACCCATCTCCAGACCATTGACAACAAATGCATCACGCCATGACTTGAACTTTATTCCGCGATACCGCAATCCGGCGGAATGGAGAACTGTAGACGACAGAACGATCTGCTTCCGCTGCCACTGAGTTGCCACATCTCCCGCTACTGCCGCAGCACTTGGACGCCCTCAAACTGGAGCCAATTTTCCTCTAATCGACCATACGAGGACTTTCGTCGGTATTCGCCCAGTTGTGTGTACCCTTCTTCCCACATCCCCAACAGCCGCTCCACTGCTCGTTCGCCGCCACCTCAACGCCGCCGTTCTCCATCGCCCCAATCACGCCGCTATCCGTCGCTGGTCAACTGTGGATCCTCTTGGACGGAAAACTAGATCATGCAGCTCCAGGAGGTAGTGCTGCATCGCTTGCGAATGATCCAAATTCTCCATTGACACTCCCCACTGATACGAACTTCATTGAGGTGTATGTGGACCGTATTTCTTTGACGGCGTCAGTCGATGCCGGAGCTCAAGTGTCCATAATGAGTGCTCTTCTGTGTCGCCTGCTCAAAAAAGTCCTCACGCCTGCAGCAACTAAAGCCCTCCGTGTCGGTGATGGTGGAACTGTGGCCATCACTGGATTGTGTACCGCTCGTGTTAGTATTGCCGGCGTGTTCCCGTTTCAAGCACCGTAAATAATACGGTGCTTGAAAATTGCCCCAACGACCTAATCTTCGGCATGGAGTTCCTATCGAAGCATTCTGCCCTCATAGGTTGTGCCGCCGGTACTTTTGCCTAAAACTTCCTCTTCTACCAGATTCTCACCCTGAACTCCCGAACAGCTTGTGCACCACTGACTTTTTATGGACACCGCCTAAAGCTCTCACATTCATCGAATTGGCAACACCCTCTCCCGTGCTCGACGGTGATTATATCGTGACGCCGATTACTCATGTTCTCCTGGCGCGTGACATTACTGTCCCACCCTCTGTCGTAAGCATGACCTCTAACCGAACATATTTACCTGTTATCAATTTCGGTTTCATAAAACAAGTGCTACCCCAAGGAATTTCGGTCACCACACTAAGGCCCCTAATTGACGACCACGTCACCTGTTTTACGGCAGACGTATGTCCCGAGCACCCACATCACTCGCAGGATGCCACGTGCCTCGATGCGACCTTACGCTCCATGATCGCCCCGGACCTCAAACCTGAAAAGTCAACCGCGCTATGCCGCGTTGTGGCTTCATACCGCGACATATTCGACATCGACCACCGTCCACTCGGCCAGACTTCACTCGTCCAGCACCGCATTAACAGAGGTGATTCTCATCCCGTTTATCGGCGGCCATACCGGGTGTCTGCCACCGAGCGTAAAATAATTCAACAAGAAGTCATCAAGATGTTAGCCAAAGGAATTATTGAACCCTCTTCGAGCCCTTGGGCGTCCGCCGTTGTGCTCGGTAAAAAGAAAGATGGCACGATTCGCTTCTGCGTGGATTACCGTCATCTGAGTAGAATCACGAAAAAGGACGTTTACCCTTTACCCCGCACCTCCACCAAATATGTTACAGAAAAGAAGAGACGCCGTAACGACGAGGCTGGGGATTAGATATATTCAAAACCAGCGGTAATGGCGTGCCCGGTTTACCAGCGATCGAGCGGGAACAACTCTTCGTCTTCCTCGTCAAGCACACACGCGTGTCGCCCCCTAGAATGTCAATATACATGCATGTAGCAATATAAACATCCTGGAAGAAATCCACAGGGGATCAACTGCTACCATAGTGCTTCATAAAAAAGCAACAGAATACCAATCAAGAAGGGTGTAAGGCAGAAGGACACAATCTCCCCAATGCTATTCACCGCGTGCTTACAGGAGGTTTTCAGAAGCCTAGATTGGGAACAGTTAGAGATAAGAGTTAATGGAGAATAGCTTACTAACTTCTGCTTCACCGATGACATTGCATTTCTGAGTAACTCAGGGGACGAATTGCAACTCATGATTACGGAGTTAGACAAGGAGAGCAGAAAGGTGAGCCTTAAAATGAATCTGCAGAAAACGAAAGTAATGTATGACAACCTCAAAAAAGAGCAGCGCTTCAAGATAGGTAATAGTGCACTTCAAGTTGTAAAAGTCTATGTCTACTTAGGGCAGGTAATAACCGCGGAGCTGAACCACGGGGTTGAAGTAACTAGAAGAATAAAAATGAGGTGGAGCACATTTGGCAAGCACTCTCAAATTTTGACAGGTAGATTGCCAGTATCCCTCAAAATGAACGTATATAACAGCTGTATCTTTCTGGTACTTAGCTACGGAGCAGAAACCTGGAGACTTACAAGGACGGTTCAGCTTAAATTGAGGACGACGCAGTGAGCAAGGGAAAGAAAAATGGTAGTTGTAACTTTAAGAGACAAGAAAAAAGCTGAGTGGATTAGGGAACAACTGGTGGTTAAGGATATCATAGCTAAAATCAAGAAGAAAAAATGGACTTGGGCCGGGCATGTAGCGCGTAAACAGGATAACCGCTGGTCGTTAATGGTAACTAACTGGATTCCCAGAGAAGGCAAGCGGGTTAGGTGGAGACAGAACGTTAGATGGGCCGATGAGATTAAGAAGTTTGCGGGTATAAATTGGCAGAAGCGAGCACAGGACCGGGTTAACTGGCGGAACATGGGAGAGGCCTTTATCCCGCAGCGGACATAATCAGGCTGGTGATGAAGACAAATAAGTTTGAATTCTTATATAGAAACATGAGTTCCGCAACTTGGGAATGGGCGGCTGTCACTGACCATGGGAAACAGATCTGCGTGGTGCCCCGCAATACGAAAATAACCTAGTTTGGTGCTCTAGGGGCTAATATTGGTTAATTCTACCTGTGCCAGGACTATACTCTCTTAGGATGTGCTGTAGTGGGTGTAGTTAGGTTCTGCGTTATCAATTTTACTTCTTTCACAAGTTATGTGGACAAGTGGTGGGAGAGAAGGTATATACACGATATGATGTCATTCGCGGGAATGAGTCTAACAAACGCTCATATTTCACCTCCTCTCTCAAGTTTCCTTTTCATTTTTTATTTATTTGCAAAACTTCCTGCATTTCCTTCAGTACTGGCGGGCATGCATGAAGCTGTGGAAGAAAAGTGTGTTCTCATAACAAACACAAGTCTCTCACAAAGCCTTAACAAATATCTCAACGCCTTCTAATCAAGGATTTTCTAACATAGCCCACATGTATACATCGTCGTACGGAATACTGCGGAGGGTGCCCTTTAGACAGTTGAGATTGGTTTTAGGCAGCCCTTGAATTACACAATAACTTCGCTTATGTCATACTTCTATCCAAAGAAAAATAACTTAAAGAGAACGCCTCCAAGTTTATGGTACGACTGATTTGTACGAACTTTACATATACGCTTTTTGATAATAAGATGGGAAGACGTGATGTGCCTCAGGGAACCGAATAAAATCACGTGCGAGCAAAGTTCCACAAATAAAACAGAAAAAAAGCGTAGCTGACTCATCTCTTCTGGTATCTTTATAACGCAAAGGTGAAGCGTGTCTACACGCAGGTGGATGAGCATTCATCGTGCCTTCTTTCATCACAAGGGCGAGAAGTGAATGCTACAAGAACAAATTGCAAAGTCGCGTGAAGAACGGCGCGAGCGTCTTGAAACTTGCAGCGCGCGCCTTTTGCAGAAAACACGCACGAAATGAACACACACAAGACGAGCACGCAATAACTGTCACAGCTGACAGTTGAAGCATGCTGCTCAAACACAAAAACTTCACGAAACGAACACAAGTATACACCTGGACTGACGAGAAGGACTTCCACACTTCTTTTTTAGTGCGTGAGCAGCGCGTTCTTTTCCTAAACGTGGTCGCAGAAGCGAGAGAAGGGACCTTCGTGCTCCCTTTAGCTTGAAAGCAAGCTTGAGGTGGAAGCGCTAGATGTACAACGCTTTTGAATTCCAATGTAAGCGCGCGGGCGAGTGGGAGACCACCGTTTGAAACTGTCAGATGACCAAAGGGAGCAGCGTTGCTGGCACTAGCCCATCCTAAGGTAACTGACATTGCCCGTAAGGGGCACGCAGTCCCCGTGTGTCCCTGCACTAGTCCGCCCGCTCACGTGGGCAAGGAGACGCGGGCATCACGTTCTTTTTGACTGACTCCATTGTACAATTGCTTTTTCTTTCTCCGCTTGGCATTGTGTTCTGACGCTGTGGTCACAATGAAAAACCAGACTGCACGGTGCCAATAAAAACTTTGAGCACGTCATGGGGTGGTGCTCACGCATCTCAACGCGTACGATTGCTTGGGGGCTTTTACCTTTAGAGGACGCGCATGCCCAACCTGCAACCCTTGCGTCATCAAGCTACTGATGACAAAAACCCGCTGAAATTTCTGACCTCTCAGGACAACCAACGGTGCCTACTGTATATAAATGGCTTTCTGTTGAATAGACGGGCAACGTGCGTGCTGTGGTCCAGTAGCCTGCGCCGCGTGCCGAGAAGCGAGAAGTCGCTGGTTCGATGCCATGCCAAACAACTTTTTTGTCACGTTTTTAGGGGCGAAGCTCAATATAGCTGCACCCGTTCGTCCCTCGTAGTCGTAGTAGTAGTGTGTAACCAGTCTTACATTTTGACCTCCAAGATGGTGCCGGTGGAAGATTTGTTCTGTGCGTTGTTGAACAATAAAATATTCCCAGCGTGCGCGTTAACTAAAAGCCGAATTCTCCTGTCTCTTATTCTTCTTTAGCAGCCATTGGCATGCACATTGAGCACTATCTGACAAGAAAGGGTCGCTACGTTATACTCGCTGGCCTTAACCTTTTTTGTTTTAGAAAGAATTAGCTAGCGTTGGGTCGTAGTGCCATGAATAAAATGAACTAGTATATACCATGAACTCGAGGTGGTTGAAGGTGGGAAGTAGACAAGAAGCGCACGCTGTAAGAAAGTGTGCGTGTGCCTCTTCTCGTTCAGTCCTTGGAATGTCCGCTGGATGGCGGTGCTTCTATTTGAGAAATGTATGATGAAAAATTGCGAGATGGTGGTTTTTGGAGTGTTGAATAGGTGGACGAACACACACACAGAGATGCATGGCTGGACGTACGAATCGCTGCACGGACGAATGAATGCATGGAGAGACGCAGGAGCGGATGCATGGACGAACGCAGGGACGGACGCACAGATGGACATCTGGACGCACGAACGTACGCACGCACGGACGGGCGGATGGACGCAGGGGCGGCCACACAGAAGCACGCAAGGACGGACGGAAGCAAGAACGAATGAACGGACGGATGCTTCAACCTACTCTTCATCATTCACTCCGTAAATATGCTGGCATTTTTTCATTCTATATGATTTGTTCGTATACAATTCCCGACAGCATATCCGTGCCGGAAATACGTCAGCAGAGTAGTGCTGGACGCTGGCATAAAATCCTTCATATTAAAAACAGTGCATGATTGTTAAGAAGTGACCCCTCTGAACAAGAGGAAGCGAAGAAAAATGCCCTTTGACCTTCGGGCTGCTGCTGCCCAGCCTGCTTGTCAACAAGAGCGAGGTAATAAGCCGCGTCATGTCGACACCTATACGCGCAAAGGAAAAAAAAGAAAGCAAAAAAATGCGTTAGTTGTGTAAGGTTCTTTCATTGTCATTCATATGAGGCATTTCATCCTGTTGAACGATGCTCTTGAACGACCTTTTATCTTCCCTCTTGCTATTTTGTTTTGCACATGTTATCATAGTGCTTACCTGTGCACAGTATTGTCGCTGTCAACGCAGTTTCTGACGAGGTAAAAGGGCTAGTATTTTATTCAAGTCTCGCGTGGTCCTCCACACAAACACGTTATTTTTTCTCCTTGAGTTAATACTAGGTCATTCAGACTCCAGGCATGAATAGAACAGCTGTTGTTAACCAGCAAGCTATCGTCCTACTTGGGTAATTGTAAGTAAAACCTTGATATCATTCACAATTTTTATGGACAATTTCTAGATTCACCCACTTTTAAACTGCCAAATTGGTTGTACGCAGTACAAGAATAACACTTCTAGTATTTGGTATATTTTTTACATTGGGTTGATCGCCCTGTGTATATGAAGTGAAAAATTCACAAGGAAAAACTTAGGAAGTTTTGAACTTCACAATTGTTTAATGTTTTATTATAATGTCGGCAATAAGAAGAGTCAAGTAGGGGACCCTGGCAAGAAATTCATTTTGATGAATACCAAAAATTCAATGGCTTTATTTTTCGTATCATTTTCTGGAAGTCACTCTTGGCAAAGCCACAACAACTGCTCACGTCCTGCTTGTGTACGAGACAGTGTATTTCGAGAACACTCGGATGCTCCTCCCTGTTCATCATCTGGAACCTTTCGCTCATCTTACGGCACTTGCGCAAATACTAGGATTGACACAGAATGTTTTGCGTTATACTGTATTCGCCTTTCAAGTTCCATGGGTAATCGCCTTTCAAGTTGCCTTTCAAGTTGCATGGGTAAACAAAACTAAGTGTAACCAGGTTTATTCACCAAACTGCTTGCAAAAATGGATAGCTGCGCGAGTTTATGTGTATTAGTTAGTACTCAAGACTCCGGAAGAATATTTTCAACACCAAAAAATAAGAAATAAAATCACAGGACTGTGCGCAACTAGCAGCATACGTTGACCAACATTGCTAAATAAGCCAAAGCTGACCTAAACTTCAGTTGCTCTTAGCGCGTCGTTCTGTAACGTTCGGTTTAGGGGCGAAGCTAATTAAGCCGTGGCTGTGTACATGCTTGTCTCTCTTGCTACGTGAACGTCTAGTTTTATGACTCCCTCAGCTGGTGCGGATGAACGAACAGTCAGTCATTCGGTCAGTCGGTCGGTTGGACAGACAGAAAGACAGACAGACAGACAGACAGACAGACAGACAGACAGTTTTCGAACCCTATACGAGCGTGGTCAAGGTTCCTTCAACCTCAAGGTATACCAAGTTTTATAATATAATGTGGCGAGAATTCAGACACTATTTAGAAGAGTGTTTTTTTTTAATTTTAAGCCTGTGCTGCATAATTTCAAATTGACTTTACAGCCGTAAAGCCAACCACAATTCCTAATGTGGTACTTGGTCTTGAGCTATAACGTAAATAATTGAAGAGGAATAACTTTAGCTTGCAGATGACACTGGCTGGCATAGAAATATTGGTGGCGAGAATCATCAGTAAGTACTCACACGGCCGAATTTCAATAGTGAGGAAAGTATTGCAAATAAGTGTACTAATTATCATTCAATCAATCAGTTTAATATTATGTCATAAAAGGATGTTACAGGGAGTAAAATATACAGACGAGGGTCCCAAAGCACAAGACTGCAACGGGACCCTCGGTGATGGTTACAAATAATAAAAGCACAAGCAGCTGTTAGAATTGTGGAAACAAAAATATATAAAGCAGAATGAAAACAAAAAGGCATGGAATCAAAAAACAAATAATACAGCATAAAGCAACACAAAGAAGATAGATCAACTATATAACAGGTACTTTTAATTAGTTTTTAAATGAAAATAAAGAAACTTTGCATTTTAGCGAAGTGGGCAAATTATTCCATATGGTGATGGTACAGAAGAGAGAAGATGATTTACCATAGTTAGTACGAACCTTATGAAGTAAAAAGTTATTATTAGCCGCAAACCTGGTGGTGTTAGTATTAACTAACATCTCAGGATCAATGAAATTAGCAGAAAGTTGATTTTTTATTTGTTTATGCAGAAACATAATTAAAATAAACCTTAATAGATAGCTAATAGTTAAGATTTTATTGCATTTAAGAAGAGGAGCGGCGCTACTGTCGCGAGAACAGTTAAAAATAGCGCGAATAGCTCGATTTTGTAGGTGTTTTACGGATGAAACATGACACTGGTAAGTATTCCCCCATGATGCGATGCCATAAGTGATATGAGAATGAATTAATGCGAAGTGCAAGGAGTGCTTTATGAGAAAAATATGAGCGAGCTTTGAGTAATGCGCGAATGCCGAATGCGGCCGTTTTTCTAATGTGAGCAATGTGGAGAGCGAAGTTAAGGTTAGCGTCGATGTGAACGCCAAGAAAAGATAAACTGTCGCTGATAATCACATGAGAGTCAACTGTGAGCTGTGGTGAGGAAGTTAACTTGCGTTGCGCTGATTTAAAAACCATAAACTTAGATTTATTTGGATTAATAATTAAGGAATTTTCCTGGCACAATTTGGACATGCTACAAAATACAGCATTTAATTTATTAGTGACGTTGTCAATGCATCTATCAGCAATGGAAATGGTAGTATCATCAGCATATAAAACGCAGTGAGCCATGTGTACAATGTCAGGAAGGTCAATAATGTAAAGTAAAAAAAGTAACGGACCCAGTAATGACCCTTGAGGAACCCCTAGATTTATCGTTTTAGTAGAAGAAAATGAGCCCGATATGTAAACAGTTTGCTTTCTGTTAAGGTAGTAACTGTTTAAAAATTTGAGGGATGGACCTGTATTGCCATATGATTCGAGTTTCTTGGATAATATGACATGATTAATGGTATCGAATGCCTTTGTGAAGTCTAAAAAAACTGACCCTACTACTAATCCTGTGTCTATGGAACGTTTGATGAAGTCCGATAGGGAAAGAATAGAAAGGTTAGTAGAACTTCCGGCGCGAAAGCCAAATTGACAGGGCTTCAGTATATTAAATTTATTAGGGTATTTGTTTAGCCGAGTAATTAACAGTTTTTCGATGACTTTGCTCAGGGAAGAAAGAATTATGCATAATATAAATATTGTTACTTGTAGTCCTGTGATAACACCATGCGCACTATTGGTATTCCTGAATGTAGTGCTGTGATAGGGCCGAACTCTTCTTAAGCATATTTCCAGAAATATTGTTGTTAGTGTTTCTATAGCTGTGAGAATATGAATCTAGAAATGTACGAAGTACTCCGAAATGACAGCGGAATTACGGTTTTAATATTTCTACTTTGCCGGTGAATCCGCTATATATAGGAGCAACGTCGGTATACTTTTGAATCTTTGACCAGAAGTATGTTATGCAAAACTTAAGAAACCGTGTGCAATCTCTGTCAATATAATCTCAGGGCTAAAACCCTCAGCTACATTTCAATACTCATGGTTCACAATGAGCCGCTCTCCAGCTCGTTCACTAAGAACCTGCTTGCAACTCGATCAGTGCACGCACTCATAAAGTCATCACGATACCGTGGCATTAGAACTCAACGCCCAACACTAGTTTTGTAAAATTTCAGCCTACTCGACATTTAAAACTAATCGAATGAAAGGGGCACAAGAGTTTACAATCCCAAAAAGGAAGTGGGGTCCTGTATTGTTGCGCTCAAGTGTTTGCGGATGTAATGAGTTCAGCAGATGACGATGGAAGACAGTAATTTTTTTCTTCAAAACTTGCCACGAAAGTTTTTTCATACTTAGCTTGTTGAATTAGGTACAACTATTTTTTGAATTGTGTGCGGAATCAGGCGCATCTTAACCAAACACCGCTCTTGATTTATGGGGGCCGTTCACCAACGATCTTCCGCGACGTCGGATAACAGAAATGGGACGTAGCAAGACAAGCGCACGCCCACTAACAAGAGCAAGAACCAGCCTGCGTTTCGTAAGAAGGTGCCTAAAGGAACACGAACTACGCGCTCCTCTTGTAAGCATTACGCGGCGCGCACGACTGCAATACTTGCCTGAGGAGTTCAGAGTCATGTCTGCTTCCCAAATGATATGTTTTTTGTAAAAGGGTGAGGGGTAAATATTCACCCCTTTGAAGCTATTAGAGCGAAACATCTATAAAGTTTATAGCGCAAAGGGTCTTATCTGGCATGTTTGCATTGACAAGATGAAGATTTAAAAAGAAATATCAGCATTCAATCACAAGTATTGCATACGTATACTAATTTATAGTTATGAGAAAATCTGGGTATTAAGCAGCACGCACACAGCTTCCAGACCTGGAGCATCAAAAACTGCCCCCACATGCGGCGTTACAATCGATCTGTGTACAGCCAAAATTTTCACATTTGCAACATATTTAGGAACGTCAAGTTGACGTCCCAAGAATTTCGCCATATGTGCCGTATTGATGACGTCATTGTGTGTCACCATGACTTGATTATTCTTTTAACACAAAAGTCTTTCCTGCCGTGGTTCACCACGGACCTGCTGACGTATTTCCTCCTATGGATACGATGTTTCAAGACATATACTATCAGACCTCAACGAATAAAACGAGCCTAACAAGTTCCGCCCTCAGGCGTCAAACCAGTGACCTCTCACTCCACAGAGACCAGCGCTAGCCGATATACCACGAAGCGTTCGTCGTCAAGATAGCTAACAGCAAGCTATTCATATACACCATAAACCATTTGGCAGTCCTCAGAGCTCCGAAACCTTATTGTGTTTTCGTCATCAGTAGGGACATGGCTCGCAGAACTTGCGCTTGGCGCCCTCTAAACATTGTAACCTTCCCCGTTTCCTTGAATGAGGGCCTTCGGGGAGCATGATCTCTCCTGCGCACAGGCTTATCAGGCTTGTGATTCAGGAGAGAACCAAGGACACTTCCCTTGCTGCCGCGGCTGCATTTACGAAAAGAGCACGCTGCTCGCACATCAAGAAGTACTCATTTTTCAACACACAAAGTGCGCTCTCCTAACAGAAGGAAAGGCGCATCAACAAGAGCGCACAAGTATGCACAGGACAAGCGCAAACAACTGTCACAGTGTTGAGCTCTGAGAGTGTCAGTTCGCGCTCGTTCTATGTATGATGAATTCCTAAGCTCTTTCTGTTTGAGGTTCGTGCTGGAATTTCCCAATAGCTTGCTGCTCTTCGCGTGACTTTCTACTTTGTCGCTGTAACATGCATGTCTTCATCATTGTGGAGAAACAATGCTAATGGTAAATTAATACCCCTCCCCAGACATTTCGCGTACTTACTCTGATTCAATGGCTCCCGCTTGAACGGCCTTTACTAAGTCCAGCACCATGTTCTTCAATCCGACCTTGGTGTTATACGCTACGCATAGCCTAAGCTTTGCTGCTCTGGAAAGACAGAGAGCAATATATTACAGTTGGAGAAATTTTACATGCCCTTAAACACCACACTGCAAACCACATGGCCTTCTCGAAAGAAAACATTGGTGCAACCTTCTTACGGGCTTTCGTCATCGCTGCCGATTTCAGTCTGTGCTATTTTTTCTCGCATTTCAATGGGCAGTAGATCGAAGTTACCCACTGCAGTGACCTCCAAGCGTATTTTTCTGAAGATGTTCCTGCAAGGCAGTAGTCGCTCAAAATTGGTAAACTTGCGAAAACATCTATTTTTGCCACAGTTGCTACCTTAATCACACGTTATATGTCTCTCAAACAATAAAGAGCACAGATTGGTACACAGGAGCACAGCAGGGCTCAACAAAAAGAGATTTTGTATCCCATCCTCACCACACAATTATAATAGGCACGGTGCATGAGCCATATCACTACATGCATAGGAAATGCGCCGGAGTTATTTAAACTGGGGCTTTTCCACTGCTGTCCATAGGTGCTTTGTGATTAGCGCACCATCAAGACCCTGTTGTAGCACTTTATTATGACGACAGTTTCAACCAGGTTGGCTTCGTAATCGCCCTAATCATTGTGTGAGCATTGCCATAGACCTCGCAGAGGGCAAGGCAGCTACACCGCACGATCAAGATGAGAAGATAGACAACAAGTTGTCGTACACACCAAAATAATTGTTTTTATTGAAGTGTGCACAATCTTTAAAGCGCAAGATTATCGTTCAGTAAGCTACGCCCTTACTGCTAACTTGGCGCAGCCGACATCGAGCACCTATCAAGAACAGTGATCTGCGAAGGAGAAATTCAAGACATCAAGTAAAAGCTGCAGGCGTTTCTTCATGGCCTGGCCTGAACATCGGCACCGCTCTTGACAAAGATCAACGGCCAGGAGGGAAAAACCAAGGACCCACAGAGCTATGTCTGTTCACCGTTTGACACCCAGCTACCACTCACGTTGGCGATGGAGATAACGCAACGCACCCCATCGCTTTGAACGATCTTCTTGACATCATTGTAGAGACACAACGGCAGCTTGCACAATAATTGCAGCAAAACGCCGATCATTATAAGGTACACTCTTCTGGTGATACGGCTGCTAGGAAGCGTGACAGCATGGCTTATAAAGACATTATGCGTATAATCTCTTGCAAAGTGGATGCAAGAGCTCTCAATTTCAAACGCCCTAACGGAACTCTATAGAGCGGTGCGCGACTGGCGTAGTTACTAATTACGATTGGGACACATGGAAGCGTGCTGTTACAGAGCATTTTCAAAAGAACACGGGTCTGCAAGTACATATGTATTACTTTAGGCTCACTTGCTCCGCCCCAGTGCGCACATCGAAGCCTGCGATAGACAAACAAGTGGCAATCGCACTGGCTGTGTTGATAGTCGCAGAGAGTCAATATACAGTGGCTCTAAGGCGACTATTATCAAAAAGGAATGGTGCCCCTCAGACTTTCTGATTTCTCCAAAGCGCCAAGAGTATTATGTCCTATTCTCTCTCTTGCTTTTCCACTCTCCTGTGGTACACTGAGGGCTCTAGCTATAACCCTATTGGGGGCGCATACGAGGCCACGTGAGGACTCGCTTACCGCGCCGCCTCCGCAGTCCCGCTGCCTCGCTGGAAACCCTTGCTCACGTCCAACGAAATAACTGAATACTTCAATGAGCTGGCGAGTATTCCCTGTCCCCCACCTTGCATGGCGCAGGCAGTTACCGCTATACTATTGCAAAACCATGTGTATCCCAACCTTGCGGTTCTTCATGTCATATGACCTGAACGGTATCTCACTGCAGACTACCCCACCTGTAGGCCATTAGCATCATTCGACCAAGTGCTCGGATTATGCGAAGCCATCGCTTTCGCCTTCCACGAGGACAGGTGGGCAGCTCGCTTGCGCAGCCCCCAACTCACCGATCATATCCTGGCCATGCATAGCGCCCATGAACGAGCCGCCAATCTTGGCTTGGCGGTGACTACTTAGGACTAGCCGGGTTGCACGGGGTCTTCCCTGCGTCTTCGCTGGACCTAAACATAGCTTTAAAGGTTTCGTATTTTTCCGGAACATGTAGTCAGGTTTTTTTGTCTTGTTCAACACACGTCGCAAAACGCGCGTCTCTCTGCCCTAACAGGAAGTTCGCACGAATTTCGTACGAAGCTATGTTGCATTGGCTAGCAATGGTGGTGTGTGGTTTTGGCCAGTTTAGCTGAACTTTTGTGCAAATTGAACGCTTTTAAGAGAGCATCATCTAGCAAGAGGAATCGTCAGACCTGTGGCGACACCATCCGACGTACCATAATTAGGATTAGGACGTTGTAAGGTAGCCGGTGAGTCTAGCCTTGCATAACATCAAGGCGATTGCCCCACCCCGAGTCTTCTTTGATATTTGTAACTAATGCCGTTTTGTTTGTTTTTTAACTAAGCACGCGCAGACCAAAAGAAGTTTTTTTCAACCGAGCACGGGTGGACTCTTGAGAAGTCACGCGTAGTGTGTTATTAGCCTCCATAAGCCGGTGGCCTCCGTGCATTTCCACAAGTGGTATTGTACCGGTACCTATATCTCAGTGCACCATACCGCAAACATAATAGTCACACATCACCTGTCACGTGCGGAGCCTGCAGCATTCAAAAATTTTATAAGTCGCGACACCTGCTTTCTGAAGATCCAATGACCACGCGCAAATAGTATATCAGTCACGCTGTCACGTGGCGAGCCTAAACATTGAAGTTCCTGAAATAAACTTTGCCGTTACTTCTCAAGCTAACGATACCTAAGCAAATAGTGTTCTATGTCACCACTTTTTTCGGGACTGGAGCGCATTGACGTCGCGGTCAGTCTGAACTTCTGGAGCCATGCTGATGCACGCGCTGATCTCGTTCAGATGCGACTGAGCAAGCTGGCCTTTGAAACCCTTGATAGCTCTTTTGTCACAGATGGCTGGTGAGGTGTCAGCCATAACGAGCGGAAATGCTGCTTCACAGCATTTCGTGAAAGACGCTGTTTGTCTTTGGGAACCTTCTTCGTTGGTATAAGTTCCAAAGCACTCCATGCAAGTCAGTCAGCCACTTCATACCCACGTGTGAAGGAATCCATTGAAACTTTTTGTTTAGACCAATGCCATACAGGCCTTTAGGAATTTGCAGTGACCTTTCAGTGCATCGATTTAAAGCCAATTCATGTTTTAGCCAATGCAAAGCTGGCTTACTGTCCAAAAACAGCATGATTGGTTGCTGCCTACAAAACTTCAATTTCTTCAGGGCTGCCTGAAATGCCATGCTTTCCCATGCTGTCGATGAAACAACGTACTCGAGTCGCACTGCCCAGGGCACCAGAAGACCAGGTCACAAACGCTGGAGCGCTTGCTCCGCGCTATAAGTCAACCGATCTATTGGTGGAAACTTTCAAATGATGGGGGTACTTTCTTTCATTGCATTCAAGCACCAAATAACGTACTTCTGCTGTGGGTGTGAAGAACTTGCTGTGCATCCGTGTAATCGTCACCTGACAGTCGACACCCTCATGTGACCAAGGTTGGTCTTGTCGAAGTTGTCAGTGTTTTGGGATTATGATTCCAAGATGACGAAGATTGTCGGGGGCTACGAAAGCTCGCAATTCCTTGCGTCGCCGAAGGTGACTGAGTAATGCTCGTCCTGGCCTCAACTGGCTAAGTCGGCAAAGCTGTGTCGGCAGTCATCGAGTGACGAGAAACGTAACGGTCGAAGACTAGCTTCATGAAGTACCTTGATGTTCGCTGCAAACTTTGGCACTCCCAAAGCAACATTTAGGCCTTCACAATGAAGTGTTTCTAGCCGTTCGTACTGCGACTAGCTTTTAGAGACTAGAGGAAATCGGATGAGCACACAATACACAATTATCTTATCACCGATGTTAGTTGGCTCCCCAGCTGAAGCACAAGAAGTCGTGGCAACAGCAAAGAAACAATGAATTTGTCTGGAAGATACTGCAAAAAAAAACGCTCCTCCCCCCCCCCCCCATATACACCACGTCCTCAATTCCTTCGTGAAATAGCTGGTGACTCCAGTTGCTCTGAGATCAGGCTACAGGTGGCAGCACCATATTCACGCTATAGTGTGGATGGGTAGCCAGCGGCGGGCGTGCAAACGAACACAGCGGCGCTCTCTTGAGAGTGATGTCAGCCGATTGTAAGCGTATAAAATGTGTTGTTTGCCGCAAACCTGCTTGACTGCAGCTTTCCCGTGAATATATCTGACCCGCTTAGCCGAATTTCTGTGAGAAGCTCCCTGAACGTTGCTATCACTTCTTAGACAAACGCAATCGACCATGAAAACTGATGCTCACGCTGGGCGGCTGTCTGTGTTTTGGTAGTGTATTACATTTTTTGTATTTTATTAGAAACTGTTGACCTCGTGCCCCACCAAGTACGGCTTGCTGTAGAGTGACTGAATTTATTTTTTGATTCTTGAATCTGGGCCTCGGATACTCAAAATAGAAGAAAAAAAATGTCACATTCTTGGGCGGTGGGCTAAGACAACCACGTATACGCATTCACACTTTTTTTAGTAAATTACGAAATGAACGTAGGATAATTGATAAGTTTACTAATTAAAGCTACAAGGCGTGGTATGGGTGCGTTTTTTCTTATTCTAACAGCAACATAAAAAGGTAACAGTTCAGCACGCAGTTTCGTCGATTATCTGCATGAGAGTCATACGGGAAAGACTCGGTTATCTTGTGAAACAACTGTATTTCCTTCAAGCTTCTAGTGTGCGATGCTTCCGTCAGTCAATATTGCCACAAATTCACTCATGAAAGCGTAAAAAATTGTGTTTTGCATGAGTTTATATGACTTAAGTGTGAGGCACGCCTTCTGGATTAATTTTTTTTTGCCAGCTGGGTTCTTTAAATATGAATCCAAGTTATGCACACGGGTGTGTCTTCATAAAGTTCACTCATTGTCAATATTACGCAGGCTTTCTGAAGTTTAA
Organism: Rhipicephalus annulatus; assembly: GCA_013436015.1. Taxonomy (NCBI): domain Eukaryota; kingdom Metazoa; phylum Arthropoda; class Arachnida; order Ixodida; family Ixodidae; genus Rhipicephalus; species Rhipicephalus annulatus. The sequence goes on along the minus strand of WOVY01002985.1, from coordinate 135,672 downwards.
TTACATCCGTGTCATTTCGTTTTCTGTGGTTTTTAAAGAGCAATTTATATATCCTGCAGTGTCCGAATTTACCAAAATGCTACACTGTAGTAGATCCAGAACCATGATATAAAAGTTTATCTCAAGCATATTTTGGCTCGTCTTAAAGTTAAGGGCACCGTAAGGTACCTAACAAATATTTAAAATTGGTTTACCAAGGAGTCACTAAAACGCTGCGTTATCTTCATCATCAGCTTGACTACGACTTCTGCAGGGCAAATGCCTCTCCATGACTCGCCAATAAACCCGGTCTTGTGCTTTCCGTTGCCACATTATAGACTCTTCCACTCAAGGCATTTCTGGCGCTGCAATAGTCTTCTCTAAGCTGTTTTTAGCATGCGTGAGCCTCCAAGAGATGCACTGCCGAGGCTGTGACGTTGGCTTTCGTACTCTCGTGCAACAGCCCAGAGAGAAGGAAATCCTCCTAACAAAAGTCCAAATCTGCGAAATTTTTAATCTCATCGGCCCACCAAACTTTTTCTCTCTCCTTTGTGCATTTGCCTTCTCTGAGAAGGTAGTCAGTTACCTTTAATCACCAGTGGTCATCCTGCTTACGTGCTACCTGCCCAGCCTATGTCCATTTCTTCTTTATTTCAATTATAATATCCTTAATCCCGGTTTGTTTCTTGACCGACGTCCCTCTCTACTCTCGTCTGGTCTCTTAAGGTTGGTTGGTTGGTTGGTTGGTTCCTCAACACCTTGGCACAACCCACCTAGGTGGATAGGCCATGAATGGGACGGTGCCTTGCTTTTTAAATTAATTCACCTCTTGAAAGAGAGGGTTGGATTAATTAGGTAATATAGGTAATAATAAAAAGGTGTTACATTAAAAAAAGAACATTGAAAAGAAAACATATAAACATACAAAAAAGAGAAAAAAATAGATAACTCAACTGAAGTTACCCATTTTTTTTTAGAATTCCATTCTTTTAGATTTTCGTAAGAAATTTGTAACAGCGGTAAAAACGCTCCTGTGGCTGAATCCAAATGCGACTGCGCCAAATGAAAGAATCACCGGAAGTGTAAAGTTTAAGCCCAACTTTCGTAGGGGTTCTTCTAGTAGATTTTCCCTTTGAGTTTTCAATTTTCGGCATGACAAAAAGAAGTGCTCCAAAGATTCCTTCTCATTACAATAAAGGCACAAAGGCGAGTGTGCCAGACCCGACCTGTGAAGGTAAAAGTTCAATGAGGGGACTCGACAACGCAGCCTAGTAATTACTATTTCTTCCTTCCTTGATGAACACCACTTGTTCTTCCAAGGGAACTTTAGCTGTGTGAAGTCTGATACAAACAAAGGGGATTTTTCAAAGTTATTGGCCGTTGTGCGTTTTTCAAAGCGTGCTGCTGTTATATATTCAGAAGTAGGCAAAATAGGTAAAACAGGACAATCAAGGGAAGATACAGCTAGTGCATCTGCATGCTCATTTAGAGCTAAACCTCTATGGCCTGGTACCCAAACTAGTCGGACGAATCGCACATGTCTAGGAATGAGCGAGTAGAAAGTTTCTAAGGTACGCGAAAAAGTTGGTGAGCTTAAGGCAGTACAGACCGAGAGACAGTCTGTTATAACAATCACCTCTGATAGATCTTGCGGCACTTTACGCAATGCAAGGACCATTGCCAGTAGTTCGGCTTGGTAAATAGGTGTAAAGTCGGGTAATCGAATTGCGAAAGCCCAATCTAGAGAGGATGATACGATTCCTACACCAGCCTTCTCACCATAAACCGAAGCGTCAGTCGCTATCACAGTGGATGTTTCTAGATTGGCCAAATGATCTTCCAAAATGCCATTTATATACTGATATGGTAAAGTTTTTGCATTCTTGGGATATATATCGTCAAATTCTATCCTAATTGCATCTATAGTGTTGAGCACAAGTGTTTCCCAAAGGTTAACTCTTAAGGGCTCCAAAAGTTTCTGAGTAAATATTACTTGAGGACACCTTAATTTAGGCCATTGGTGGTTGAAGAATGAGGTATGCTGGTTAATGAACACATACTGTGCCCTCCGCTGAGGTGATGCATAGATTTTAAGGAATGTACGTACTGTTAGAATATGAAATCTTTTGATAAGAGAAGGCAGGCGGGATTCTTCGTATAGGATATTGTTGGCAACATATTTGGGTAGCCCTAGGCATAAGCGTAAAGATTCGCGTTCTAGCAGAATCAGTGGTCGAACTCTGTAGGCCGGAGCGCCAGGAAACAAAACACAGCCGAATTCTAGTATCGGTCGAATGTACATGCAATATATCATAATGAGCACGTCTCTACGCAAACCGGCACGATAATTACTGAGCCTGCGCAGCATCCCTACGGCACGTGCTCCTTTAGCGGCCATGTTTTCTATGTGGGGACTCCAGTTTAGTGTTTCGGTGTAGGTTACCCCCAAGTACCTAACTGACTCGACCTGAGGTATGGTGTCCTGCCGGTACGTTAGTGAAATTCGCACTGGGGCATTTTGTGCGAAAACTATGATTGTACTTTTGTTTGTATTGAGGCATAGGTTGATATCCTCCAGCCACGTTTCCAGACTATTCATGTATGTCTGCAGAATCAGGTACAGTGTGTGAATATCCGCCGACGCAGCAAAAAATTCAATATCATCGGCATACACATAGACCTGTACATCTTGCTGTATGGGAATGGAACATAGTAGAGCATTAAATAATAAAGGCGATAGTACTGACCCTTGCGGTATACCTCTCGTTTGCCTGTATACTGAAGAGTTGACACCAGATTGCGAGCAGTAAACTTCTCTATCACCTAAGAAAGCATGGATCCAGGCCACAAAGTATTGAGGCAGTCCTAAATTCTGAAGTGAATCTAGCAGTTTAACATGCTCCACGCTATCATAGGCTTTTGTGATATCCAAGGTTACCAAAGCGGAGTATTGTTTCTGATAGCGAGCAAGTTGGATTCTGCTTTCGAGATCCATGTGCGCACACCAAATGGAGCAACCACGCCTGAATCCAATCTGACATGGGCTCAGTGTCAGTTTTTCTGACATCCATCGATCTATACGTCTATATAAAATTCTTTCAACTAGTTTTACTAGGTTCGATGTAAGTGAAATGGGCCTGATATTATCTAAGGTAAACCCAGCGCCTTGCTTTTTTAATAATGGAATCAGTTTTGTCATTCTCCAATCAGGTGGGATCCAAGAGCTTCTAAGTGAGTGATTAATATTTTCGAGTAGGCCAAGTGGGAATATTTTATGCACAGATTTTATCACTGATGTCGTCATGCCATCAGGACCAGGAGCCGAATGGGGTAGTGTTCTGACTACGTTTGCTAATTCTGCAGGCGTAACCTCTTCAAAATCCTCAGCCCTTTGGGGGGACTGGGCTTGGTATGAGAGAAGTGTCGTAAAGCGACTTTCTAGGCCCTGAGCTATATCTTCTAGAAGGGCCTTCAGTTCAACTGGTGATGATACTACAGATTCTATATTTCTTTGTACCGGAAGAACTTTCTGAGTTCTCAGAAAGCGAAAAAGTGCTTTTCTATTGACCGGCTTTGACAGGAACTCACATCGGTCGTTGTTAAATTTGTCCTTCGCATTAGCGATGGTTCTCTTAAAAATAGCGGCTGCATACTTATAATCACTCCAGTTCCTGGGACACTGGTTGAAGATTAATTTTTTCCATGCAGCCTTTCTTAGTCTATAAGCCCGCGAACAGTCCGCATTCCACCAAGGGTTGGTAGACGGTTTAGCGCTTTCAATGGTGAATTTTGATTTATTTAACGACTCTTTTAAAATGTCGCTAATTCTGATGGCGTCTAGTTCTGCATCATTCGTTTTATTAGATAAAGCGCCTTGTAAGGATTTCTCGAAAGCATTAAAGTATACATGTGTTACGGCAGATCTATTCTTGGAGGTTGTTGGACATACCACCTCGAACAGTATTGGCATATGGTCACTACTTGTTCCCGAGTTGATCGCAGACCATGATAAGATGGAGAGGTTAGCGATAGAAAAAGTTAGATCGAGTACCGAGGAGGACTGATTACACATAAAAGTAGGAGTTTTTGTGTTTATGCATATAAAGTTATTATTGTTCACCCAATCCCATAAACGTTTGCCATTCAGATCAGTTTTAAAACCCCAAGATATATGATGAGAATTGAAGTCACCTACTAATACAATATCTTTTTGGCAATATTGAACTGCAGTATCTAGGACGGAAGAATTTAGAACACCCGCAGGAAAATAAGCATTAATAAATGAGAATGGGAGGGACCCAGGAATAGTAATGCTTATTGCTAAAATCTCGCTTTCTGAAGCCAATGACTGATAAATAATTTTAGCTCTATGGGCGATTTTAGATGAGATAAATATTGCAAAACCTCCACCCCGAGTTGGGCGGTCTAGACGAAATGTGCGGTAATTTTTAATCCTAAAATACTTATTTTCTGCAAGCCAAGTTTCTTGTAAAGCAACAATATCAGGGGAGTAATTATCGCAAAGTTGAAGTAAATCTGTGGCTGCTGAAAAAATGGAGCGGCAATTCCACTGTAGCACTTTTAAATTCCCTATTTTGAAGAGATACCAGCAGCACTCACTGCTTTCTCTAAGATGCTATCCTTTAAAAAATCTTTTTTTGATGGGTTTTCCTTTTGATATCTCTTATTTCTTGATTTAAGACTAATTGAGGACCGTTGTGCCTCAGGAGAAGCACGTCGTTTCATATTTCTTGAGTCGGAGTCCATTTGTTCTGGTTGTGAGACATGAGAATCGGAGTCCGAGCTCCAATCTAGGTCTTGTACAAGAGGCCTAATTATTCTACGGCCAGTGTTCGGCGTGTCTGGCTTTGACTTCGAGGGGCCTGGTTCCGATGGAATATCAGTAACCTTAACTGGTGAAGGGGGCACGGTAAGTTGGTTACCTCCCTGCAATATTTGATTCAACTGAGTGCTCACTATTTGTGCCAATGACTCCGTTAGGCTCACGAATAGAGATTCCATAAGTTTTGTCATGGCCTTTTCCACCGTTGATGTTATTAAATCAGGCAACGATGAGTCAAGCATCTGGTTTGCCCGGTTGGCAACGGAGGCATAGCCACGTGAGCGCTCAGAAAGAATAGATCGGGCCTCACGCCGGGAGCATCGTTGTTGTTCGATTATCTCTAGAAGTTGCAACTCACATGTCCTCATGGGGCAACTTTCATCGTCAGCCGCGTGATTTCCTCTGCATAGACAGCATCTCACCTCTTGGGTTGAACATTCGGCAGTTTCGGCATTCGGCGTATTCGGCAGTTTTATGGCTTTGCGCCAGAAGCAGCTAGACGAATTTGTAGAGGATAAGCGTTATATCAAGGGAAGTATCTTGAAGAAATACTCGATGGCAGAATTGCAACAGAGCGTTTTGTCACTTGATCGACTTGCAATAACTGATATCGCGTGTTTAGTGTGTGCTTGTTGCTGTCGTCTTTGTGCATGATTAATGATACGCTGTGTTTTGGTAATTGTTAATAGGTTCAGTTACCACGACGAATAAATCATTATTATGAATGGTAGTCGTCACTACCAGCTTGAATGTGACCACATCAGACGACGCTATAGCGAAAAAACACCAATAAGTTGTACAAGCTCTCCTGTATTACTATAGCACTACTTCTATGAAGACGGGTTTCACTTTTTCGTTGTGCTGATACCTATGACGAATATTTCACTCAAATTGTTCATAGGTTACTTCAGAGCGTAGTACGTTTCAATCCAGGGTAGAGGAATCACGAAAACGACTTATCCAGTTTTTAAAGCGAAAGCTAAGAAACAAAATTCCGTTCAGCAGTGGTGTCATGAGTGGTCTCAATTGACTGCTCTATCACTTCAATCTCCGCGTCGTTCTCAAGTACGCACGCCAGTGCCTGCGTTGTGAGTGACGTCGTCGCAGCCATGGGGCTGCGCCCGCACGCAATAGCTTCTCCTAAAGCTTCCCCGTCGAGTTGGCTCGCGATGTCAGACGCTTTCGACAATGCGGCGTTGCGGCATCGATGTGGTGGTTGCGGGAGCATGTTCACCGAGGTGAAATCCGCTTTCATTCTTCAGCGGCACTTTGGTTTCGGCTGTGATGCCTGTGACCGCGTTTCGTTCGTCAACAACCATTGTGATTAACGCATTGTGAAACGCATTTCACCACTAATTTTACTCCCCCATGACCGCAGTAATGCAAGGTGGAATGTGCTACATGTGAAATAAACACTGTAGTCATCCCAAGCCAATCGTGTCTGTAACCAGATAAAGGAGAATGAACACGGAACTAATAATCGCGAAAGGCTTTAGTGCCACATCGGGTAAGCCACTGCTAAACACCGGGATCGCACGTTTTCGCCTTCGCCGGTGAGCCATTTGTACGGAGTGCTGAGGCAGTGATTTCTATTTTACTGCCAACGTGAATTCTACGTGTTGTTTTCTTCCGGCATTACGGATTATTGTATGCATGCGTCTGATTGCTGCGACATAGGGCTGTTAACCTTCATGTTTCGGATCTTTAACTGCTAAAAAAACATTTTTACTGTGAACGCACACGTATAAAATCTATTGGATTGTTGCATGCTATGCGAGGTAAATGTAACTGGAAGCGAAGCTTTCATAGGTGCCATTCGATTAGAAAATGGTGGCTCATCAGCTGGTGATGCGGCTTAGCGCCATCTGTAAGAGAAGGAGACTCTTCCGGCGAAACGAAAAAAAAACGGGCGTGACTGTAAACAGCTCGTAAACATGTTACGTCGTTTTGTTGCCCAAGGTGTCAAATTTGATGAAAACTTAGTTATTGTAGGACCCTGAAGAAGCCTTGCCACGCCAATATTGTGACACGTCAACGATATTTTATGGTCACAACAACTCACTTTTACTACACTGTAAACATGGAGCACCCGGTCTGGTATTATTCACAGAACGTGCCTGGACAGTCACGTGGCTTGTTTTGCCTTGCTCCAATACTTTACTGTTACGTGTTCAAATGCAAGCATGCGAGTTGTAGCATGATAGACGATTAGGAGATCTACTCACCGATCACACGGTACATAGCAGGCACTGCCTATTTGAGGCTCGTGCACTTAAATTCTTGAGGCTTTTGTGCTTAAGCTTACGTGCTCGTTAAAGACGCCCAGGTGATATACATTTTATGAGCCCTGCACTACAGCATCTCTCATAATATTATGGTTGTCTCTGGAAGTTAAACGCGAAGAAATAATAATACTACTAGATGTCACTGGCCCTTGCTTCTGACATACTTTTCACCCAAATTTTGCGACCTATTTAAATGTAACATGTGCTGTCCCGTATGGCCTTAATAATTCACGTTGAAATACAGACAAGAACATATACCATTGGCTTAAGAGCCCAAGATAGTGGTGCACAGATGTCTTACACAAAACAGCCTATTGGAAGGCCGCGAAATCTACAATAAAACCACGTGACTGCGCTCACACGCTACTTTACTCAAATGCTCTCAAACGTCCCTTTGTAAAACAACGGTGTGCAGTGACCGTCATCGTGTGGCTATGAAAGATGATGGCGCTTTTTTAGGTTTTCAGCCTTCAAGAATGCTGACGCAGTGTTAATTTGACACCAAGAGCCGTGGCCATTTGCTTAGTCGGTACGCCCATACGGCTCCTCGAAGCATGGTTGAGAGAATTACACAAAAACTTTGCACTAAAAAAGCAGTTACACAATACGTTAACGCCTTCCGTGATTTTTACGCCAAAATGCCGGTGATACCAATACTTCTGTTATTCAATGTGTAAGAATGTATGGAACTGCAAACTTGCAAGGATTTGCAAATGTTCACGCTCTGTTATTTTCATGAGTTTGTAATATATTCTGAAAATAGCTTAAACTTCGCATTTCGCTTCTTCAGTGGTAAACACTGTAGAAGCATGTTGGCTGTGAAAAGCATCCAGGCACTTCACAGATTAGCCGCTGCAGTGGTTTTACATTTTGACAAAGGTTAGGTCAGAAAGGCAGCCGCAAATATATACACTTGAGCAGGCTGTTAAAGGGCAAAGACAAAACTTTCAAGTAATTGTCGCAAAAGGTATTGAAATGAAATTGATTATTGAAAAATAAGTTAGTTTTCGCTTCAGTTTTGTATTTTTCTTTGTACGTTACGTTTCAAGCAAGCGCCTCAGAGTGACCTCCACTAGGGGACCACAGTCACAGAGTTTAGCCCCGCAAGAGATATGAGGTGCCTAGTTTGTACTCAATGAGACCTAACATTGCCATTTCAAAGTTCAAAGACGCCATAATGCATGCATTATAATTTATGCATCAGTTATCTTTGAAGATATCCGTCAGTACTCAAAGAACAAATAAATACAAATCTTCAAAGTGCAAAATGTAGACCCCACTCTGATACAAAGAGTTATTATTTCGTGGTTATGGTTCAACCCGTAGTGACAATGCATAGTGCCTGAAAAATAAATGCTTAAGAACAGTCACGGCTGTTTAGCATCAACGTTATTATTATTCAAGTAAAGAAATAATAAAACTGCGATGCGAAGGCCACATAGGGTATTTTGACCCGGGCAATAAAGAAACTTTAAATACTGCAAAATACGCGGAAAGAAAAGTAGCTTGATTTTTGGAGGAAACTGCATTTCTAGCAAAGAAACAATCTCTCTATACTAAAAAGCCACAGCTTTGCCGCAAAGGCGGAGCAATGAATGCGAGAACAACGTATTGGAATGTCACGCGAAGAATGGCAAGCAGGTCTGAACGTGCCCCGCGTTGCTCATGCACAAATTACTCACTAAACGTACTCACTAGTACAGATGTACGCAAATAAGTGTTTATTGTTATTTTGCTGAGTCTGCAAAACATGCTCTTTTCGCTAACGGACACAAAATTGAGACTATGCAGCGAGTGCAGTGACATTTCTGCCCCCAGTAACTACAACAGAATTGTCTCGTCAGAGACCAAGGCGTTCGGTTGTCCCCACCACAAGACAAGGGCGTAGGCGCGTGACCGTCCACGCCCATTCCCCCCCCCCCCTCCGCGGGGCAAAGTACGCGTGGGAGATCAGCGCATGAGCGTGCATCGTCGCGCCATGACGATTTGCGAAGCACGCTCATTGCGCCATCTCGCTGGTAATGCAGAGAACACGATATTTTTCCCGAGATCGACATCACCAGTAATAACTGTTAGATATAAGTAGCTTGCCGTTTAAGCGTTGAAGAAACTGCTGCTTCGTGGTTCAGTGGCTAACGCCACGCACTAATACATAGATATGTATACATATACGTTAAATGACGGTGGACACTAGCGGCGAAATCCCGCCGAGAATGTCCATATGATTGATATCGCAATAAGAGCAATCAACTTCTACGTCATGCTTCCCTTATCAGCAAATTCACGATAGTGTGACGAATGTGGGAATGCTCACAGGCACTGAAGGGTTCTGGCGAAGAATTTCATCATCTCATCAATGGCAGTAACGAGGTCCCTGGTATTGCGGCTGAAGTTACGAGTGCTGATCATGAAGTAGGTCACCTCGGGAACACCGAGAGCTGCCATGTAGGGCCAAGTCTGTCAAAAACAATTATACATGAGCTCCAATGGGGAAAGCAGAACATACCAGAAGTAAAAAGATATATATTGTGCTGAATGCGAAGCAGCAGAACTACAGGCCTGCAAATTGCACATAGACGCGTAATACCATATTTGATTACGCAGCTCATAACTTCAATTTCGCAGCTGTAATACCTCAGTTTTTATAGGGAAGGTTACACACAACAACAATCAACATAAATCGGGCAAGCGTTTTCTACCACTGGGTGGTACTGGAATATCATATACGGTATGCGCAAATCACTTGTATGAAATGGTGACTAAGACGAGGGTATATGTCAACGTCAGGATGAAAAGGTTTCGGAGAACACGCATTTACGAAAAAGTTTCATGGTACTTGACAATATTCTTAGACATCTTATAAAACAGCATTCCTGGCTGAGCCTTAATTTTGGGTAAACAGGATTTACATGAGGACACTTCATTCTTATACGGACCCTTCATATACTATCGAAGGCCTCGGCGCCAATATCAGTGTACTGGCTCATATCAACTTTATTTTAGACCACACTGCATGCGTGGTGGGCTGCTGAAAAGAAGTAATGCTTGCTAGAAATAAAGTTTTACAGCGAAATCTGTTATTAGATCACAATTCTGATTGTGATCTCATAACTTACGATCCCATAACATAATGATGTGGTTACGGAGTCCGGCGGTGGCCGGTGTCCGTTACCACATTGTGCAAAATTACAGAAAACCTAACACCAAAGACACAGTGGGCTGCAACCTGCAACCCGGGTCCGCTGGGTGCCAGCCCAGCATTCTACCACCGAGTTTCACCGGTGCTTGTGACTTGTCAAACTTGCCTTTGACAGGCTTGATGTCGGGAAAGCAATCGTGTTAATACGACTTATAAAGCGTTGTAAGACAGCGAAAGAACAACCTGTCGTCACACAATGCGGATAGCGTAACGAGTGGGCCGTCCAATGCCCCAACCCATCACATAAGCGGTTTCTCGTTCCTCTATTAACTGTGGCAAATACCCACTTCAGCCATTATTCCCCATCGTTTTCAGTCACTGCGTGAGCAATTGGCGTAAAATACTTTGCAAGTGTTTAGCAGAATTGACGCTTCTCAGAAGAATGATGAAAAATAGCATATTGAATACCGGCCTACTACCCAAATAAATTTATTAATATTGACTTATTGAGTATCAAGCAAGTGTGCTTGCACTAGTTACCGAATGAGTGTTTCGAAAAGGCTCTGAAAAGCCGCTCTTCCATCTTTCCCTGTGACTGTGCTGCGCCTTCCGCGCAGGTCATGCGTTTTGTTTTTACGCTCGCCTTCTGATTGTGGGATAGATGAGTGGAAGTTCAAATAGAAAGAGAAAATGGTCACTTCCTATCCTCATTTTATCCTCTTCCATAGCGCGTAAAGCTAGAAAAGACGACACGAAAAGAAAAGTAAAAGCGCCGACTGTCTTTTTTGCACTGACGATACCAGGCGTAAATGCATGCGCAGAGACAGCGAGTAAGATAAGAATCATAGCCGAAAGAAAATTCTATCGGCAATGAAAACACTGGCTGACATAAACCAGTCTTAATCACTAATTTTCTAAAACTTGAACTCCTCATTAGCCAATGCAAGCGATAGCATGCTGACACATTCCTCTCCCAAACGAACAATCTCCACCTACCGCCTATGCTATTTCTGTGGAGCTCTGGTATTTGTCACAAGAAAACAATACCACTTTCATCAAACTCAGATTTGCAAAGCTAAGTAAGCTGTTTTTATGTAAAAAAAGAAAACTTTTCGAAGTCAGTGCTCTTTCTATCTGTGTCGTCTTTTCTCGTTCCATGCGCTGTTCCATACATTAAAATGAACGAACTAGCCCAGCAAGCAACCATACTTGATTATAACCCTGTGTAGGCACGCCATTTCAATTTCAAAGCAGGTACAGTCGTTTTATAGACTCTATCTGAGTGGTTTTACATCAAGCAAATTACTAGAATAATAATGACCGACCTGGTGGCAAGAAGATTTGTTAAAAGATAGGGAGAACGAATTATTTATTTAAAGATAGGAGGATAGGGAGAAGTGCCACCCATTAGGGCGACACCCCGGACCGTTCCTACGCAGGGACAGTTAAACTTAACCTAACTGCCATATCGCAGGCTCTCTGGACAGCCCAAAGTTTATGCTTATATTTCGAGCTCTTGAGAGCCGAGCTGTATTCCTGCTCCGTGAGCTCTTTATCCACACGTAACGACAGCAACGCCAAAGCATGTGCTCTAAATCACACGTTCCTCCGCAGTGAGGTCACTCATTCAAAAGTACGAGTGATTGTTTTTAACATCAGTCCCAAACCAATACTGTGAATTATGAGATTACGTTAGAAGGCGCTTGGGCACGCTAATTTCGCTGGGTCAAAGTGCGTCCCTGAGCGATTATGAGCATGAACAACTGGTTGAACAGTTGAAAATATAGTGGTAAACTCGAACATACTGAAATGGGAGTACCATCTTATTCGGTCGAGCGTAAGACCTCTTACCGTAGTGAACTTTCTAAACATGAGATAGTAGACTTGGCTCAGGGATATTTTCTTTTTCCGAGAAAAAGTCCGGTTACCATCCGCGACGATGGCGAAGTGCTTAGGTATGGTTCCTTGTCGTAGCACCCAAAGCATGATCCTTTCGTACCAGCTTAGTTGCGAATCCCATCCTAGCAGTGAGGAGTCGTAAGCAAAAGAAAAAGCATGTTTTATCCCTTTACCAGTACGAATTGTTATAATAGAAAAGCTAAACGCGTCTTGACAAAAATAGTTCAGTCTTTATTGTACACTGTTTCATGATGGCTTGCTATGTTTGCTGCTTTTTTTGTAGATATCGTATCGTTTGATGTGAATCCACTTACGTTCAAACTTTGTAGAACACTTCAATAGCGATGATCGACATCAAATATTAAGTAAAAACCTTTCTGGCAGCTGAAGTAGTTAACTTTAACCCATAAGGAGTGCGCAGAGACTGCGGCGGAAAGGTGACACCTACAGGCACATAAAAAACACTAGTATTCTAAATGGGCCTGCGGAAAGCGTGTTCATGTGAGGAGGGAAACGGATAGGTGTGCCGTGTCCTTTCAAAGGTAGGTTACCCGCTTAAAGTATTCGTCATGCGGACACTTTCTCACAGCGCTTCAGAAATACGAGAAGCCGTGCTCGTACACTGAACCATAAATGTGTGAAGGCGTCCCGCCACCGGCTTTGACGTGTAAGTGCAACGAATCGCTCACTAAAAAAAATTCCCAAGCATTTCCCCTAAGGGTGAACATGGTTAAGTGCGAATGCACGGGGTGATGCTATGAGAAGTATTTAATTATTCGCACTATTATATTTATTAATCACACTATGGTGCCTTTATGGTGTAATGGTTCCTGGGAATCGTAATTTGATCACACGGGGGAGTTTACGTTAACTCACTGGCGAATGCCAACGGATTTTAACTTTACTCTCCCTCATAGCATCACCCTGTGCATTCGCACTTAACAATGTTCACCCTCGGGGAAATGCTTGGGAGTCTTATTACTGATGATGATGATTAAAGTGTAATTATTGATTTTTAAGTGTTGTTTGTCATGAAGCATTTGTACACAGATACATTATATACGAAGTATTATTTATTTACACTTCACGACGCGTCCGGACGAGCAACGTTCAGGGCTCGCACCCTCTCCCGCGCGGTACGTTCACTGGCTCGAACCACTTCAGGAACGTCCACTCGCCGTTGACGATTGCGAGCGGCGTCTTGACGCCGGCCTTCATCGCCCTTCTCCGCCCGACGCTTGCGTTGTCGTTCCGCTTCTTGGGCCGCGTTCGCGGCTCGATGCTGACGCGTCATCTCGGCCTCGCGAGCGCGCAGTTCACCATCCGCTGCACGCTTCGCCCGCTTGTCCTCGGCCACGCGAGCGCGATGTTCGGCATCCTCTGCACGCTTCGCCCGCTTGTCCTCGGCCTCACGAGCGCGCAGTTCAGCATCCGCTGCACGCTTCGCTCGCTTGCACTCGGCCTCGCGAGCACGCAGTTCGGCATCCGCTGCACGCTTCGCCTGCTTACGTTCGGTCTTACGAGCCCTTCGCAGCGCCGCCTTGTCTTCCAACGTCGGCGAAACCACCGCGGTACCGTCATCTCCAACGACGGGTTCAGTGCTGACATTCGGTTGTACTGCATTCGTTGTTGATGGTAGCGTTGCCTCCGGGACATCCATCGCACGACCCGCTCTCGACGGGAGACTGAGAGAGAAGGTGGGCGCGCGAGAGACAGGGGTGCGCGCGCAGCTGCAGCGAGCGAGGAGAGCGGAGGAGCGAGCGAAGGGAGAGGGGGTATAAGGCGCGTTACTGACACCGATATCAGCGTAACGTCCGTGGCTTATTCGGTAGAGCGTCGCGCTGCGGCCCGCCAAGTCCTCTTTCTTTTAAAGATAGAGAGAAGACTGCGGACGCCGCCGACGGCGGTGGATGGTTTGGGGTCGCCTATAAAGTGTATTCACGCTTAAGAGGTCACTGTGAAGAAGAAAGGTGTTGAGATACAACGCGCGTTTGTATCTGCTAATATCACTGACACAGTTCGCCAGGCACCTTGTTTCATGACGTTAATGGACGTGGACGTCCACGAAAATTAAGAGGAGAGTTTTGAGTCGTAGGCCGAGAGTTTATACACTTGACTGTCGGGTATTTATTGTTTTAACTATACTGACTTGTTCCCGTGCTGAAAAAAAGTCATCAATGCTTTGGTGGATGGGAGCAAGAGTACATTTTTTTCAGAACCTAGAGTGAGCAGGCGGGAATTCCTGAACTAGAAATTTCGCATCTATAGAAAAAGTTGACGAGCGACACTGATATCACTCGTGTATAATGACACGCGCAGCGTGTCCCTGTACTAAATCGGAGTTTGGCGTTGCTCTACGGAGCCACTGGAAGCCATTGTCTCGCCTCTGTCACAAACTCCACAATTTTCATGCTTAGTACTTTCGAACGCTTTTAACAAAACTACAGACTTACAATCTTCATGCGTTGACCTATTTAAAGAGAAAAGTCACATCCACGAGAATAACTTTATTGGAAGTTTAGCATAAGGTTCATAGACCTCATGTCTATTGGAACTAATCATTGGGCAATGAAACCTTTCGCTCAGTCGCGCGAAATTCGATGACCCAGGCTCAAAACAACGTCGTCGATTATTCCAGGCATGCCTTGTCACTAATCCGCTGGCATACTACTGTATGGCACACATCTTGCCAGCGATCTCTGAGCTATGGAAGGGCTCGGAAGAACACCCGTAATAACGCCTCTAACGATGTGCTCTTTTTCGCGCAGCATGTGTTTTAGTGTGGCAGCTTCTACAATATCGCAGACTTGTAGGTGCGTTCATGATGAATCTTGGGTATGCTCCAAAGCATGGTTGGCATATTATGCACCACCCAGTGTCTCATTTCCTTTATCTCTTCGGCAGCTTCACGTAGCACCACAGTGTGAAAACTGATGCTGCTTGCGGTTCCGCCCTGAAATTGATGATGTCAAGGATTTCTGCGCAGTGACAAGATTACAGTGAAAGCTCTCAGTGACAAGCTCCCAGTCCCACCAATACAGTCATGAACGGATATTAGGCATGCAATTAGTGCTGTTTGCAAGAAAAATCAGTAGTTTGAGCGTTTATAAAATCAAATGATAATGAGAGGGGACAGAATAGAGAGATGTAGATAATACCAAGAAGAGAAAAATGGCTCCGTATTTGCGTGTTACACTGCAAATGTCGTCAAAAGACGATAGTCGTGCGTTTGGAGAGAGTGAACAAAACGTTTATTTGATGTTCTGCGCAGAAAAATTGATGAATGGTATACGGGAGGCGCTGCGTTAGAGTGCCTCGAGCGTGCAGCGGAGGCGAACGAGAGCATCAAGTCACGTCACACACGAGACATGAGCGCCATCTGGCAGTTATCTTGGAAAACGAAACGTGTGCGCCCTGCGCGCCAGTCTCGGAGGTGTTAAGATGTAGAACGCCAGGCGACAGGTAGGTGCCACCATCGCGTCATCTCAGCAAGCGGTGGAAACATTTACCTTTTCTTGCAAGAGTTGCATGGTCAGCACAACGTGATAAACGCTATGGTTCTTAGAATCACTTATGTATGCCTTATCTAGTAAGAGACACACATACAGAATATTGGCGCTTTTTAATTATGGTGTCAATATATGCGCAATTATTATTTTGAATTGACAAACGCACATGTATGAACGCTGAGTCTTTAGCAATATTGGTGGGCACTGCTGATGGGTTTGGCCGTTTGGAGTATCGTTTGTCCACTTTGGTGTCGTTTAGAGTACCGTTAAATGCGGAGAAAGAGACCAATGCACAGACAGACAGACAAAACTTTTTGCGTCGAAGGTCGCGAAGAAAGATTATCGTCTTCAATAGTACAGTAGGGTGGCCCCTACAGCAGGCTATTCTGCTCAGTGACCTCAAGATAGTGCATCATGGAACCTTGAGTATATGGTCATACTGACAGGCAGGAAAGCAGATAGGCCACTGTCATGTCGCACCAAGTACCTGGTGAAAAATTGTGTGAGCGTGATGGCTCGCTGTTGGTGCAGTGTATGGGTAGTAGTGCGGGCCTGAAGCAGCTTGCTGGTATAGTTTACGTACGATTGCACTTCTCAAAATTAGGCAAGTTAAGAAAAAAAAATGAAGATTACAGTTGAAAAGAAACAGGCAAAGTAAGATTGCGTGACTGCCCTAGGGGTCACTTTTAAATGCGAAGCATTTCTTAGCGAACTTTGGCGACTTTGAGCGTATCTATCTATCTATCTATCTATTTATCTATCTATCTATCTATCTATCTATCCGCCTACGACTTTTAGCTCTCCTGGCCATTTGGATAATTGTATCGTTGCCAAACGTGGTGTGGCATAACATAACTATACGACGAGCACATTTGACTAGTCACAACATGAAAATAATGATATGTATGTCATGTATCTCATGATTTACATTTCATGGGCTTGCTGCTCTTGCGGTGATGTCGTTCACATGACTTTTTGCAGAACTGGTATGGTAGGACATTATTGCATGGCGAAAACAAGCGGCAGACCCTGACATGAAAATCACGACTTGCATGTCATGTAGCAACCTGACTACATGCCACGCTCATGATGCGCTCACGGCTATTTCGCTAACTTCTCCTATATTAAACTTAGTATAATGGGACATGCAGGAATGACGAACGTATGCGACTGAAGCAAACATGATAATCATGAGATGCGTGTGATGTAACAACATCACTACATGACACGCTCATGTTGCACTTGCAGCCGTTCTGCTAGCTTCACATACACCTAGTTTGGTATTACTGTACGTGAATGGATGACTAAGGTAGGTGAGTGGTGCAAACAGGATAATCATTAGAGCCATGTCATGTACCAACATGACTACATGCCACGCTCATGATGAGCTCGAGGCTATTTCGCTAACTTCCTCTATCTTAAACTTAGTATAATAGGACATGCATGAATGACGAACGTATGCGACTAATTCAAACATAATAATCTTGAGATGCGTGTCATGTAACAACATGACTACATGACACGCTCATGTTGCACTTGCAGCCGTTTTGCTAGATTCACATACACCTAGTTTGGTATTACTGTACGTAAATGGATGACTAAGGTAGGTGAGTGGTGCAAACAGGATAATCATTAGAGCCGTGTCATGTAACAACATGACTACATGCCACGCTCATGATGCGCTGGCGGCCGTGTCGCTAGCTTCGCTTATACGAAATTTATTATTACGGGACGTGATTGGATGACGAAGGTACGAGACTGGTGCAAACATGATAAACATAAGATGCGTGTCATGTAACAACATGGCTACATGCTATGCTCATGATGCGCTCCGAGCTGTTCCGCTAGCTTCACATATGCCAAATTTGGTATTACGTGACGTCAATAGATGACGAAGGTATACGTGACTGGTGCAAACATGATGATCATGAGATGCGTGTCATGTGAGAACACGACTGCATGCTATAGTCAAGGCGCCAATACATTTCGACTTGACGCGGTGCGCGTGTTCGCCGTCGTTTGTTTCGTCGCGTCACGCCAGCGTTGTAACTCCAGACGCCGGTCCTGCCATATACTCGCAGGCACACGCCACGCAGAGTTGCTTTGACACATGCGAGTTTCAGTGCGTCTGGCGTCTCAACGTCACGAAAAAAAGGACACGCAGTGTTGTCTAGGTAACGCATCGGCGCGAAATGCAGCCCGTCGCATTTTGCGCCGGATGCCGTCGAGCAGCGCTGATGGACGCTGGTCGCGCCGGTCGCGCTTGGCGTCAGACTATAGAGTTCACGCGTATTGCTAACGCAGCGTCACTGCCTCCAGCGTGCGGGCGCGTCAATGTTACGTTGGAGTATTTTGGGGCCTTCATGGTGCACTCGAAGCTATTTCGCTAACTCTACATATAACAAATTTGGTGTTACGTGACGTCAACGGATGACGAAGGTTTAGGGCTGGTGGGGTGCACGTCAAAGAACCCCAGGTGGTCGAAATTTTCGGAGCCCTCTACTATGACGTCTCTCATAATCATTAGTGGGTTTGTGATGGTGAACCCCACTTATCAATCAGGTATATGATGGGTGCAAACATGATAATTATGAGGCGCGTGTCATGTAAGAACACGAACAAATACCACGCTTATAACGTGCTCGCGGCCGCTTCGCTAGCTCACATATACTAAATTTGGCGTCAAGTGACGGGAATCTATGACAAATTTAAACGACACATCCAAACATGATAATGATGACACGGAAGTTGTTCTCGGTATAATTTACATCCACCTCGTAACGCTGTGGTGATTTGAAAGTGGCATATCAACCTTCCTGATTCGTGCTTCGCATATCATCGATTCTCACTTTACGTGGGATCTGCCAATTTTTTCTTTCCGTGTCTGTATGTTTTTTATTTCTATATAGCTATGCAAATCTGAAGACGCTCCAGGGATCAACTAATGCCAAAGAAACTAATACAATACTCTTGATCTCAGTTGGCCCCTGCTTTGGCTGACAAAGGGAGAACGCCATTCCCGATACATATTAATAAAGCACAGTGTAAACACAATTAGCGTGCGCACACAGCAGCGACCAGTGGATGTGATGCAATTTAGACGTATAAAAAAGTAATTTACTATATCACACACACAATCATACGAAATAGGTGTTTGAAAAAGCGGAATAACACAGAGCCACGAGATCAGTGCAAAACAACGAAATGCGTTTCATTCTTACTGATACCATAAAATAGTTAGCAGAAAAAAGATATTGAAAAAGAAGGAAAAGGAAAAGATGGGAACATCACGTAAGATGCACAATAAAGTCACGTGACCTATAGAACAAAAAAACATGCTACAGTACACACATTATATGTCCTCTCCAAGACCACACAGCAAACCTAAAGTGACATGTCTTCACCAAATGCGAGTAGTTTTATTAGGTGTGTATGCCGCCTGGGCTCGAAAGGAACGACGATAGTTATAGCGCGAGAACAAAACGACGACACAGAGGCAACAAAAACACGAAGGACACGGATCCTTCTTGTCTCTGTGTCGTCATTTTGTTGTCGCGCTATAACTATCGTCATGCCATACCAACTAGCCCAAGCTGCCACACTCGAAAGAAACCTTCTTCCTAGGCCATCCGGATACTAGTGCTGGCGCTGGTTTCTGGTTTGCAACCCATGTGCAAGCATGATCTCCTTTCGTTCCGCAACTTTTTTCGTATTCCTGTTTCTTGTGCCTTCAAATCTCGCTCAATATCTATGAAAACTTCTAAATAAGAACTCGTAGTTAATTTAGGGGTCGCAGTTTGGTTTGCAATTTTAAAAAAAAACGGCGTGAAAATTTTGAGAGCCTATTTTAGAGGCAGCCCCGCCATTGTGATCTAGTGGTTAAAGTACTCGGCTGCTAAGCCGCAGGCCACGGGATTAAATCTCGGCTGCGGCGGCTGCATTTTTGGTGCAGGCAAAATTGCTGCAGGCGCGTGTGTCCATATTCGCGTATACGTTAAAGAACCATTGGGGGTCGAAATTTCCGGAGGCCCCCGCTTTGGCGTCTCTCATAATCATGTGGTGGTTTTGGAACATTAAACCCCAGATATCAATCATAATTTCATAGGCGGGTAGCTTTTATTGGCACCTAATTTCTGGTTTTCCATTCCGACATCATCTTCAGGTCTCATTGACTTTCGAAAACAGTTTTCGAGGAACCTTACATTCACGAGTCTATCTTATGAAACTGTATCACTCGAGCTTCGCTGTAGGACGCACGTGTGTAAGAGAGTACTTGCTGCTCGACAGCACAAAAAAAACAAACGGAAACGAACTCAGTCAACTCTCTCAGCATAAAATACAGCTTTATTGATATAACCACTTTCTTTTATGGTACGCAATAACTCACTGCCTTTGCACTCAAACCTGCCGCGTCAGAAAGCGTCCAGAGTCAGTCGAAGTTTTCACGAAGAGATAAAACGTCTACTACATTAGCGCTGTGCCTAAGAAACTTGTACCATAATGTAAAAAGCAAAATATACAAAACAGACACCAACCAACAAAAGCATTTTTACAAGCAACAACGAAATCTCGACAAGCCAATCTTCATGAAATTGAACGAGAAAAGCCAACAAGCAAACAAAAACAGGCAGTGTCAGTGAGATAACATTTCTTGTGAGAGAATATATGAAAAAAGAATTACTAACAATGAGCTCCGTAAAAGAAGAGCAATAAAAAAATTTGTCTCTTGCGGTGATTTTCTTCAATTGGTGTAGCCATATTCGGTTTTAATCACAGGAGTATTTTCAACGTTGTATATAACTTTTTACTGGAGTCTGAAAGAATTTACTGGTAGGTGACTCTTAATACAGTCATCATAGTTACAGATGTATCAACTTATTTTTGGCATATTATTTTGATTATTGAAATTTTTTATACTCCTACGAGTTTAATTTATTTATTTTAATGACTGAACAATTCATTTTTCACCCGTTCACTCTGCAACTGAATTTGTTTACTACACAAGGCACTGCGCGTTTCATTGCCTATCCCCTGAAGTGGGCTGTGCCAAAATGTTGAAGAACAAACCAACCGTCCAAACCTTGGAAGTGTTGAATCTCCGCCTAAGTGAATGAAACAAATGGCTTCTTGATTCTACAGTGTGCTGCTTCCCTCATAAAAAATAAAACGCTACGGTGTCTTGGCGTTGTGCCGTGCAATCACCCTCCCCCCCTTTTTTTTGTATGTTCCAAAGTGAAGAAGTTCGCACTGTTTGCACTGTTGTGCTAAAAAGCTTTTGATTTTGTTAAACACATTCAAATTGTGCTCGTTTACCCGCTGGTAAAAGCAAGTTTCAGTCTGAGATACGTACTGGCATTCACATGTATCAGGAGTCCTATAAGCCACATCGCAAAGGCATTGCGCGTAGAGCGTTATGCCTCCGTTGCATAGGGCTTTCGCGAATATCTATTTATCGTCGCGCTTGTTTCAGACAATCTTAACGGGGAGGAAAAAACAACCTTCAAGTAGTTATGCGCAGCAATATATATATATATATATATATATATATATATATATATATATATATATATATATATATATATACAAAATACATGAATAGTTGCCTCACCTTTTTCACTCGTTTCTGCCATATCTGAAACTGGTAGTGCGTTGCTTGCTCTGTTCGGACCGACCATGTCCTTTTGTCTCGTATATTTCTTTCATACGCGGAGTTGAACACGCAGCTCCACAATCCATGCGGCGCATGCAAAAAGTTCAGAAGAACGCAGGTGCAGCTTACTAATATACAAATTAATGCGGCGCTGTTGCAATCTGTTTGAATATTCATGCAGTTCCGGGGTGAGCCCATTTAGCCGGATGAGGCTCGGTCTAAATTCGCATGGATTCTTTTTTTTTTGCTGCCAAAACATCGACCTTTTGAAGCAGAATGAATAACCGAAGTAGTGCACGTAATGAGCTATGCCAGTTGAGCGGATGTATTTTCCTCATACGCGAAACAGTTGCAGCTGCGGGAGTCCCTCACCCTCGCTCTGCTCTTGATGTATTCCGCCCTGCCCTGGCAGCTCGCGTGCAGCCTTTTCAGTTGCTTACTTTTTGTACGCACTATTGGGTTTCCACTGTTCGTAGCTTTTCCACTAGCACATTATATTTTTTGAGAAAGTGAGAATGAGCGGGACGTGACCTAATGAACAATAAGAATTGTGACGCTAAGGAAAGCGTAGATGGCTTGATTTGTGCCATTACCATTGTATTCTGGTAGTTATATTACAAATGCCAGAAAAGGAAAGTGCATAAAAAGGTAACAAGTGCCACCGGCAGGAACCGAACCTACGACATTCGGATAATGCGGCCGATGCTGTAGAAACCGTGCTACGGCAGTGGTTGTTTTCTGGTTCACTTTGTCGAGTATTTTTGTGCGTGGAAAGCCGGGATTGACAGTCAGCGGCATTCGTAGCCATGACGATAAGTTGGGAACACTTTTCTCTCCCTCCTGATGTTGCGTGAAACGCAATAGATGGCATGCACTGACATCATTGAAACCACCCTATTGGTGAACCACATAGCACACGCAAGGTTTAAGGTACTAGCGGTAATGTTATTACTATATTATTTTATGTTCTTTTGTTATTAACAGATAAAGGCCAATGAAAACTCTGCCCACATCGTTGTCATAATAAAGCAGCTCAATGATATGCTGTAGATTGTGCTGTCTGTACTTTTGCAAGCCCACCTTGTTGTTGATCCAGTACTTTATGGAGCTGCGATATTGACGTCACGGGCAAGCTATTTGTATACGTCTTCTTTAGCGAATGCGCACCCGACCGATAATTCTTGCAGACTACCAAGAGGTTAGATGTCTGACAGAATGAGACCCTTGCTGCAATTGAACCCGGTGCAGTTTTTAAGCGCTAATTTCTTAGTTTGACACAGTTCTAACGAAAAGAAACAGTAAAGCCAAGGAAGGTAGAGGACACGTTATTTGTAGAATTGCAACTTTAAGGCAGCAAATATAACATCATCATCATCATCATTATCATCATCAGTCTGACTAAGTCCACTGCAGAACAAAGGCCTCTCCCACGTACCGCCTGTCATCTTGGTCCTGTGCTTGCTGCTATAAGTATATTATGTATGTGAAAAAATAAAGAACTGGGCAAAAATACAAGTTACCCCTGTAGGTAGCGATCATGTGACCTTTCACTCACGCGTCTGATGCTCTCCCAATGGACCTACAGGGGTGGTGGTCACTCTGTCGGACTTGACGGGTACTTTTGCGTGTGTAAACCTGGAAGAGTTAGTCAGATTCATTGACATGAAGTTGAGGGTCAAGTCAATAGAGCCGACAAGGTTGGGGGCTGCACGGCAAATCAAGCGGAAGGGGGGGGTCGATTTGCAGGCTAAGAGAAAAAAGATTCGGTGAACTGGCAATGATGTATTAAACTGCCTGAATTCTACCTATAATTTCGGAAATTTTTATCAAAGTCAGGGTTTGTCACAATGCCGAATGGAAGTGCATTTGATGTCCAAAAAGTCATGCCTTCTATAGGATAGGAAACGGCAAGAGGAAATGGTGTTGTGGTGCTGACGTCATCTAGTAGCTGCCTATAACGATGCTTCGCGGGCTACTTTCAGCCCGTGGGCTGCAGGTCACCATCCCTGGACTATGGAATGACTGCCGTGGTGTCTTAGCGGGGAAAGTACCAGACTTGTCATCCTAAGATTGCAGGTTTGATCCCTGCCGATGGCAAGTTGGCGTCCCGACTACATAGACTAAGTCACGCTTTTATCATGTTTGCTACACACTCTTAGTGGTAAAAGTGTGCTTGCAACTTTCCTCCTCAAAGTGCGTGTTTGCCCCGCATTTCATCCTCTTTTTAGAAGTGCTGGAAACTCCTTGCGGCGCAGAGTAAGCCCACTTCTGAGAGAATGTTCCTACTCTGATTGAACGAGCGTGAAAAAGATCAGAATGACACAAGCGCAATTTGCACGATTCCTTAAAAAGGAACCAGGACGAAGTACTTACCAGCTAGCGAAAGTACTTATTTTGAAAGTAACAACCCATACATATAAGCGGTCTTTCGTGTTCACGCTTTTCGTTATTAGAAAAGTCATTTGCGGGGGCGTACATTAATGCGATGCATATAAATGATTGTTCTCTCCGAAATAAAAGTTTTCACTTGCTACAAGACGCTCCATCCTGTGTCATCTCTTAGTCATCGTGCATACTGCGCTTGTTTCATCAAGACCCTTTTCAACATGCCGAAGTGGCAGTCATCAGTGGGTATACATGCCATAGCTGCGCACAATAATATCTCCACTCACAGCGCGTGCCGCCCGCTTTGAGCCGGAGCTGCAAAAGTTTGCGAGGCAGTGCGGAATTATCCGAATGAAATGAAAAGACTAACAAACTAACATTGTTCTTCTGCGTCGACATACGCAAACGTCTCCCTTTTTCTTTTTTAAAGCTAGGTTTTGAATACGTTATTACCTATTACTAATACAAAAACTTTATAGTAATTACTGATCAGTGATCATCAAAATTTCGTTCTAAAATTTGTAACGTTTTCAATTTGTAAGTTCCTGATTCCTTTACTCTAAAATCGCATAATACTTTATAAGGCCACTCAATTATTGGCCAATCCCCCACTGTGGGTATGAGCCACAAGTGAAAGGCAACAAGAAGAAGAAAAGAGCCTGCACTGCAGTCTTCTCTTCTCGACCTTCTCGTAGCCGTCAGAGCCGTAGCTGTGCCTCAGCTTTCCTTTGAATATCGAGCAAAGTACAGAGCCCAACCTCACTTCGGCCGCAATGAGTGAGTGCTATCTGCTTGATCGATAAAGAGCGCGGTGCCGTTCCCCGTTTCACCTTATATGCATGAAGATACGTATTACGCCGCCTTTTTGTAACTCATGAGCAGTCTAGCCGTTCGTAACAGCGTAGGCCCCGTCTGTTACAATGCATTTCTCCTTCTTCCTAACGTGCGACTCTGGTGTTGCAGAGCTCCACTCTGTCACTTCACGTTTCCTCAGTCTACTCATCACATCGCATTGAACTCGAGCTGTACGCGAACTTAGAATGGTGCCCGCTTGAGGACGGAACTTTGTTGTAGCTTTGCCATTACCACTTAGATGAAAACGCATCTGTTGCCTCCTGCCGCGTGGCCCGAAACTGGTGTGACAGGGCTGAATTCCCGGGCTACAGCCGCGGTGCCACTGGAAGGGGATAGGTAGAGTTAGTATAAACGGCTTCTAAAAAAGTCATATACAGTAACCCTTTAAGAAATGTTGTCGCTTTACCACATTGCATGAAACACTTTGCGTTCTGTACCAGAGGGCTTGCGTATATTTTTTGTGCTAGAATTTTTTTAATGAGAGAGAGAAAAACCACTTTAATAAAAGTCCCAACGAGGTCGTTGAATTGAACGTGCCGGTGGTGTGAAGGATGGTTGCCAGTAGATTGCCATGACCGGTTCGGCTGAGTTAATCGCTTCTACCTGAATATGATAGTCACTTGATGATGGAAGTGACTAACACGCCTCGAGGGCCTCGATTGAAGAAGCTGGCAGTATTGCCTTTATTGGTGGGTTCCCCTGACATTCTCGAAAATTGTGATTTTTCGTAGCTTTGAGGCAGCCGCAATGCAGCAGTTCGATTTTATATCTTTTGGTGAATGTTAGACAATGAATGAGGGCTCGGAAAAGAATTTCTTTTGATTTGCCGCCACATGGTAGAACCTTTCGAGAATTCTTTCGTTGAGCTGCGTCGCCGTAGGCGCTGGCGTTCTCGGCGTCGCCGATAGAGCGAACCAGTACGACAGTTAGCGAATGAGGACAACAGATTGAATTAGGAGTCTTGCGACATAATGAGCCACTGGTCTTTAACAAAGCTTTCTTCCTCTGTCAACATCGTGCACTTGCAGGGCTGGAACGTGCACGGTGACTGGATTTCCTTCTCGCGACGCCTGCCAAGCAAAGGGAGGTGCGCGTTGCATGGAAGCCCTAGTAGTTTTATGGGGCATTGTAACAAATGTTGCAGTCCTACTACTGCAGATAGCCAAAATTTCAAACAGGTGGCATTTTCTCAACACGAAGGAGTATCGTAATCGTCGATAGAATTGGTAATACCCACCTGACACACACATTCAATAATTATAGCTTCTGCATAAAGGTGGTGAAAAGTACGGGGGACTTCCGTCTTATCCCCTCCGAGATGCACCTTCGCACACTAATCGTTCGTCACGGAACAAGTAATCGAGCTCGAATTTGTTGGTGTAAAACTATTGTGACAGACCGATATGGAGTTATTTTGACTTTTCTAAGGCATCAAAAGTTTATTTATTTTTCAGCTTGTTCATTCAGATTAAATGGTTTCATTTAGTGACACCGCGTTATCTCTAATGTTTACTTTTACTTGCAGTTCTTTCCGTTCACCCTGCAGCATCCCTGTCATTGGTTCTTATCATTTTTTGAACGCTGTCTTGTTGCACAGTTATGCGCTGCCCATTGTTGCCATGGGGCATTGCTACTGCTTGCAGTGAAAAGCAGGCTTGTTCATTTCATTGCTAGAGTGGGGGCTTCGTGAAGCGCACAAAAAGCGGTGTCACCTGAGAGTGAAGAAGAGCAGATTGTGCGGAATCAGAAGGGTCTCCTTTTTAAAGAATGTACATGGGAGACAACACATGCCTTGAATTGGAAACTGGCATCCGTGTTATCACTCTCCAGGATAAGGTCGAGCGGGTATTTTCCACTCTACAACGGTATCTGAAAATAAATATACAAACTGCGGTGCAGCGTGAAATAAAAAGAATGCTTAAGTAATTCCTGAATCTGTTGATGGCGCTTCGCGAACGAAATGGAGGCTGCAAGCTTGAGGTCAATTTGCCGGCTGTCAGCGCTGCTGTCGCGCTGCTGTCAATTGATTCCACCAAAACAGCTAAAGAACTTGATTCCGCTATTCCGCCAATACTGTCAAATTGCTATTTACTTGAGAACTTCATAAACATGCCTTCATAAACATGCCTAAAATCACTGCTTTTTCACGCTCTCAGTAGAGATTTTGCGCAGGTAAGTGAAACATGGTCATGGAAGAAAACTCGTAAACTTCGTCATAGGTAGGCAGTTCTTATAGCTACTGCCACATCTTACCACACAGCAATTTATGCGCTCGACAGTACCGGACGCATCTCTGCCAATGTGTTGGCTGCAGCGCGGAGCTCGCGAGCCCATTTCGCTTCATTTCTCACCGCGGTGCCACCGGCTCAATGCGCATTTACTAGAGACGCCTCTAGATATGCAGTGTTATTTTGGCGGCGTGAATCAATGTCCGCCAGTAGTGCACGATACAGGTCCAGTTTACGAAACCCTTTGTGTAAGCACACTGTTTATTGTACGCGCGCGCTCGCGCGTGTGTGTGCGTGCGTGTGTGTGTGTGTGTGTGTGCGTGCGTGCGCGCGCGTGCGTGTGTGTGTGTGTGTGTGTGCGTGTGCGTGTTGTGTGTGTGTGTGTGTGTGTTTGGGAAGGGCGGTGAGCGCACACTCGAATTCTCATCTGCATCACGGTCCATATACTGCACAGCCACTTGCTTTAAAACATATATTCCCATTGAAAAAAGAATAATGCCAGACATCACTGATGCAGTTACACCTTGGCTTTTTTCGGCCCGGTCTCGCCATTTCATTGCGATAGCAATAAAATAGCCCATCGGCACGGGCTTGTTGCCGCGATATTCTGACATCTTGTTTTAGATGACGTTTACGTAGATGAAGGACTTGGCAGCGAACAGGCAGCCTATGAGGCCGAGCGTGCACGCACACATCACACACACACTATATATATATATATATATATATATATATATATATATATATATTTATTCATTTATTCAAAATACCTTACAGGCCCACTGAAGGGCATTGAGTAAGGGGGGCATCAGTATACAAACGGAATAACAATAAAGGAGAAAAGCAGGCGAAAAAATATATACATATATAAAAGATTACAAAAATAAAAAGTCAAGGCGCAACAGCGTTATACAATGCTAGAGTGCAACGAATTCAGGTTGTCACGAAAGATTTCACGGTTACAAATGGATACAACATGATCCGGAAGACCGTTCCAATATGCAATGGCTCGAGGTAGTGATGATAAGTTAAATGCCTGCGTGTGACCATGAATGCGCATAAAACTACGGGCATTGTGAATGCGCTGGGAAGTGCGCGCAGGAGAATAAAGTGGCAAACAGTGAATTTCGTTACTATAAATGTACCTATGAAACAGACATAAAAGAGCAATGTTGCGGCGTATTTCTAGTGACTGAAATGCAAGGTCTTGTTTTATTAGGGTAATACTTGAATGATAGTCGTAGTTTCCGGAGATGAATCTCGCTGCCCTATTCTGGACGGCTTCCAACATACGTACCAAGTAATCTTGATATGGTGACCATGTGGATGATGCATACTCTAGCTGTGGGCGAACATAAGTAATATATGATAATGCGCGTATGTTAGAAGGAGCGTTGCGCAAGTTTCTGCGGAGATATCCGAGAGATTGAGATGCTTTCGATGAGACAGCTGCTATATGCGTAGTCCAGGATAGATCCGATGTAAGGTGAACGCCTAAATATTTGTAAGATGGTGTAGCTGACACAACGGCATTATTAATCTTATAGTGAAATGCTGAATTGTTATGCTTTCGAGTGAACGAGATTAACTTGCATTTAGAGGCGTTAAAGGACATCTGCCAAGTTTCGCACCACCGGAAGGTTAGGTCAAGGTCATTTTGGAGAGCGGAATGATCATTAAAACATTTAATGTTGCGGTATAAGGCGCAATCGTCAGCGAACAGCCTAACTGTGGATGAAAGGTTATCGGGCAAATCATTAATGTATATTAGAAAAAGTAACGGACCTATTACACTGCCTTGGGGAACACCGGATGTGACGTCGCAAAGGTTAGATGAAATGTCGTTGATCAGCGTAAGCTGCTGACGTGAAGACAGGAAGCTTCGTAGCCAAGACAGGATTAATGAATCAATACGGAGTGCGGCCAATTTAGAGATTAAACGACAATGAGGGACAGTATCGAATGCCTTGGCGAAATCAAGGAAGAGGCAATCAGTTTGTTCGTTAGCGTTCATATTAAAGTGAAGGTCAGTCGTGAATTCGAATAACTGGGTGTCACATGAGTAGCCTTTTCTAAAGCCATGCTGATGGGAGAAGAAGAAGTTGTGCGATTCAAGGTGATCGTAGATATGAGAAGCCACGATATGTTCTAGTAGTTTGCAAGAGATGCATGTAAGTGAAATGGGTCGATAATTACGGGGCGAGTGCCTGTCACCGGACTTAAATACGGGAATCACCTTACCAATCTTCCAATCCTTGGGCAGTTCGCCTGATGATAGCGACTGGTTAAATAGGAGACAGAGGAAGCGGCTGGAAATATCTGTGGTGTTCTTCAGTATTTTAGAGTTAATGTTATCAATACCTGATGAAGTAGAAACCTTAAGATTCGTGATGAGTTGGGCTATACCTTCGGCAGTGACAATGATTGGGGCCATTAAAGCGAAAGGGTGATCTGGAATAAATGGCACATTGGAACAATCTTCCTGTGTAAAAACAGACGCGAAGTATTCATTGAAAGCAATAGCGGAAGCTTCATCAGAAAGCGGCGTTAGTTCACTATCGTGTATTGTAATGTGATTAGGAGACTTGTTGTAGGGTGAAATTATTTGCCAGAACTTTTTGGGGTTATTTTTGAGAAGTGACGGCAAGTCCTGCGAATAATATTTCTTCTTCGCTGTGTCTAAGGCTTTACAATAGTCTTGTAAGCAGACCTTGTATTTATCCCAGTAGGACACAGAGCCAATGCGTTTTGCGGTATCATAGAAACGTTTCTTTTTATTGCGCAATGTTCGAAGATGTTTAGTAAACCAAGGGTTAGTTTTATCGTTGGAAGCAGAGATCAGCGGCACAAGCTGGTCAACTAACTCTAATAATTTTACTTTAAAAAGAATCCAGTTTTCGTTCACGGTTCGAGAGGCAAATGACGGCAAAAAAAGTTCCTGATAAAAGTCTTCTAGCTCCGTCCTGAATTGATGAAAATTCGCACGGTTATAATCCCGGATTGTTTTTCTCACTGAGCCTGTGAGAGTTACAGGTAGGTTGATTTGGAAGTTAAGGAGCTTGTGGTCGCTAAATCCTTCTATGTAAGAAATCGCTCCAGTGGTTTCTGGTGCATTAGTGAAAACAAGGTCAAGTATGTTAGTACCACGGGTGCATTGGTGAACAACTTGTGATAAGTTGTAATCGAGGGTTACTTCGAGAAAAAGTGATGAGGCGTGACATTTGGTAGTCATGGTAGACCAATCAATGAGCGGGTAGTTGAAATCGCCAAAAAGGTATATAATGTCAGCTGAATAGAGTTGCGTAGCTCGTTCTATGTTGTCACGTAGATCTTTGGGGAAAGAGGAATGGGCATCCGGTGGACGATAACATGCTCCTATAAGTATTTTTGCATAATATGTAACGCATGCTGTCCATGTTATCTCTGTAGAGGGGTTAGTATCAAGGGGAACTGATGACACTGTCTTTTTTACTGCTATTAGGACGCCTCCTCCTCTTCTATCGACACGGTCACGTCGATATATGTTATAGTTGTGTTTATCTGGGAACAGTTCCTCGTTGGTTACGTCTGGATAGAGCCAAGTCTCCGTGAGTATTAATATGTCGGCATCACTATCATCTAAGTAAGAACTCAACTCGTCCCTCTTGGGAAGTAGGCTTCGAATGTTAGTAAAAGACACAGATAAAGATGGTGACTTAAACTGACTCCGCTTACGCGTGCTCGTGTTAGCCTCTAGCTATCTCGTAGACAACACAACCATGTTGCTAGAGTGATCGAAAACGTAGGTGTTATTGTCAATGCGAAGTTTATCAACGGATAGCTTAAAGCGTTTGTTTTGAGCCTTTGCGAATTCCAGAAGTTTTTGGCGAGCTTGTCGCGTTTTCATGGAAAAATCTTCGCGTATGTAAAAATTAGTTCCCTTAAGCTTACGCGATTTTGACAAAATTTGCTCTTTGTCCTTAAAAAATGTGAACTTGACAATAATTGGCCTTCGTATATCTGTGTTAAATCTGCCCAGTCTGTGCACGCGCTCTAATTGTGGACTAGATATGGAAGTGCCTAGGTGGTCTGAACAAAACTTCACTATCTTATCTTCTGAGACTGCCCAGTTCTCATTGGGGTCATCTTCGATGCCGAAAAATAGAAGGTTAGACCGACGTAACCTATTTTCTGCCTCGTCGCACCTATTCGTGATTTTTGACAGTTGGTTCGTCACATCGTGCAAAGCGTCAACAGAGCCAGAAGGGGCGGTCACAGACCGAGTAGCGGTGATTTCTTCTAGTGAAATCACCTTGGTACTCAAAATTCTAATTTCGCTGTCTGCTGCTTTCATTTTGTCCGACATGGCACGAAGGGCGTCAGCATCTACACCAGCCCCATCAGCAATTCGAACAGCATTGGCTCTTTCAAGCGTTTCCACTTTGCGCTTTAGCTGCTTAATTTCAATCTCGGCGGTAGCATGTTTAGAGAGCAAAGCTTCGTAACTTTCCTTCAGATCGCGTATTTCAGTAAGGGCTAGAGCGAATGCGTCGGCCTCCGTCTTATTCATAGGACCGGGATTTGATTCCACATCACCGGCCAGGATTAATAAAAGTTCGCGCATGGCACCACATACATACATGCAAGATAATAATCGCTTCAAAACACTCCTAAGTTCAGGTGGGCATGACACCGCAAGGAAGCAACGGTTGCTACTTCTTATGCAAGAAGCATTATTTAAGTAACCAACCTGAAACAGCAAAGGCCGTAAGCATGGCATCCTTCCAGCGGTGTCGAGCCCAAAGCAGCAAGTCGTAGACTGACGCTTAAATAGAGCACTGCGCTGTCCAGCCATCGTGACAGAAGAGCAATGTTGCCAGGTGAGAAGGTCGTTTTCATCCATGTTTGGAAAACCGAGCGTGACCGGTCGCCATTTCAGAAGCCAGGAATTGGGTACCAGCCAAGACGAGCCAGAAACTCCCCTGTGCGCAGCACAGCTGAGGTCAGTCAGCCAAGAGGCGTTTCCCTTTCGCGAGCAGGTGAAATCATTCACTGCGCGAGGAATGGGCGTCGAACATGGTGAAGTTGGACTGGAGCTAGGCGCAAGAACCGAAGCAGGCCAGGAGGCGCCCAGCAGCCCACAGCATGCTGCCCAGGTAACAGTGACCTGAAACAGCAAAGGCCGTAAGCATGGCATCCTTCCAGCGGTGTCGAGCCCAAAGCAGCAAGTCGTAGACTGACGCTTAAATAGAGCACTGCGCTGTCCAGCCATCGTGACAGAAGAGCAATGTTGCCAGGTGAGAAGGTCGTTTTCATCCATGTTTGGAAAACCGAGCGTGACCGGTCGCCATTTCAGAAGCCAGGAATTGGGTACCAGCCAAGACGAGCCAGAAACTCCCCTGTGCGCAGCACAGCTGAGGTCAGTCAGCCAAGAGGCGTTTCCCTTTCGCGAGCAGGTGAAATCATTCACTGCGCGAGGAATGGGCGTCGAACATGGTGAAGTTGGACTGGAGCTAGGCGCAAGAACCGAAGCAGGCCAGGAGGCGCCCAGCAGCCCACAGCATGCTGCCCAGGTAACAGTGACCTGAAACAGCAAAGGCCGTAAGCATGGCATCCTTCCAGCGGTGTCGAGCCCCTATATATATATAAATATATATATAAATATATATATATATATATATATATTTGGTGGGGGGGGGCAGCATAAGCTCAAACATTGCTCAAAAGGCGCGCTTCAAACAAAGTCTGCAAGAATTCAGCTTGTCTTTTTTCACTAGCAATGTGGAGCACTGGATAAGCATCGCAGAAGAAGGGTCACTCCACGCACCATAGTTTTCAATAAAAAAAGAAAAGTACCGAAGTTCATTGGGTTGTAGCGGGCTGCTCAAGCACAAAATACTGAAAACTTTTGCGGTTGTTAATGTGCGCTTGTCCTGATTATAACACCACCTTCTGTTCAACACCGCCTTCTGTTGATTATAACACCGCCTTCTCCTTGTGTTTGAACGACGCGCTGCGTGGGCCGAGTCCTGACCGTTGTTCGTTCCCGCTCGTCCTATATGTGTTCTTTTTAGTCCTCTTATATACTTGACCGGCACGCTGCAAGACCCAAGCTGCTGCCCACGTGATGTTTTAGTTCGCACTCATTGCTTCCCCTTGCGATGAATATCTCACCATTTTTCAATGTTCATGCCCGATTTTGACGACAATGATGGTGTGAGACCCATGAGCCTTCATTTTAAGTATACTCATTTCCCACTGTTATCACATAGGTGACTTGTACAGGCTTGCTTTCATAAGCGCGCTTGTGCCCTATTTTTTTTTTTTGCCTCCAGCTGCGAGCAATTTATTGCGAGAGAAGTTATATGGACATTCTAAACGAGCTTTTGCTATGGTCATCGCCGCCGTGCTCCCTACAAAATCCACACTGATAACCTCTCTTTGTCATTCTGTGCTACCCGCAAGTGATGGTAAGTGAGATGATGTGGTGAACGCTACCAGTCGCGGAAAGTACAAGCGAGCCGGCCTGTCCGTTGCTCGGAAGTTGCATGTGACAACATCGCCTGCCCCCGCCTACTTGTTATATACCTGCCGCTGAGAGCTAAAATAGCAAACCTCTTTGCCTCGAACGAACATCAAAAATAAAAACGCGGGGAAGAGGATCTTCCGCAGCCCCTGTGAAATTCCACTTTAAGAGTTCAGTGGTGATGGCTACACGCGCGCTTTTTCAACAAGCATCAGCGCACGGCTCGTATACCATGCCGCGTGTTGCGCTTTTAACAGGAAGATGTTGTGCCAAAAAATATTTCTCCATGCGGTGGATGTATTATCTTACAACAGTGTTTTGAAGAAGTACGAGATATTGAAGGCAAAGGAGTCAACTAGCAGCCTTACTTCCTGAACTTTGTTTATTACTATCGCATTCATTGCTTCGCCATTGCACTGAAACTTATCTTGTTTCTTTCATACATCAGAAGTACGAGAGGGTCATACGGAAAGTTCGCTCCCGCTTCAAGTTAAGCATAGCCATACCTATAATTGTTAGTTCATAGGGACGTTGTACTTTAAACACGAAGAAAATCCTTAGCAGTGTTCCTCTTCTTGCAGACCAAGAGTCCGCCTTCGAGAGCGCTGTTGAACAATCATCGTTGGAATCCGCCCTACAACAAAGCAACTACGGTGAGCAACTATGTTGCTGCACTTCTTGTATTTTCGTTATCTCTTCATACAACAAATGTGTGCAGTGCATGATTTTCGAGAAGGTGCAGAATTTCCTAGCCTAATTAGGCATGTGTCTTTCTCCAAAAAGATATATTTGCATTCTGCTTAGAAAGGAGGCCTTCAGATTTTATGGGTCAATTTTGACGGAGCTTTGCAATAGTGTGGTACTTACCACAATACTAGAAGAAATGCGTGGAATTTTATTTAGACTACCACTACAGGATATTGACTCAGAAGACATATATAGAGATATCTGTGGATCGTGTTATCAGTGAAGGAAAGTGTAAACTGAAGGGCTCTTTTTGTTTGTTAGACACAATAATGAGAACTATGAGACAATAATGCCAGAAAAAGTATACAGGATGTTGTTATTAATTGTAGTGTGAATATGAAGAAAGAAAACAGGTCGAAACGACGACTTGTGACTGGCAGGATCCAAACCTGCGACCTTCAGATAACGCGCCTGATGCGCTACCACTGAGCTATAGTGGTAGCTCAGTGGTAGAGCATTCTCTGGTTCAGTACACAGGGTATATATGTGTATTTAAATGTGGAACTGTCAGCTAGCGCCACGGGTTATCATTAAGGCGAGTGTGGAACACACCCCTATCGGAAAAATTGCCATGGTGGATACTGGAAAACATGGTGGGCGTAGTGGAAATAATAGTGGGCATGGTGGAAATAATAGTGGGCATGGTGGAAATAATAGTGGGCATGGTGGAAATTATGATGGCTATGGTGGGACGTAGTGGAAAATATGGTGGTTATGCCGGGGCATACTGGGTGGTATGGTGTACAGATGATGGGTGTAGTGGAAATGATGGTGGAAAGCAGAGGCTAGATAGTGGGCAATAATGGGACACTCTGCCCACCATTGCGATAATGCTGGGTAGCCCTAAGCATATGGTGGGTGGTGCTTATTATGGTGGGCTACATGGTGTACCAAGTTGAGAAACTCTTCCCACCATTGCGATAATGCTGGGAAGCACTAAGCAGATGATGGGTGCTGCTTGTTATGGTGGGCCACATGGTGTAACAAGCTGAGAAGCTCTGCCCACCATCGCGATAATGCTGGGAAGCAGTAAGCAGATGATGGGTGTGCTTATAATGGCGGGCAACTTATATAGTGTACCAATCTGGGATCAGTACACTACATGTTCTACCACCATGATTTCCATCAAAGTTAGGCCTACCGACCGAGCCCGTACAATTGTGTTATCCGTGCTTCCGGGTTTCAGAATACACGATTTCGACGATTAAGTATGACAATACAGCGCAGTCATGGCATCAATTAACCTAAATGAAGCATTTTTCATTGTGTATGGTGTCCGCTCAAGAAGCAACAAACATCGATGCGACGCGATTAAAGCACTCCCAGAGAACGTAATTAAGTGTCTTCTCACCGACAGCCACCAGTCGCACTCGCCGGCACTTCTCTACCTTTTGTACGAGAACTCAGACGTGGCAATTGGTATGCTTGGTGAACCAACATGAAGCGTAATGTTTCCGGCACACTGCATTCGTTTTGGCCAAGCCGTTATGAAGTTGCTTTAGCGAAAAAGCTACAGCATTGCGCTGGCGCGACCGCCCTCTACATTGCGCGAAAAGCATCCAAATACTCAATCAAATAAATTAGGCGGGCGTATCTATGGAATGAGCCTAGAGTCGTCATAAAGCGTGAGCAGATGTCATCCTTTAGAACGAACGCGAAACGGATATTAAACTTGGCAGACCCCGCCGGTAAACTGTTGCTGCTCCTCAGTTCACTTGGTTTTTTTCTTGAAGTTGTGAATTGTAAAAAAAAAATAGCACTAGTGCCATTAACATAGTGGTAATCGTTACAGGCCGCAGTTGCTTGTGTTTAATAAATGTGCAATTTTTAGTAGCAGGTGTAGATCTTATCTACGTTGTGTACACGACAAACATAACTTAAGTTGAACCGTAAGTTTGTATGCCAACTAAGTATTTAACACCCTTACAACGTCATGTTGGTGTGGCGCAGTGGTTAGCGTCTTCAGATGGGAATCCGCTGGTTGCACGTTCGATCCTCCGTGGCGCCTTGTTTTTCTTTTTTACGGGACGGGTGTTTTTTATACTGTTTTTATAGAATTCTTTTTTATTTTTTGTGGCAGCTCGTCACGGTGATTATGACATCATTTCGCGCTCAAGTGTCGCCGGCACTGCAGCACCCACCATACCCATCATGCGCCATGGTGGGCGTTTCCCACCATTCACCCACTACACTAATCCACTATAATGGTGGGTGGTGGTTTCCACCATGCCCACCATTCGTTTTTTTTCCGATAGGGACGTGATCGCCTGTTTGGCGTCACTTGGCACGTGATCATATTACGCGATGGCAGCTGGCCAACACTTCCTCGCATACCACCTCAATGCATCAAGCCTGCCAGAGTGAGACTCTCGTTATGAATAAAGGAAAGCAAACTTAAGGGCTC
Organism: Rhipicephalus annulatus; assembly: GCA_013436015.1. Lineage (NCBI taxonomy): Eukaryota > Metazoa > Arthropoda > Arachnida > Ixodida > Ixodidae > Rhipicephalus > Rhipicephalus annulatus. The sequence continues at coordinate 99,244 of WOVY01002985.1, read as the reverse complement.
GTTGTCATTGTTAGACACAATATTGTTGAAGAGAGCCAACAGGCATTAATTCCAAGGACAGCATAGGAGTTGCTATCAGGAGTAATTGTAATGCCAATGTAATGAAAGGGAATGGGGTGTAAAGATGACTTGCAACTGGCAGGATCCAAACGTGATGTTGCGCGTTCTCTATGTCAAATCATGAGTATTCTTCAGTGTCTAATAATTGTCTGTTATTGGGATAGTTGGCACATCGTTATAAAGAGAACCTCTTGATGCATAAAACACTCGTAAATAAAAATTGTGGAACTCTGAAACCTGAACTTTAAGAGTATAACGTAATAGAGATAACCTGTCTCTTCTGCGTATATCTAACACTTAGCGGATGAAATCTTCACGAGCTTGCTATGAACCTACTACGTGGCCTGAAGGGAATAGGTGCAGTAACTAGTGTGCCTTTTTTTAGTGGGTGGCCGGCTTGAAGCCATCAAGTCATTATGATAATCGCGTGTTCTGACGCCCGACGGCAATGTACTCTTGTACCATGCAGTATTGCTGCGACTTTTCATGGCGTATTCTGAAGCACGTACGCAGCATACGTACGCTTGTAAAACATCAAAGTTAGTTTAACTTCACTTTCAAGCAAGTGAAGTTAATTTTGCTGTAATCGCAGTCAGCGGCGTTGCTCCGTGGTAGAACGTGGGCTTGCCACGCAAACGACCCGGTTTCCATTCCCAAACTCCCGGGGTTCATTTCGCATTATGACTCAGGATCTGAGTATTATTGATTTTATTTGCATCATTTACAAGATTTCGTTCGTACATAAGATGATTTCTCGCTTACAACCAACGAAGCCGACGAAGTCCCATTTTCTGTTAAAAAACGAAAAAGCACATCAATGTACAAGAAGCTTTCTCTTTTCCTGGGCTTGCTCATTCTTCCGGTGGGGTTAAAGGCATCTAGAATTTTCCATCCTATGCACCAGCCTGGCAACTTACTGTTGCAAGCAAAATACTTATCAGATGTTCCTTCAGGAGGTTGGAGGCGTTAGGCTCCATTGGCCGATAGGCAGGCACGAAGCGATGCGTTATCTGCTCACCAGCACCCCCTAGCGTCTTCACACACGCTTTGAGTGACTAAAGCGAACAGACGGCCACGTTGGCAAAAGCAAGAACGCTGCTGCACCCACCGACGCTGGTGTTTTTTCACGTCGAAGATATCGCGTCGTTGTCGTATACGCTGTTTTCCCGCAGAATCATTGGTTGGCTGGATATCCGACTTTTTTTTCAGCTTTCACAATTTGTGCGCTTCATTTATATTAACTCGCCTTCGATGCCGGTTTCATCAGGAGTTCCCCAGGGTTCTGTGTTTGTACCCCTCTGATTCCTATTTGACATCAATGACCTCCCTTAGCACACTTCTGTGAAAATACGCCTTTTCGCAAATGACTGCGTCGTCTATGATGCTGTTGAATCGCCACTAAACATGCCATTCTCAACAATTCATTTTCCGGATTTTTCTAGCTGGTCCAATTCTTGGTAAATGAATGTTAACCTCCCCAAAATAGTCATTATGCCATTTACTAGACATTCGTGCTCATTGACTTTTGACTAATGTTCCCCGCAGGGGCGCCTGTGAAACCAGGCGTTTGGTGTGTAGCGACACCACGGACCCGAGCTAACGGGGGAGTTTCGACTCCCTCCCACGCCTAGCCGTGCGTGGCTTTGCCGTGTCCGGGGAAAAGGGGATCCTGGGGGTTGAGCCGACGCTGGGTGATTGGACCTTTAAGGCCCCCCGGCAGAGGCAACACACCCCTTTGGCCCCGGCTTCACGTAGACGGCACCCCTGGGCTGACCCACCCAGGGGAAATCGGCAGTCGCCTTTTCCTATTTCTCTCTCTCTCTACATCTTAGTCTTTTCTCGTCTTTAAATCTATGCTGTCTTCTTCTCTCTTCCATTTACTTCCGATTTTTCCTGGCGGCAAGGGTTAACCTTGTGTATGTGCTCTGTCTTGGGCACAATACATTTGGTTATAGCGGCTGTGTACAGCTGACGTTGACATGCCCCATATAAATTTGGGACTTGTCACGTCCCCGTGTTGGGCTCCATGGTGGGTGGCTGGCATGGCTGCTGAACTCACATTTAGTTAATGGCTTTTTCTTCTCTCCCTTCACTGCACGATCGTCCTCTCCCGAAGAGAGGGCGCACCGAAGACTTTTGCAATTATTTCAGCAAACCGAAAGAAACCTTTCCCCGCTACCATGTAATTCATTGTGAAACCGCTGAAAAGAACGCCAGGACTATTTCACCTTTCGTTGTTTCCAAATGCCTCACCACTACACTTGGACCAGGTTACCAGGCTACAAGAATGGCCAGTGGGGATCTCCTCCTCGAGGTAAAAAGTCAGAGCCAGTATAAAAACCTCTCAAAACTAGAATCGTTTGGAAACATACCTATCTCAATTACACCACACCGCTCACTCAACACTTCCCGAGGCGTTGTATCTGAACAAGACTTGCTTGACCTGACTGAAGGTGAGCTCCTCGAGGGCTGGAAGGACCAGCAGGTGACACAAGTACAAAGAATTAAAATTAGGCGTGATAAGAAGGAAATCCCAACGAAACACATAATTGTGACATTTTGCACCAGCACCCTGCCTGAACATCTCGAAACAGGATACTTGAAGTTGAATGTGAGACCTTACATTCCCAACCCACGACGTTGCTTCAAATGCCAGCGTTTTGGTCACGGCTCTCAGAGTTGCCGCGGCCAACTCACCTGCGGAAAGTGTGCCACCACAGGACACGCTACGGACGAGTGTAAGGTGGAGGATGGGGCCCACTGCGCAAACTGCGATGGTGCCCATCCCGCATACTCCCGAACCTGTCCAACATGGAAAAAGGAAAAAGAAATTGTTACAATCAAAATCACACAAAACATTACTTTCCGAGAAGCCCGTCAACAAGTATCTGGTCTTTTCACAAACAAACCATCGTTTGCCGATGTAGTGCAAGAGGGGGCAGCACTACAACGGCCTGCGGCAACTGCCCATGCCAGGCACAGTGTGCCCAGGCGGTCGCCAATGCCCCCACCCACGGCGGGAACAGCCAAGGCTGCCCTGCCACTCCTCCCCACGGCGACAACCAAGGCCGCTGCAAGCTCTTGCAGCGGCCAGGGTATCCCAGCACCAAAGGAGGTTCCTTCGACCTCTAGCCCAAGAGGACCGAAGGTTTCGCCCCCCGAGGTGAAGGAGACCCCAGGGTCAGCCGATATGAAGGCCTCGTCTCACCAGGCGAGGTCCCAAGCCCAAAACATCAGCTCGCAAATGCGGGCACGTTGCCTCTGAGGAGGCAATGGACACCACGGCACCCCTGGTGCAGAAAGATCGGCGTAGCTCCCTGGAGCGCGCCAAAAGAAATAAAAAGCCAATAACGGGGCCCGGCGACGGCCCTGTTCTTTGAGTCTTAACGCTTAGCTTAAGAAGCAGACACACCCATTGTTCCTTACACACAGCACTACGTTACCTCCAATATGGCAACACAAATAATACATTGGAACGTCAGAGGACTCCTTAGAAACCTCGATGATGTTCAAGAGCTCTTTTGCAAACATTCGCCGAAAGTGCTGTGTGTTGTGTTCATATCGCGATAGGCTACACCTGTCGTAGTTGTCAAGTTGCGGTGATAAGTGAATGATCGCCACTGCGCATGTGTAACCTGGAGCCACTTGTATATAGGGGCGTGTGCCCTACGTTACGGGGTCGTTGTGCTGTTTGGAGGCTGCCCGTTGGCATGCCTGAATAAAGGATTCGAAAAGCATGCCCTGGCTCTGAAGTTACAACATGTTTGGCGACGAGGATGGGATCCAGACAGCAGGAAAAACAGCAGCTGTTCGGGGTGCCATGCTCGGAAAGCTTCCAGAGTTCGATCCGGACGGTGACAACTGCGATGTTTTCTTCGAGCGATTTGAGTGTTTTGCAGCTGCTAACGACATCGCAGAGGATAAGAAGTTGCAAGTGCTATTGACGTCCATCGGGGAGAAGGCATACGTCACGCTGAGGAGCCTTCTTCTGCCGAAAACGCCTACCCAGGAGACGTATGACGTGGTCATCGCAACGCTGAAAAAGCACTACACCCCGAAGTGCTCCGTGGTTACGGAAAGATACCGTTTTAACCAACGCAATCAAGAACCGCACGAAAGCATCAGCGACTTCATAGTAGGACTCAAGAAACTGGCTGCAACATGTGAGTTCGGCACCTTTCTTGAGCAAGCCCTGCGAGATCGTCTCATCGCGGGATTGTGTTCCGACAGCATACGGTGCAGGCTTCTGGCGACACCTGATGCAGAATTAACCTGGGAGCGCACCTGCAGCATTGTAGCAGCCATGGAATCTGCTACTAGAGGCACTCGGGAAATGGTGGCGACCCTCGCAACAGGGACCCCGTCGACAGCGACGTTCACTGGAACAAGGAAACGGCAGCTGGACAACGGCAAGCACCCGCTGGGGACTACGCACGGAGTTTCATGCCGAAAACCACTTCAGCTGCAGGTACACAAGAGACTAAGGGGTGTCATCGTTGCGGTGGGCGGCACTCTCCTGTAAGTTGTCCGTTCATGAACAGCCGTTGTTTTAAATGTAACAAGAAAGGCCATGTAGCCAAAATGTGTAAAACTAGGGCGCCTATTCATTGCCTGGCGAATGATGCAACGCGTGATGAGTTGTTGACACTGTGTCACACAGACCGTAGGTCGGGCACGCCTGCCATTGTGGTGCCGTTGCTGATAAACGGAAAAAAGATTTCGATGGAGCTAGATACAGGCGCAGCCGTATCGGTAATGTGTGAAACAGAATGTTTAAAGCATTTTCCCGATGCAAGTTTCAGGGAAACAGATGTTAGGCTAGTCACCTACAATGGCACGCCTGTCACGGTCAAAGGTATTATGGATGTTGATGTAAAGTACCAGAGCCAACACGTTCGCTTGCCACTAGTGATTGCTAAGGATAGCACCGGGGCTAGAATGCCAACATTATTGGGGCGGGAGTGGCTAACGAAAATAAAACTCGACTGGCTGAATGTGGTACGGGTGCAGAACGTACGTGAAGAAGCACAGATAACTGATAAGTACCGCGAGGTATTTCAACCAGGATACGGGGCCATTAAAGGGTTTCACGCTAGTATTGTGCTTAAGAAAGGCGCTACTCCTGTTTTTTGTAAAGCGAGACCAGTGCCATACGCGTTACGCGAGCAGGTAGAACAAGAGCTGCTTAATATGGAGAAGGCAGGCATTGTGTACCGCGTGAGGCACAGTGCTTGGGCCACCCCACTGGTGGTTGTACCGAAAAAGAATAATGGCATTCGACTGTGCGGGGATTACCGGGTCACCGTCAATCCTTTCGTGGTAGTTGACCATTACCCTCTACCGCTGCCTGAAGATATATTCACCACGTTGCAAGGTGGAGCTGTGTTTTCAGTTCTTGACCTGAGTAAGGCGTATCTGCAACTGGAATTAGATGAGCACGCTCAGGAACTGCTCACCATTAACACGCATATGGGCCTTTTCCGGTACAGGCGCCTACCCTATGGTGTAGCCTGTGCACCAGCCGCCTTTCAGGCGGTAATGGACCAAGTCCTGAGGGGCTTGCAAGGCACGGCTTGCTATCTTGACGATGTCATCATAGCGGGAGTTAGCTACGAGCAGTGTCGTGAAAGAGTTGAACAAGTGCTCATGCGCCTAAGCGAATACGGTATCAAGGTCAACGCGGAAAAGTGCAGCTTGTTTAAAAAAAGAGTAACCTACTTGGGGCACGAAGTTGATGGCAATGGGTTGCACCCTACCAGTGACAAAGTAAGGGCGATAAAGAATGCACCCAAGCCAGACAATGTCACGCAACTAAAGGCATTTTTGGGACTGGTCAATTTTTACGCAAAATTTTTACCAAATGTAGCTACAGTACTGGAGCCTCTTCATGGCTTGCTGCGCAAGGAAACCAAGTGGCACTGGTCCCGACTATGTGACGACGCGTTCAACAAGTGTAAAACGTTGTTGACGGATGAAAGTGTGTTGGAAATATATGATGTGGCAAAAGAAATTCAGCTCACGTGTGACGCTTCGGAGTATGGCCTAGGAGCCGTACTATCGCATGTCGTGAACGGCCAAGAGAAGCCTATCGCTTTCGCCTCAAGATCGCTGTCAGTGTCCGAGCGGAACTACGGACAAATAGAGAAAGAGGCACTGAGCATAGTATTTGGAGTAAGAAAATTCCACAAGTATCTATATGGCAGGGCATTCAACGTTTTAACGGATCACCAACCACTGACGGCTCTTTTCGACCCACACCGACATTGCGGTGCCGTGGCAATTGCCAGGGTACACAGATGGCTGACATTTCTAGCAGACTATCGGTACAAAATTACGCATAAGCCGGGCTCCGCCATATCGCATGCTGATGCTTTGTCACGGCTACCGTTGTCGGAGGGGGGGCATGACGAGGACACAATTTGCTACTTTTCCACGTTGTCAGATTTGCCGCTGACCGCGAAAGACATTGAGCGTGCAACAGGGTGTGACAGTTTGCTGCGAGTTGTGCGAAATAGGGTATGGCAAGGTTGGCCAAACACTGTCAGTGCGGAACTGCAACCGTTTTGGGTTCGCCGATTTGAGCTCACGGTGGACGAGGGCTGTATTGTTTGGAATAACAGGGTTGTTGTTCCTGAAAGCTTGAAGACTGTAGTACTAGCACTCTTGCACGAACAGCATCTCGGGATCTCAAAAATGAAGGCTGTTGCACGGTCAATGGTCTGGTGGCCGGGTATCGACGATGCCCTTGAACAGGCGGTGCGCAAATGTAGTATCTGTCAGGCAGTACTTCCTGCAGCGCAGCCAGTTCCTTTGTTTCCATGGAAAGTTTGTGAACACCCGTGGCAACGAGTCCACTTGGATTTTGCGGAAAAAGAATCGCAAATCTTTCTTATTGCAGTAGATGCTTTTTCCAAATGGATAGAGGTTAAGTGTATGCAGTCGACAACGGCTGCGAAAACAGTCGAGGCTGTGCGTTCCTGGTTTGCGTCGCACGGGTTGCCTGTGGAAGTGGTTACTGATAACGGGCCTCAGTTCCGCGCAGCGGAATTTCTAACTTTCCTGAAAGCGAATGGCGTGAAACATACGCTCACCCCACCGTATCATCCGCAATCTAATGGAGCGGCCGAGCGAGCGGTGCAAACAACTAAGAAGGCTCTCCTGAAGCAGTTAATGGATGACGAAAGGAAAGGTACAAACAGGTCACTACAACATCGCCTAGATAATTTCTTGTTCGCGTACCGCACAACCCCGCACACTTTCACTGGGAAATCACCAGCAGAATTGTTCCTGCGACGGAAACTGAGGACCCGCTTATCGTTGCTACGACCAGATGTGAACGGTGTGTTGACTGACCAAGCAGAGGAAGTGAAAACATCCGCTGACAAGCGGCGCGCAGTGTTTCGTTCTTTTGCGATGAATGAGTGCGTACTGGTACGATCAGTGCGTGGAGAGACTGTGAAGTGGTTACCGGGTAGAGTGTTGCAGGTAAAATCAATATGCACATACTTAGTGTTGGTGGGAAATCGTGTGCGATATGTGCATGCCGATCATTTGCGCCACTCCTGTCTGGAACGGGAGAAAGAGCCAGCTGTGGACGACGAGTTCGAGCTGCCGCATGTGCCCGAAGAACGGGACCCTACTACTTCGACGACGACGCTGCCACCGATTACACAACACCAGTCGAGCACGGAGCGTATGCCGCAGCCGGACATGACTACGCTCCGAAGAAGCACCCGACAACGCCGGGCGCCTGATCGCTGGGGCTATAGTAGCCGTACTTAAAGTTTGTCAGAAAGGGAGTGTTGTGTTCATATCGCGATAGGCTACACCTGTCGTAGTTGTCAAGTTGCGGTGATAAGTGAATGATCGCCACTGCGCATGTGTAACCTGGAGCCACTTGTATATAGGGGCGTGTGCCCTACGTTACGGGGTCGTTGTGCTGTTTGGAGGCTGCCCGTTGGCATGCCTGAATAAAGGATTCGAAAAGCATGCCCTGGCTCTGAAGTTACAACACTGTGTGTACAGGAAACTCATTTAAAATCTAAAAACACGAATTTTTTGCGTCGGTATGTTCTCTTCCGAAAGGACAGAGATGATGCTGCGGCATCATCCGGCGGTGTAGCCATTATTGTTAATCAAAAAGTAGCATGCACACATTTACCACTAAAAACAACACTAGAGGCAGTGGCTGTCCGAGCAGTTCTTTTCAACAAGCTCGTCACCATCTGCTCTCTGTACATACCCCCACACCATCGTCTTGGAAAACGAGAATTCGAGTCCTTAATAGACCAACTACCCGAACCTTATCTGGTCCTTGGTGACCTGAATGCTCATAGCAGTCTATGGGGTGATTCTCGCTGCGACGCACGAGGTCGCCTCATTGAACAGTTCCTTTTTTCCTCCGGCGCCTGTCTGTTGAATAGGAAAGAGGCAACATATTATAACCTCGCCAACAAAACCTACTCTTCCATAGATCTCAGCATCGCATCTCCTTCACTTGTACCATTACTCGAATGGAAAGTTCTAAATAATCCCTATAGAAGCGACCATTTTCCTGTCGTTTTGAGTACACAAACATCATACGAATATCCTCCACGAGTTCCCAAATGGCTTATACACAAAGCCAACTGAGAACAGTTTCATAACAAAGCTCACTTATCTTGGACTGACATATGTGGGCTAAGCATAGATGAAGCTGTGCAGTACTTCACAGCTCTCCTTATTAACACAGCAGCCAAATGCATCCCACAAACATCTGGACAGCCCGGCAAGCGACACGTCCCATGGTGGAACACAGAGTGTCGTAATGCGCGAAAGGAACAGAACAGGGCATGGAGGTTGCTGCGCAAATCGCCGACAGCGGAAAACCTTGAGAGCTTTAAGAAAATAAAGTCTCAAGGCAGGAGAACGCGTCGGCAGGCCAGAAGAGAAAGCTGGCACAAGTTTTTATCGGGGATTAATTCTTATACCCAAGCGGCTAAAGTCTGGAACATGGTTGGTAGAGTAGCAGGAAGACAAGTGCATTCACTCCCACTCGTGAACACACAGGGTGACAGCCTGGAAGATCAGGCGAACTTCCTCGGTGCACACTTCGAGCAGGTCTCTAGCTCTTCACACTATACTGAAGCTTTTCTAAGATACAAAGCAAAAATCGAAAAGCAGAAACTGGAATACAAGTGTACAAAATACGAGGCATACAACCAACCTTTCAACTTAGCTGAGCTACAAACATCACTAAATTCCTGCAGTAATTCTGCCCCAGGCCACGACCATGTCATGTATGAAATGTTGAAAAACCTGCCGCTTGAAACGCGAAAAACTTTACTCTCCCTATACATTGCTATCTGGCTTTCTGGCACCATACCTACTTCCCGGAAAGAAGCCATTGTTATCCCTATTTTGAAACAGGGCAAGGACCCTTCCTCTGTTTCAAGTTATAGGCCAATTGCACTAACCAGCTGCCTTTGTAAACTCTTTGAAAAAATGATAAACCGCCGACTTTTATATTTCCTTGAAACACACAATCTGCTTGACCAATACCAATGTGGGTTTCGAGAGGGTAGATCTACCACCGACCATCTGGTGCGTATCGAGGCACAGATCCGAGACGCTTTCGTCCACAAACAATACTTTCTTTCTGTGTTTCTCGATATCGAAAAGGCTTACGACACAACATGGCGTTTTGGCATATTGAGAGACTTGTCTCGCCTGGGTGTGCGCGGTAGAATGCTTTCTATAATTGAGAGTTACTTGTCCAATCGGACATTCCGTGTCCGAGTGGGCAGTGTTCTCTCACAAACATTTGTCCAGAAAACAGGCGTGCCACAAGGTGGTGTACTTAGCTGCACACTTTTTATTATCAAAATGAATTCCTTGCACTTGTCCATCCCTCGCAATATGTTTTATTGTACATATGTCGACGACGTTCAGCTTGGCTTCAAGTCGTGCAACATGGCAATGTGTGAGCGGCAGGTTCAGCTGGGTTTAAATAAGGTCTCCAAATGGGCAGATGAAAACGGATTTCGACTTAACCCACAAAAAAGCACGTGTGTTTTGTTCTCTCGAAAGAGAGGCATGCACTCGGAACCTGACATTCGACTGAACGGGCAACGTCTGTCCGTCAAAGCCGAGCATAAATTCTTAGGCCTAATCTTGGACAACAAGTTGACATTCGTGCCGTACATCAAGTATTTAAAAACAAAATGTTTAAAAGCTATGAATGTAATAAAAGTGTTGTCACGTACTACGTGGGGTAGTGATAGGCAATGCCTCATGAACCTCTATAGAAGCCTCATTCGCACCCGCTTAGATTATGGGGCCGTTGTCTATCAGTCTGCTACTCAAAGTGCCTTGAAGATGCTGGACCCCGTGCACCATTTGGGCATCCGCCTTTCTACGGGTGCTTTTCGCACCAGCCCCGTAGAAAGCCTTTACGTTGAGTCAAATGAGTGGTCGCTCCATCTGCAAAGAACTTACATGTCCTTTGTTTATTTCCTTAAGGTGAAAGCAGACAAGGAGCACCCCTCATACTCTACAATTAATGATTTGTCGAGCTCAACTCTGTTTCAAAACAGGCCATCGATGAGGCAGCCCTTCTCAGTTCGCCTGAAGTGTCTAGCTGAAGAAACTGCAGTGTCACTTGAACACAGTTTAATGGCTCCTGTAGCATACCCGCCACCGTGGCAGTGGCAGACTATAGACTGCGATGTGTCTTTCCTAGAAGTTACAAAACATGCACCTCTTGCCCACATCCGAACATACTTTTTGGAACTTCAACACAAATACACACGTCCTGAGTTCTTCACAGATGCCTCCAAGACTAACTCCTCTGTGTCCTACGCTGCTGTCGGCCCATCCTTTTCGGATGCTGGCCCTCTACATCCACGCACAAGTATCTTCACAGCGGAAGCTTACGCGATACTTGTGGCAGCTAAACACATCAAACAATTACAAATGCAAAAAGCAGTAATTTATACAGACTCCCTCAGTGTGGTAACGGCTCTGCACAGTCTTAAAAAACAAAAAAAACCCGGTCCTTGTCTCACTTTACTCCATTTTGTACACACTCTACACACTAAAACAACATGTTGTAGTGTGCTGGGTGCCAGGGCACCGTGAGATCCAAGGCAACGTGAGGGCGGATCAGCTCGCTGCATCCGTCCATGAGAGCACCGCCATTACATCCATGTCAATCCCGGCCCTTGATCTTAAGCCGTCTCTCAAACGAACCCTCAGGGACTACTGGAAGAGCAAGTGGGATACACACACACAAAACAAACTACACGTTATTAAGCCACACCTTGGTCATTGGCTGCCCGTATCGAAATCGCGTCATACAGAGGTAACACTAACGAGACTCAGGATAGGACATACATACACGACACACACACATCTTTTGTCCGGTGGTGATCCACCATTGTGTGATAAATGTGGTGAGGCATTAACAGTTCTACACGTTTTAATCCAATGTAACCAATTAGACACTCTTAGAAGACAACACTTTCCATTACCCTACCGACAACATATACCTTTACACCCTGCAATGTTCGTCGGTAGGGAACCGCTTTTTAGTCACAAATCATTGTTAGCGTTTTTTAAAGAAATTCATAGTTTTCATGTCATATACCCGGGCATCCCGTAGCATGACCTCTCCAGAGAGGTTTTTGCTGCGGTGATTACACAAGAAAGCACGTGCCTCACGGCCCTTGGACGCAAGGGTATGAACGTGTGAGGCACTTGTGCTAAAGCCATACATATCCACCATCGTCTTTTATTATCACCAACTTTTTTCATCTATTCACACCACACACACATTTCACGGCATGGTCATCATTTTATTACTTGTATGTTTTTACCCGCCTTACCGCGAGGATTTTTATGGCCCTTATACAGCCGCTAATCACAATCATCGTCCACATTCCATGTCCCATGAATTGGCGCTCTTTGGCCATCAAATGGCCCTTGCGCCAAAAAACACCATATATCATCACTTTTGACTAATGTTTTAACAATGTTAGTCTGTGTAGAGGTACAAATATAAATATTCTGGTATTCTTATGACACATAATTTATCATGTTCCAAACATTATTTCACATGCAACAAAGCCCTAAAAGTTTAGGCTATTTACATTGTTGTTACCAGTTGTTCCTTTTTTCTGTGTTTGATCTGTTCCCACTCTTGACTGTATATGTATATTGCCACTATCTGTGCAATGGAATAGTTGTAAGTGTGAGCTGTGTCCTATCTGCGAAAAAAGAAAAAGTAAGTGTAAGTGTGAACTGTGTATAAATGCCAAGAAAGAAAAACGACTGAAAAGAAAACTTGCCACCAGCCGGATTCAAACCTGCGAGCTTCAAATAACAGTTTCTATTCTCTACCACTCAGCTACGGCGGTGTTCATGTCTTAGATATCTTCGTGTAGTTCGACCATTATCCAGTCTTGAGAGCCAGAATGATTAGTAATGTCATGCATATATATAAAAACTATATGTCTTCTGATATAGGTGCCTGATTGACGGCGCAATGACAATTAGCTGGCCATACGTGTTGCAACCTATGGCGTTAATATTCTTACCTCAAAGCAAGCGTATTACCAAGGACACCGAAAAATTCACATTTTCTTAAAGGTTATCTTGCATTACGCAGTCAAACGCCTTTAGAAAGCCTAAAAACACACCAAGAGAGCAGTGCATATGTATTAGTTTTGAGTATTTTGTCTCCTTTAAAGAGTGGCACCTGCCATGTGTATTCTTTTTTGGAAATCCAGACGGGAAAATTCAGGTTTTGGTTATCAAAAACCAAACAAAACACATTCAAGCTTGTAGTTGGTTACTCCTTTGAATATTTCGTAAAATTCCCGCCACTCAGGAATTGTTTAGTTGTTTGATATTTACAATTTTTAATCACTTTTGAACATAAGTCATTCCTTGGTGAAGCTTAGGTCATCCAAAAACGCGCCCTTAGCAAGCATTAGGTTAGCGAGGAAAGACACCACATAATATGTTATAGCCACAATGGGTGTAAGGGGAGAGATCATATATTTTATTAATCTGCAGATACAATACTTCTGAGCTTGTTCATTAAAGTCGCTATTTCTGAGAGCGAGTGGGTCACAAATATCTGCATAAAGCAGCAAAAACTGGGCGATCCTTAAGCTTGCGCATAAAGAGTTAGAGGCGATAGCAATGTGCTGTTGATACCATGTACGTCAACCATTCAGTATGTACTTTTTATGGCAAGATGTTAATCTTGAAGTTTTAATCAAGATTATTTCATTGTAACAAATAAAGTTTCTAGTCTCTTGTGTCAGTGAAGCTCTTGATATGGCTGCATTCTTTCTAAAGGGTCGCATGCTTCAAACCATGACCAATTGTGCGAGTGACATATTTTCGAACTTGCTAGGCACCCACTACAGGCTTAAAAAATACATGTTGTAACGTGTTTGCCTTTGTAATGGGCGGCCGACTTTCAACCATTAAGTCGTTATGATAATCACATGTTCTGACTTGCGATCATTTGCACCATGCATATAATAAGGTGATATTGCATGCAGTATTGGAAACCTTGTATACAAGACCTATGTATTGTTAAAGCCTGAAAGCTCGACGACTGCTGGTGTTGTCTGTTTCTGATTTGTGAAACGCACTCTGGCATGATTACAAAGGCCGCAGCACCCAGCGACATGTGTCCACGTCTCTCTTCATTGAGTAAGAAAACTATTTTAGCTGGAGAAAATTTCCTGCGTTTCTTTGAGATTTTGACAAGAGCTCTACCTGATGAGTACAGTGATTGAGAGTGTATTTGCATTAAGAAAGTGTAGAATGCGTACAATATAACTAAATATTTGGGTACGTGCGGCCTTTTATTGTATAGTAATATACCTCTGGTATTTTTTAAAGCATGATTGATGGTACGTTGAGCAACTGAATATAGCGGCAGCTGCGTTAGTTTTGTGTGAATCAGCACTTCTTGGTCACTACGCTACGGTAATACAGATAAATGCATACCATTTTTCACCTAATTTAGGAATCCTGTCGAAATGGAGCATAGGATCGAGTAAGTATTTATGAGTTTCTGCTGGTTTCTGCTTCAAGTGACTTCAGCTTGCTATATTCTTACTGAACAACCTTGACTTTTAGCTGACGCTAAGTAAGTATACACCTGGGAACTATCGTTTTTCTTTGTAGATCAGCAATGCAATGTTTTTTTGCAACCTAGGTAGCAGATATGCTAATCAATAACAGACCGAGTATTGTTTAGAAGCAAACGCAGCAGAACATTGCTATCAGAGCTGTATATATCAGAAATCAAATAACTAAATTTATTCATTATTTCGAACTACTTTTGAACCCAAGAACGCTGCAAGAACAGTTCATGGGTTAAAACTGCGGCTACAAACAAAAATACGACTGAACATTTGGTACATCCATCAATGAAAAAAAAACACTCCAAGTGGCTGGCTTTCTCTCAGAAGAAGTTTTCTTTTCTAGACGGATTTCCGCCCCGCCGCGGTGGTCTAGTGGCTAAGGTACTCGGCTGCTCACCCGCAGGTCACGGGAACAAATCGCGGCTGCGGCGGCTGCATTTCCGATGGCGGCGGAAATGTTGTAGGTCCATGTACTCAGATTTGGGTGCACGTTAAAGAAGCCCAGGTGCTCGAAATTTCCGGTGCCCTCCACTACGGAGTCTCTCATAATCATATAGTGGTTTTGAGACGTTAAACCCCACATATCAATCAATCATTAGACGGATTTCCCGCACAAATTTTGGTGGGCAGAGTGCCGCGCAAAACAAGTAGCTTGGCATTTCGCGGTTTTATTGCGATATAATATATGCGGACACTCTGAAAGGGTTTTCGCCGTCATGTCCCGTTGCCGTCTTGTCCCGTAAAAGGTTCAGCAGCAACCTGACACTTTGATTTATTGGTGCAGTCATCATCACTGGCCCATGTGCTATCTCGACAGCAGTCAGCAGGCGGCTCGTTTGGCTTTCTACGTGCTGCGCTCCCAACGCGAACAGACTGTTCGAAAAGTTTCTCAGGAGTTTCTATTTTTTTACTCCACCGTTTCATAGAATTGCGAGTTATCAGATCATATTTGAGTTAGCTGGTGGCTTTACTTGGTATATCAATACAGCTTTATTGATATCGTTTGCATAGGTTCGCTTTTTCGGTAAAATTGACCTTTTATTTTCCTCTCACCCGTAGATCTATCGGTGCACAGCGCACGGAAATTCGCGGTAAAGGTTGAGAAAATTATTTACAAGTTTTTATCGACTTATGTGATCATCCTCTTGAGCCTCATTGCGCCCACATCAGGGCAAAAGCATCGTCTATGTTCTGTGCCACAAGAAGTGGGGAATGTCAAGTTATGCGATATATTAAACTAATTCGCGTTCTGGATGCGAAGCATCTCTTGCTCGGGCCTATGTCCCATGGAGTCGGCGGTATCTGCACTCGCTATACGCATGCGCAAGTCTCCTCGTTCCTTCGCTCCTGCAGGTGCGCGTTCATCTCTCCACTTTTCTCTCGTCTGCTTGCGTTCGCTCCTGCTCTCTCTCATCGAGGCATCCCTCGCAGCGTCTTTAACTCCCCTATTGCGCAGGCGCGTCCCCTCTCCTCTATCTTACATCCTACGTTCGCTCCCCGCTCTGCTGTAGACATTCCTCCCCACGGAGTTACACCGCCATTTCATATGCTCGTCCCCTGATTCTCTCTTACCTCGCCACACAAACACCGGCAGCGTCTGCTAGCAAGTTTCTTTATTGAAAAACCGACTGCTCGCGCTGTACAACCGTTCACTGGCCAGCCCTTATATATTGGCATTGAACCTTGATCTCCGAAGTAGTGCCGGTGGGAGGTTTCTCTTGTGCATTGTCGAGCAATAAGAATTCGCATCGTGCGCATTAACTGAAGGCAGACTGTGGCTCTCTGTGTCAAATCGGAGTCTCCTGTCTCTCACTGCCAATTAGCAGCGACTGGCAGGTTTCAGTAGGTTCATTACCTACTGAAACTTGGTTCATTTCAGTAAGTGCTTTGTGCCTCCCGATGTTTCTCTCCTGCGCAACGCTGCGAGGAGAGCCAGCGTCAACGACACCACCAGTGTAAACGTTAGAGCCCACTGCTTCACGTCTACACATGATTCCCTTCAGCGGGAGATGGCGTTATTATTCCGCATGTATGATACTCTTGAGTTGTACACTATGATCACCCTTATTTCTTGACAAGTGTACTCCACTAAAAGCCGGCAACGAAATTGGCATTTAAAATGATAAAAATATCAGTTGGTCACTTATTGTTCGGTATTTTACCCACTTGGGCTTATCAAAACTTAGTTCTTATGAAGTATACATGCAGAATCCTTCATTATGAGGCCTCACGCTAACTTTGTGTGATACCTTTAGTGCGGTTCAAGCCATTGATGCGCATGATGGTTGACTATCACCGCAAGCCCATTCCCGACCACCTCCATGCATGCTTCTTATAAAGTATTTCCTATTCCCCAAAATATGGAACACCAACCGCATCAAGGCCGGCAGGAAGCCATAGTGGAAGCCACACCGAAAACTAAAAAAAATAGAAATCCGTCAGCTGAAAGCATATTCAAACCGGCGCGTTTCCGAGTTTGAACATCCTGAGTAGAATGCATTCCTCGGTATACTTTCCGTGCACACCGTCGTGCTCAGCTAAAGCTGCTTGCGCTACGTCACGTTGGAATGCCTGGCCACTACAGTTTTATCACCAATACGGCACACCAAAGCGGACCGATGGAAAGAGATTCTGGCCAGCCAGAACACTAAAGACCAGCCGAGTCTGATCGACCACACCTGAAGAGCGGCTGCTGCAAGCCGAGCTCTAAACTAAGCCTCCCCTTCACCACAGGCTAAGAAACTCCGACTACTCGAAGCTTTTCTGCAGAAAACGTGCAGTAACTAAACAAGTTGTAACCAGTACCAACTCTGTTTTCGAACTCGAGCCCCCACACAAAATTGCTTTTTGCTGAATAGTTCTTCGTCAGAGAATTATCGTGGCCTACCGTGGGAATGAATATTTCAATTGACAAACTTGCTGACTGATGATGGCCAAAAATTCAAGTATTAAAAGCTTTGTTACCTTAGGAAAGTATTTCGTTTTCTCAAGGATTCCAAATATTACCTCCTTTTTTTTGCTTGGGTGCCTTTCTTTCTTGCAAGCACCTGCGTTTTGCACGTAAGCTAAAACTTGGAAACCACAGCGATTGTTACTTGAAAATAATCTCAAACTATGCATTGATTACATTTAGGTGTTAAAATTGGTCTTCTACTACACGCGAAGCCTTCTTCAGAGTCTTGCTATGAGGAATCTATCTATCTATCTATCTATCTATCTATCTATCTATCTATCTATCTATCTATCTATCTATCTATCTATCTGTCTATCTATCTATCTATCTATCTAATCTATCAATTTTTTATGTACGTACTTCACGTCATTATATGCATATGTCTTTCTTGGGGAGCCAGTAGTCGTTTCATCAACTACGGCGAACATGAGCTTCATGTGATAACATTTATAATAGAATATACATGCTTCGACGTCATGACATACACTACTAGGCCCCATAACGATGGCAAGGTGATCGTTTTGTTACCTTACTGCACAATTAAATGTGCACAACACGACGTTAGTGGATGGCTAACGTGAGGAATAGATGAAGTCTCGAATTTTTATGTCATTCATGTCAGTCACAACATAACACAAATGAATTTGAATCACGAAGTTGTCACAATCGTTTCATTAGCAAGGCATACGCATGACATAATGTGCATCTATGACGGTCATCATAAAGTCAATGAGTTGCCATACAGGGAATACATTCATCTGACTTAAAAGCGAACTCTTCTATGATGAGACTTTTCACTGGTTACTTCGCATATAGCAATCCCTCAGTGAGTGAGATCTACAGATTCTTTTAGCTTCACTGTTTTTTTTTATTTCAGAGGTTCATTGGTCCCGCTATACTGCCTCACAATCAGCGTCTGCTTCGTCCTCTGTTTTCTCATCGGCATTACCGCCATCATACTCGTGACGGAAAGAAGTAAGAATTGTGTTTGTGTCTTTTTCTTAATTCAGGGCTCGAGTGAGGCTTAATTTTTCAATAGCAATACGAAAATAAAATAGCCACTGAAAATCTTGTTGTAAATTTTTCAGTTCGATACAATGCTCAGCAATTGTGTACCTCATATTCAGAACAGAATTCTTCAAACAACTACTCATTACTAATTATTTCGACAGATGCTGGAGTACAACTGTATTTTCTGGGACGCCTTCTTATGATGTAACAAACCTTGAGAATGCAATGGCAAACTATCTGGTCTCTTCATCACAAATAGCGTACACTTAACAGCCAAATAAACTGATAAGGTACAATGATGTTCAATCAATTGGGAGCACGTCAGATAAACTACTGCTCTATTTTTCTGAGTTTCAAAAGCGGTCACTCAAATTGGCAGTGCATGGCAAAACAGATCATGGCGAGAACTGTTCACCAACGTCTCGAAAGTGCTTTAACCTCCAACTTTCTGCTTAATAAGGCATAAAAATACTTTACTTATCCGCGCACATCGCCTGACAGGAATAACTTGCCCTAGCCAGGTCGCACTTTTTCGATGTCGCAGGTTTGGTTCCCGCCAGGTCTAAGTTACCTTTCCGTACAGATTTATTTCTTAGCATTTACAGTGCAATTACTACTAACATCCCAAGTTGTTTCATTGGCGTGTTAGTACTCAATATTATTGTGTGTAACAAAAAAGGACCATTTAAATTACAGATAATTGCATCAGTCATAGTGGTGTCACGTTATGGCAGACTAGGAGCCTTCATGTAGTATACGAAGGATTATTGGGCTGCTTCCAGCACGTATAAGAACACGTTCTTCGTTACGCTAACAGGCAGAAAAAGTGTTTCGCGCTCGTCGTCATGTTTACTAGCGGCACTCGCTGACACTTCCACGACATGGTGGACCTATGTACCCTATAAACAGAATAGAGGGATGACCGCCGCCATATGACGGTTGGTAGAGCATCGGACGCGTTATTCGAAGTTCATAAGCTTGGTCTTTGCCAGTGGCAATTTATCTTACGGTCGGCTATTTTTTCTTCCCATTTACAGTACAATTACTAATACCAAAGATTTCTGTGATTTTCTTAGCATTGTTCTCTGGTGATTCTAATTTATATTTCGTCTAACAAAGAAAATACGCCATTATATGTTCCCTTCCTTTCTGAATAAGTGTTCTACTTTTACTCTGTATTGTTTATTGTTCCGGAGTAGCTTCAACCAGTGCTTTGCTTTTCTGATCGAATTCTGCGTCTTCGTGTATGCAGTATGCATATATTTAATGCCAGCGTATACAGGCGCTGGTTTGAGAGCACTGAAATACTTGCCAAAGATATCACATCACAATGAACAATAGTTTTCTTCCGTTTTACTTGCGACATTTTGATACCATGGCTGCCGCTGACTACTTGCCTACCTGCAACGGTTGTATTGGTCTCGGTCATAGCAAAAACGATGTCTTGTATGCTGGATCACTGGGCATGTACAGCCACTTAGTAGAGTACACAATCCTGCTCACACACAAGTCACGGGATTGAATCCCGTCTGCGGCGGCAGCATTTGCGATGGAGGTGAGAATGCTGAGGCCCGTGTGCTTAGATATGGGTGCACGTTAAAGAACCCCAAGTAGTGTAAATTTTCCGAGCCCTCCACTACGACGTTTCTCATAACCATATAGTTATTTCGGAACGTTGAACCCCACATACCAATCAATCAATAGAGTGCAGAATCGTCATCGTAACAATCCTCAACCTAAACTATGTTGTTGCTGTGTTTGGCCTCAATCTCTCCTTTGAAACGGTCACGCTGTGGCTTCCGCTGGCATCTTCTGTTGATGACGCCTCTAGCATGCCCACCACCTTTAGTTTCTCGCCCTAGTCTACTTCATGGCGCAGCAGCCTGACGTTGGCCTAATACGCTTTCACAAGCAACACCATTGCATTCATTCGCCGTATTTCCCACAGCTATATTTGTTCCTGTACACGTGCCGGGTCCCCGTCATGGCTAATACGGCCACTAGCCGCCGAGGGTGCATTGTGTGCGAACGCATATAGGAGATTCATAATGAGGACAGTGGAAGTCAGGTAGAATCCAATATATTTTAATGATATTAACACTTAGTACTTTATAACGTATCGTTCAGACTTCTGGTCGGTCACCAGTTATCTCCGCCTTGGATCAATTTTACCCTGAAGCTGCTTTCTACCGCAGTAAAATCCCTGCGAACATTGCATACTGCGTCAGTACATATGGCAAATATGTATGCTTTTTACTTAGTTGTGTCTTTCTTGGACTTCACTCATGAACTGGTAAGCTTTCTCTGAACTGTGATCTTAAAAATAGCTCTCAAACTGTTACTGCTTCATGAATACACGATGCAAAGCGGCTCAGCTTTTGTTATCTTCGTTCATAAGTATGACTTCTCCATGTGCCTTGCTTCAGTTTATGTGATACAAGGCTGCCACCTTTGTACTTGTTTTATGTAAACGTTTTCACGAAGTTTTATACTGGTTATACTCTCAGATGCACTACTTCAACAGGGACAATTTTAGCCTTTGGGGCTATCCCTCTTGTCATCATATTTTGCGTTAATTTTGTCTCGCGATGTCTTAGTGTTTTATGTAAGCACAATATTTGATCTGTTACATTACCTATCATTCCTATTACTGCATACGAATTCACCGTATAGCTTTTTCTGTCATTTACTTTATGTCGTTAGCTTCAACATAAATTAATTTATCCCATTCTTTCACAAGGGCATTCGTATATTTATCTGTATACTTGTGGAAGTTGCATTCTTAAAGATGGTTACATTGCTCTATAATAATTGATGTTGGGAGTCATTGTCGTTCATGTGAATCAATACTCGGTTCAATTTACCATGGCCTGTATTTCTCGTGCAATTATTTTTGTCCCATAGTGTACATGTTACCTAAACTGTTTGCTTTGTTCTGTATTGTAGGGAGCTTTTTAATGATCTAGGCGGCCATGCTTTGATTGTTTAAAAAAGAAACATTCTCATTTCTAATCCCACGCCTTCATCACACTGTTGATGTTTTTTTTTTGTTAACCCGTTCTGGATGTCGGACAGTGTTACGCTGCTTTAAGTTAACTTATTCATGCTTAGTATCGCTTACGTCTCGTTAAACCGTTTAGCACATCGATGAGCTCTCAGAAAGTTTGTGGTGCCCGCATGGATAAGAACCGCCATGTTCGGCTTTGTTTTTTTATCTCGCGGTGCCTGTTGTAGCGGTAAAGCATACATTAGGCAGTAATATATGTATCCGCCTGGTATGCTGATCACGCCAAGATCAGTCACATCTTCAGCAATGTAATCTTACTTTTCAAGTAATTGCGCTAGTCAATATTGACCGGACAAGAGCAACGCGCTCTACCAACATATAAAATACGTCAGGTTGAGTTGTTTAGACCCGCCACGGTGGTATAGTGGCTATTGCACACGGCTGCTCGCCGCTGGTCAAGGTATTGAATCTCTGCAGCGGTGGCTGCATTTTAATTGCAGACAAAATTTCTTGACGCCAGTGTGCTTAGATTTAGGAGAACGTTAAAGAACACCAGAAAATTGAAAAATCTCAAGCCCTTCACTACGGCGTCTCTTTAGGCATGAGCTTGTCAAAACTGGCGTATTTTTCGACGGTTATGCATAATACATTGGTTCCTATTTATGATTGTTTTATTTTTTTTCGTTCAATTTTTGTACTCTTATGTTTTTACTTTAAACTGGTTGCGCCTTCTGCAAAATTTATTTTTTCGTGTTCTCTTCAATCTGTTTTAAATGTACAAGCGCTGAACTAGTCTTGTGCGTCTTCTCTACAATATTAGTACCTATATTACTGTGCCGTGAAGCTATGTGCGTACATTTATTCATTTCATTCTCTTCGTTAATAAGTATTCACTGTGTATAAAAATGTGTTTCGGGACGCCCCCCTTACTCATTGCCTCTAAGGAAATCTTAAGGGCTTTTTAAATAAATAAGTACCTCTGCGAAAAATTGTGATAAAGTTTGGTTGTTTAGAGGCAGTATTATGCATGTGGGCCTATAGTCATCGTCTGCAAGTTCACGAATCTTTTATAGCGAAAAAGTAAGAAAAATGCATTGCTGTCATTTGTGCTCAAACAAGTTGATTGAACTGAGTGTTATCAGAACACGTGCCATAACTCGTTTTCCTTGTGCAGGTCCCGATGAGGCCTAATCGATGCTTGTATATATATTTTTTTCATTAGGTTTTGAAGAGGTTCCCGACAGAACCGAAGGCTTCAGTCGAAGTGGTGGAAGTGGAGGAGGAGGTGGTGATCCAATGCATTTGCCAATTCCAATCGCCCCTGTGCCTAATGCTGTAACTGGCACAGCTATACCTGCAACCAGCGTAAAGCCTGATCCTCACCGATTGAGCTCGAACACCACTCACCAACCGACACCCACTGTTACTCCGAGGGCACTGGCTACCACATCACAAGTGACTCCGTCCCCTCGGAGTCCTACTCCGTATATCGCAGATGCTACGACGACTACAACTACCAGGCGCCCGCTACCGACTACACCAACTACGAGACCACCTGGGATTACCACACGTGTGACTCCAAGCAGAACGGCTCGGTCGACTATTCACCGCACGACTCCGAGTAGACCACCCATCAGTACCCGGTCGACGCGGAGTACACCAAGTGCCAAATCGCTGACAACCACAAACAAGCCGACTTCGATACCAACAATTCGCACGTCACGGCCAACTACCACAAGGATGACAACCAGACCAACGACCACCATGACGTGGCGAACTACCAGCCGTTCGACAACCAGACGAGCGACTTCAAGGCCAACTACTCTCAAACCACCAACTACGGTCACACGAGGTAAGTTTATCAGATTGATTGATATGTGAAGTATAACTTCCCGAAACTTTGATATGTATCTGAGAGACGCCGTAATGGAAAACTCCTGAAGTTCTGACAACCCGGGGTTCTTTTACGTGCACCCAAATGTGAGCACACGGGCTCACAGCATTTCCGCTTGCATCGGAAATGCAGCCACCATAGCCGGGATTAAATCCTATAACTGTGGGTCAGCAGCCGAGTACCTTAGCTACTGGACAATGGCGGCGGGGCCACAAGGATCAGGGTTTCATTATCTGGAATTGAAATATCCCATTAAAGTATGCCATAACGAGGGGTTATGCATTATTTTTACATTTTAGAGAGTGCAACGGGCATGTTTAGCGAATATATGTACACGGGTTGTATTGTTTTCATACCGAGTAGTGGGCTACTACTGATGCCATGATTACGCCGGCCAACTTAAGGCCGTTAGAGCGAGTGCGAAGAGCACAACCGCAGCCATGACTAGAATACAAACACTTCGGTCAAAGACGCAGCTGCGTTAGCCATCGTTACAATTTCGAGCCTTCATTCGATGGTAGTGACCACCACTATAAGAGTGATCACTTCATCCGCAACAACAATTTTTGGGCCATCTCGGGTGATACATGTGCGAATACCGGGCCTGTGTATGCCCTCTAAAATGATACAAATACATAGAAGGCTAAAAGAGCCTAATGCAAAAGTGTTCTGTGAAAGGCGGCGCAAGGATTATATAAGGAAGGCAAATTAGCGGTAAGTACCCGCTTCTGAGACGATGGCACAATGAAACCTGTGAAGTTTTTGAAAGCTTGGTTGATGCGGAAAACTTCAACCTAGTTCGGTGATCAAACCTTTGACCAGCGCCTGTACCAACACCTGTAGGTGTGGCCCCCCCTGGCTGCGGCTGCTGCATTTGTGATGGAGGCGAAGTTGCTGTATGCGCGTGTGCTTAAATTGGGGTGCTCGTTAAAGAACCCCTGATAGTCGAAATTTCCGGAGCCCTCCACAACGGCGTCTCTAATATAATCATATGGTCATTTTGGGCCGCTAAAGCCCAACTATCATCATATTATGAGGTCTGGTCGCCCTGCTGTTTGAGCTAACCAGGATGGTAGGAATCGGCAAGGAGGGGTGAATTAGCAAACTCAAAGCGCATCGACATAACGTATTGTAATTTAGTTTTGCTGAATCTTTCAGCACGGTGAAAAGGCTAAAAAATGATTAGAGAGAACGACCCATTTGTTGGACGAAGCAATTCTTTTTTCTTGTCCCTTCCTCAATTTAGACTAACTCTCCAAGCTAATTTGCAGTATTCTGAGTCAACGAGCTTCTCACGTTACCTATTCCTAGCTTCCTAATAAGAAAGAAAAACGACCACCCAGGTGCGTTGGTCCCGGTTTTGAACCATGAAATCGGACAAGTTTTTAATAAATAATAATAATAATAATAATAATAATAATAATAATAATAATAATAATAATAATAAAAATCTGTATTTACTTGTGTACTTGGCTTCAAACGAAAACTTGAAAATTTTCCTTTTATAATAGGGGTAGTATACGATGTTCTAAAAGAACAAGTCATTATAACACACACGACGCCTTAACTGCCTTCTTCAATTATCCGCTCTGAGCTTTGTCTCACTCCCCTCTTTCGACGCACAAACCAGCCAAGTCGAGTACACTAAAACAGAGGTGTAATACGTTGCTTAAGTCTTTTGAATTTTTTTCTTTCTAACAGTCGCGGTGTCTATCCCTTAGAACTTTACTGGTTCCAATGGTAATATTGATTCATTTTCTAACCAAAGGCTGTAGCCAATGTGGACTGATAGTCGGTTCATGCATCAACCTTAAGCGGTGATCTTGATTTGACCCGATCACAAAGGATCTTAGAGCAGTCAATGACAATCGAAAAATGGTGGGATTCGTCAACTTGTTCAATTGTTGTACTAACGCAGCAGCTGATGAATAAACATGGCAAGCACGTCACAAATATAGCTTAGTTTTAACTCCAATACAAAAACAATGATTGTGCCGCATTCTTAAGACAACATCGTTCAAGTTCAGTCGCAAATACATAACCTGTCATGTGGATAGAAGGATAGCCGCCGTGGTTGCTCAACGGCATAGGAAACGCCATTCGAAGATCAGAGATTGGGCTCTGCTCACGGCAAATAATTTTTCGACAACTTTTATTTCTTCACAATTACAGTAGATTCTTCTGACAACATCCCGTATACTTTCAATGGCATACATGTCTAAAATTTTTTAAAGATTGTCCCTCTCAAAGAAAAGATGCGCTTAAGTTTACCCTTCTTTTCTTTATTCAATGTGTTCAGAAATACGCGATTTAGCCAAACTCCAAAAACTATGACCCAAATAGATCCGCTAATTGAATTTGAAATTTCGTTATAATTGAATTGAATAGTGAAAACCCGTAATTTCCAATTTTGTTACACAAAGTCGGCCAAATTAAAACTTCCGATTGTGACTGCGCCTTTGTACACGAAGGCATATACCACCTCTGCCTAGAATGCCCAGAACACGATACACCGAGCTGCCGACTTAGAATATCCTTAATGACATTAGATCATTGACCACTCAGTGAAGGAATGTTTTGTGCCTGTGGCTAACAAGAGGTTTGCAGGAATGCGCAGCAAAGGTATTAAAACATTTCTATAAAACAGTGGTGTTCAGGGCTAGTACTAGTTCATTTCAGTTTTTTTAACATCACAACGTATATTTATGTTACTGTTATGCGTTATGCTGACTTGCATGTTGACAAATATGTGACAGTGGAGTTTATGTAACGGCTGCTCTTCAACTCGTGTAACATCACCGTATGTGCACAAGTATGTGATCACTAACTACAAATGAATTTTCATGTCGTAAGTGTTATGCTAATTAGTCCATGGTATGTGATGTGGACTTGTTACGCTTAGAGTCGTGAACCCTACATGCTCCAAGTTAGACACCTCTAAGTTATAAGCACTAGCCGGTGCTCTATTCATGCGCCAACATCTCCTCATAATACCTCAATAAAAGAAAAAAAAGTACGCAGACAAGAGCGGTAAACGGCAGTAAATATGTGTAGGTGGTTATCAGTTTCACGGAAGCAAAAGTCTATCAATAATGCGCATATAAAATGAAATGAAGCTAAGCAGCAATGTAGCACTATTTATAGATTGATTGATATGTTGGGTTTAACGTCCCACAATCACCATATGATAATGAGAGACGCCGTAGTAGAGGGCTCCGGAAATTTCGACCACCTGGGGTTCTTTAACGTGCACCCAAATCTGAGCACACGGGCCTACAACAATTCCTCCTCCATCAGAAACGCAGCCGCCGCAGCCGGGATTTGCTCTCGCGACATTATGCATCACAAGAAGGAAGTGTAAGACCTCATATGACACAGTGCTGGCTACAACGACACAAAAACTATCCCGCTCTTCAAGATATATCGACGAAGGACAAGCTCAAATTTGCAATAAATAACTCACAATTAGGGTGAATTTTTTTCATCCCAATTGCGGATGTGGACATAATGTGGCAGCAACACAGGGGATGTTCTTTTTGTGCATCAGTGCATGAACAATATATCCAGCTTAAGGCGTCACCCCATGCCCCTAAACAAAAGAAAACTCGTGTCTCGGCGTACGGTTGAAAACCTAGAACGGGTACCGAGCGAGAATAGCCGTCCAATCAAGCGATTGCAGATGGTAAGTGTATTATGGGCTAGGAGGACACGTGAACCGTGTACATCTCTTCGTGAGGTTACGGGCGCTCTTCGAGCCTTGGTTCACAAGCAGCCAAATAGACCCAGATGCAAAGGCTTCCTCATATAGGAACCCATTATCAGCATTACATTCCCCATGCCAACTACAATACCCTACATATGATAAGACATTTCATCATTGTGGAAGAGCATGGTAACAGATGATGGCCTAGTTTTCAGTAGAGTTTATATGTCTGGTTTGCGAAAATATCTAGGGTGCTCACTATCACTCTGAATTTCTGGGATGATGAGACTCTTGGTCAATGAGTGAACGAGTGAACAGTAGCCTCTTGATATCAATGTTCGATGTACTGTTGTTTGATCGCGACATTCTAGTGGTATTAATTCCCGAGAAAAAAGAACACCTTGGGAATTTCTTGATATCCTTCAAATTCAATACCTGCGCAAGTCAGTTAGCAATCCTAAAAATGCACACACATTACTTACAAAAACGTGATTGATTGATATGTGAAATTTAACGTTCCAAAACCGCCATATGATTAGGAGAGACGCTGTAGTGGAGGGGTCCGGAAATTACGACCATCTGGGGTTCTTCCCCGTGCACCTAAATCTGAGCACACGGGCCTACAACATTTCCGCCTCCATTAAAAATGCAGCCACCTTAGCGGAAATTCGAACCCGTGACCTGCGGGTCAGCAGACGAGTACCTTAGCCACTAGACCACCGCGGCGGGGCTTACTTACGAAAACGTTAAACCTATTGTTATCCTGATTGGCCGCTGATAATTAAAACAACATCAAGGGTTCCAATGTGTTTATGTTTTTTCTTTCGCCTCGCTGTTTGACGACGAGCACAGAACTGGCAGAACTGACAGCTTCATATGAAAGAGTTATTTTCCAGCAAACCGTTTTTAGAAGAAGAAACAAAACACATTTTTTTTGATTTATTAGAGCGCAAAGATTTTCAGTTGTATCCAAGTTTGTCGAAATCTGGCTACTGAACCCGGGAGCAACACCTTTGCATTTTTTATTGTTTCATTCCCGCAATATGTAGATTTTTTTCAGCTTGTCTGCGAAATTCGTAAATATTTTTTGGTTTCCTTACAGAAAGAGTTTATTTATTTATTTATTTATTTATTTATTTATTTATTTAGTACCATTGGGTATCAATACATTGCATACGGGTGGTATACACAGCGAAAACAAGCAACAAACCATCATAGATATTAACTGTGAAATGGCACTGTTAATGTTGAAAAAGACATTATGCTTTTGTCACAAACTTCGGGTGAGGCCCCGCCGATCCAACACCGACGTGCGGCAGACTCGCCGGCTTCCACTTTACGCTTCGGCCTGCGACGCCTGAAAGGCCTCGAAGTGGCACATTTTGAATTTATTTGCGGGTTGGTCGACCCGTGCGGGGTTGCACGTGTGGTGATGTGTGGGCCCAACCGACGCACTCATAAGCAGACACGGAGACATTATGCAAAACGAACTAGCATTTATTTCAAACAAGGACAAAGTAAGAGTTAACAAAAATAACAGAGGAAGAAAACTGATACGCAATGAGAAAGAACGGCTATGTAACAAACTATGCACTAAAAGAACGCTACAAGAGGTACAGACAAAAGACAAATATGCGGAACAATAATAAAATAACAAGATGGAAATCGTAAAAGAGGATTACAAGGAAATAATTACAGAATGCTCATGGTGGCGCTTTTGACTTTCAACGTGCGACGCAGCGCACCCTACAAATATTAAAAACAAAGGCTGGTTAAAATAATTTACCAGTTTAAAAAAAAGTCACAATAAAAAGTTCCATACGGACCAGGCCAGCTCTTGGTGCACGTAGGGCAGTTGACGGGTGCCGCTGAAGGTCTCGCCGGCTTGGTAGACGACGAGGGTGCCCGGAATTGCAGCCGTCTCAATACGTTGCGCGGGTCACTCCATGCTCGCCGCCTACGCGAGACTCACGACACCGACGACCGCACTTGTTGCTGGCTGTACGTCAACTGCTCTTGCGATGCGGTTCAAACCTCCTCAGTGGCGTACACATGCTCCCGTCTCATCTGGGAGTAATTTTTCTTGTTTAGATCGCCGGTGCCCCTTCCGGTACCTGTGCAGGGAAGACGAGCCGGCGCCACGCTGGGTCGTTATAGTCGCCGGATGTCGTCCCCTTAACACAAAAGCGCCCTTCCTTGGAAGGTGGGGCCCGCGGATGCTCCGAAAATTGCAGTCGTTTGTGACACAGCCCCCTTCTCAAGAATATTGCTGTGTAATATTCAAGAAAATCACAAACGCGCAATGTTCGAGAGCTTGCAGTGTTCCGGTTGTCCACCAATGCGTTTTCTTTTTCGCGCACCATTTCACTGACGTGGACGGCATTGGAGAGAACACCTGACACACTACGCTTCACAGTCACCATAAGATGAAAGTTATAACTCGCGCACACCGTCATGGCCGCACACATTCGAAAAGAAAATCACAAAAATACTGTACCCTTCCAAGCTAAGGCACGTAAGCATCCTTTGATGCCACATATTAAAACAATACACGCTTTAAGCGATATTAAAAAGTCACTTATTGACACGCTGCTTTCGAAAAAGATGAATGAGTAATAAATCGGCATGAACATTTATGCACAGTTCTATAACAGGCTCCACGCTAAAGCGCTTCCTTTCAAAATAATATTAGAAGCAAAGTCTTGAATAACATAGCGTCAGGTCTATCACACATGCGTACCGTGATACACTTCGATTGTATGACCAACCAGTCTCTTAAAAAGAAGCCCAACTAATAAAATAACAATATCCCTAAATTAAGGCTTCCCTAACTGAACGGGTAATAGGTTAAAACAACAGAACATCGTCTACAAACACACCGACGACAAAAGCAAACCAAAAGATTAACTAAGCTATTAGTCCCCCCCATTCATGGAATGCTCATAAAATCGAAAAACATAAATGAACATTGTTTCAACCAACAAGTCATTTGCCTTTAAGGTTACCTTTGAGTTCCTATGTACGTAACCTTTATCCTTGCTCGAGGTGGTCGCGCTCTTGGGGGAGCCGTTCGAAGCAACCGTGGCGGACAAAAGTGTGTACGGCAGCTACACGGACGCCTGTTTCTCGTTAGTCGACACCTTGGAGGCATGCCTTGATCTACACCGCGTTCTACGGAAACGGGTCTCCGAACCATGTCGTGTCGCTCGGCCGAAAGGCGCTGCCTCACAAGGCGCCCCACGTTTCGAGCAGGACAATGGAGCAAAGGGGGTTGGCTCTTCCGAGCTCCACGAACAAATGCCTGCCTCCCCCCTCTACCTGTCGGGTGGTTTGGAGCATGGCAATCCACTCTACTGGCGAATGCCACAAAACGCAATCGAAGCTTTCGTTGCGTTGATTGCCGTTTGGCAATTCTCGATTTCATGGGTGGATTTACACCCTTCGCTTCTCTCTTGTTCTTGCTTTTGCGGCGTCTTTTTCCTTTTTGCATGTTGCTCAGTGCTCATTTTCGAAAAGTCCGCTTGCAACATTTGCAGAGCAGAACTTCTTTCGCTTGTCTCTTCGGCTATAATGCCCATACAGTCGGGATTTTCCGTTAACTTGTGGACACCCTCTCTTGCGGGAAGCTTGACTGACGGCTGAGCAATGCAAGCGTCTTCCTCGGGGCTGCGCCGCTCGCACCTGGAAGAACTACTTGCGCCAACATTGCCCAGCTCGCAGTGTGCGTCAGCACCCGACTGTGCCCCGTTCTCTGTACAGGGGTCCTCACCTACCGGGCCGGAGGTACTGCGAACTTCACATTTAGCTGCTATGGCGACGCACAAACAGGGTGGCTGTGCAAATTCCATTACAGATGGAATTTCTGTATTAACAAGACTCTCCAGGCACAGCGCCTCGTCGCCATCACTGTGGCCTTCAGTGGCCTTTGTGGCCACAACGGGACTTTCAGCAGCTAACGTTTTAGGTTCACTCGTGAACCTGATGTTCTCCCCAACAGTACTATTACTTTGGCCGGCTCTCAGTGGTCTGGCACCTACGGGCTCTTTGCCCCTTTTGTGCCTTGCATCCCAGGTCTCAAACATGCGCCGTCTATCTTCCATTTTCTGGCGCAGTAGCTGAACATGCTCCTGGTAAGACTGACTGTTCGGGACACGGTCGGTCACGCTACTGGGCGTTCTAGCGGCTAAGCTGAGACTCGACTGCGTGGCACACAGTCTCAAGCGCTCTTTTTTCTTCTGAATTCTAAGCCTTGAATTTTCTCGCTCCTGTTCCATCGAATATTCCAGATGTTGCCTGTACCTAATGCGTTCGGCATCGCGCTCCTCTTTAAGTCTATTTCGTTCTTTTTTGACGAAATTATATAACTCCTTGCCTACAAAGCCACAGGCTTTGCCCTGTTCAATTAGCTTCTCAAACTCCGTGTCGTCCATTGCTAAAAACTGGTGTCCACCAACAAAGCAATAAAAGGACGTCTACATACTACACGCTCAGAGATACGTCAGTCTCATAGACATCACCACGTGGTCGGCCAGTCCTGTCACGCGGACGCCAGATAATGTCACACACTTCGGGTGAGGCCCCGCCGATCCAACACCGACGTGCGGCAGACTCGCAGGCTTCCACTTTACGGTTCGGCCTGTGACGCCTGAAAGGCATCGAGTGGCACATTTCGAATTTATTTGCGGGTTGGTCGACCCGTGCGGGTTGCACGTGTGGTGATGTGTGAGCCCGACCGACGCACTCATAAGCAGACACGGAGACATTATGCAAAACAAACTAGCATTTAATTCAAACAAGGACAAAGGCAAGAGTTAACAAAAATAACAGAGGAAGAAAACTGATACGCGATGAGAAAGAACGGCTAAGTAACAAACTATGCACTAAAAGAACGCTACAAGAGGTACAGACAAAAGACAAATATGCGGAACAATAATGAAATAACAACAAGATGGAAATCGTAAAAGAGGATTACAAGGAAATAATTACAGAATGCTCATGGTGGCGCTTTTGAATTTCAACGTGCGACGCAGCGCACCCTACAAAGATTAAAACAAAGGCTGGTTAAAATAAGTTAACAGTTTAAAAAAAGTCACAATAAAAAGTTCCATACGGACCAGGCCAGCTCTTGGTGCACGTAGGGGAGTTGACGGGTGCCGCTGAAGGTCTCGCCGGCTTGGTAGACGACGAGGGTGCCCGGAATTGCAGCCGTCTCAATACGTTGCGCGGGTCACTCCATGCTCGCCGCCTACGCGAAACTCACGACACCGACGACCGCACTTGTTGCTGGCTGTACGTCAACTGCTCTTGCGATGCGGTTCAAACCTCCTCAGTGGTGTACACATGCTCCCGTCTCATCTGGGAGTAATTTTCCTTGTTTAGATCGCCGGTGCCCCTTCCGGTACCGGTGCAGGGAAGACGAGCCGGCGCCACACTGGGTCGTTATAGTCGCCGGATGTCATCCCCCCAACACAAAAGCGCCCTTTCTTGGTAGGTGGGGCCCACGGATGCTCCGAAAATTGCAGTCGTTTGTGACAGCTTTTCTGGCACTTCCGTCACCTTCTAGATTCCGCAGGACACACTTGTAGACCTTTCATTTGGTTAAGTTATGTAATTGAGAGAGGGTCTTCAGTGTGACAGATTACACCCCTGCCGATTGCTTTCGGTTTCTTTGATTATATTCCACTGACAAACCAAATTTTTTGTTGGCATGTACCAGTGCATCAAAAGTCACCGGTGCCACACAGTAAATAGTAAAAACACAATGTAGTTTCCGCACTGAAATGTTTCAAAACATCATTCAGCTGCAAGAATGTGTGTGTCATTCAGTGAGAATTTCGTTGCCGTGGTGACGTGAGGCTAGTAGTACTGCAGGTAGATGTGGGTGAATGTCTTTCATCCCTTTTGAAAGGAAAGTGGAAGATTTGTTTTATAATGAATTAACGTTTCAATAATTGCATTCTTTGTGTGCATTCCAAGAATAACTGGAACACTTTTTAACACAATCTTCTAGCCGGTTGTTAAGTTGGTTGGAACTTGTGAGCCAAACGTGTTTTTAGCTCAATTGCGACACTGAAGGCCGTACGTGAGCTTTCGAAGACAGCTCTAAAGCAGTCGCTCTTCTATCGAAGAACTTATCGCGACAAGATATATGGGCCCAAATACGTTAGATGCAAGGAATGAAAGTTCACTGACCTTACTGAGCCGTTGCACGTGACGTTTCCAACCCAGCTGCCTTGGACAACGCGGGGTGACCACGTCTCAGTGTGAGCTGCAAGACTACGTATAAAGTCGCGCTTGTTATTGCAACACTCCTGCAATCAGTAAAAAAAATCTTTGACGTGATACTGCACTCTGCTGTTGATTTTAGCCCTTTGCTATGTCTGCTGTGTGCCTTTAAGCACTTTTGTTGGAACGAGAGAAAGAGTAAAGCCAGAAACGAATCCTTCTTACTACGCTAGCACTTGACAGATTCAGAAGCGTTTTACACCATTCGATTCATATGATTACTGCTGAAGGATGCAGGGCTTCTTTAAAGCAGCAAAAGGTTCTCTTTTTGCACTACTGATTTTGCTTGTTTTTATTTTGTTCGTAGGTGTCTTGACGACCAGCCGGCCATTTGAAGGTAACTAAGAACTACGGTTATCTAAATTCTCAACTTTGTGGTTTAGGATAATCAGAGCTACATAAAGCAGTTCTTTCTGTGTGCGGTAACTACCACTTATAATAGGATGTGCCTCAACGAGCTCCAAATGTTCTTTTACTGTCCAATTTTGCATGCTGAAACGGAAGAATCCATTCTTGCCTAAATCAAATTCTCAACAATGCATAAAAATAAAATTAACGTGGGGTTGAAGCAACAGAACACAACATTCAATATACACGAAGTTAGGACGAGAAAGAGAGCAATACATATTCGTGGAATACATGTGAAATTTTTATACAAGGGTAGTTTCTCTAGGTAATGTGTATTGTGGCAAATGGTGGTGTCTTCTTCGAAGCAACAATGGCCTATTGAAGTGCGTGTATGTGCAAGGTTCGCACCTTATCCTAGGCAGAAAAGTTGAAAGAATATGGCAAGTGAAAAAAAACAGTGCCGATTAAGGAAGAAAGCTTGGCGACCAGGTTTGTTCTCACGCTTGGCGGTGGTGGGAATGCCACCCATCTCTTCGCTTCGGCGACCTCCGCTTTCCACCGATCACCCTCCGCAACTATTTATACCCTTGAAATTCGTTCACCAGAAGCTAAAAAGAGGCAACTGTGTGCTAAATGCCCGTGAGGCAGTCCTACAGCCATGCAATATAAAAATAAAAAAACACCAGGCTTGCGCAATAAAAAACCACCAGCACTGTTGCAGTGAAAGCTGAAGCACCTTCGGTTATTTATCATGCAAGTAATCTTAGCTGATGAGACCTTCAGTATGTCGGACTTCATCGAAAGCCCGGCCACCGGCATTCGATCCCGCGACCTGAGCCCAGTATTCGAGTGCCATACACACTCGATTTGTTATTTATCATGTGTTATTTCAAACGGAATCTCCACAGGAAGCTCTGTTGTTTTAAAATCGTCAACTCAAGTGTCAGCGCTTGAACACAAGCGCCCTCTCTTCCGTTTCCTATGTGAGTTGTAGATGCCAGAAATGTCCAGCTAGAAAAAAAAAGAGTTTCCGGTTGAAGATGCAGTCTGAAAAGTTGAAATTTTTTACTTTAGTACCTTTCCGCCTGCACTCTCATCATAAAAACTTCGTTCACACATAAAAGAAATAAACATATAAAGCACACACTACCAGTGACACACAACCTGTTGGCTGATCTGGGCCAACTCAAGCCACCCAAATTGACGTCAATGTCGGCACAGGTGTAATTTTTAGTATTTGAACAAGGTCAATAAAGGGAGGTGCGGCGATCGACAAAAAATATTGTTGCTGGTGTGAAGCACTCCGAGTGTTAATGGTTTCAAATAACCATATGCTATTACTGAATGCGGATGTGCTAATTGTGAGTTGACATGTTTGCTCGATTACCTGGCTCTTCTCAACAGCGGCCAAACCCATGCCCATGTATACCTTCGTCTGCACGGTGAGCGAGCCGGTGCGCAATGCGCTACGCGTCCCGCTTCCCGATGGCGTATGCGACTTCATTTTCTTCGACTCGCTCTACAAGAACGGCAAGAACCGCCTTCTTGGTGGCCTCGGTGCCCTTGAGCTGAGTGCTCAGGATTTCATCGGACAAGCCAGGAAAAGCAGAAGCAAATTCGGCTTTTCATTTGCGCCAGAGTGAGTAAACTTGACAAATTCTACATTTTTCAAGTGTTTAGAACTAACGATACTCGCGTGATCAAAACAAACCAATATTTCCTTTAATAAGTGACGTACGATGATGATGATACGTGGGGTTTAACGTCCCAAAAGCACCATTTGATTATTAGAGGTGCCGTAGCGGAGCACTCCGGAAATTTCGACCACCTGGGGTTACTTAACATGCACCCAAATGTGAGCACATAGTCCTAAGGCTTTCTCGCCTCCATTGAAAACGCAGCTGCCGCAGCCGGAATTCTATCCCGCTATCCCGCGACCTCATGGACATAAACCTAAAGCAGAGTAATACGCAATGCAGTGTTGGCAGCTGCAGTGAGCACAAGTTTTATTGTTCACTTCGCCAACAGGACCTTTCCTCCTTATCATGTCAATCAATAGGGCTGATTTAGCGCCCCCCTTCAAAATATGTTAAGGTATAGGGTTGACTTTCCACCTCCCCTTTAGTGACAGGTAGAGCGCCTCTGCCCCCACGTGTGCATGCCTGTGAAGTCAATGCATCATAGGACATAGCCAACGATGTTTGCAGGATCGCCAATACTGGCGCGATTGCCTTGTTGACGCCCGTTGACAGCCTCGCTAACAGTGCCGAGCAGGAATATCATTAGGCGCCTTTAAACTGACCGTAGTTCGCCTACCACCCTGCTCAGCCTGTCGATGGTTGCGCCAGTGCGCATGCACCAGACGGTCAGACGCTGGGCGCGTGAGCGCACCGCCACTGTCGGTGTGGACTGTGGCGAGTGAGGAGAAACGTCTAAAACGGCAGGCTGTTGCACCTCGCAAAGCAGATGTTGTGAGCACTAAATGCAAGCTCCGACAGCAATAAGGGATACACGAGGATATTTACCTTCTCCGAAAAATAGTCGCGGCCAATCCCTTTGAAAACGCGCGCGTGTGGGGTGACGTTCTAAGAAAATGCGACATCGAGAACTGACACTTCGGGCCTTAAGGGAGCGTCTCGATCTGCTTGTCTGGTACTGCCGCAAGTAGGACTCCGCAAACTTTCGTTTGTGAGCGACGTCGTGTACAATAGTAAGAATGTAGTTCTTTGCAGCAGTAGTTGTTCCACCTATTCACAAACGCTGTTTAGTTAGACTTGCCACAAGGAAAAATGCAGAACGTGCTTCGTTTGGGCAGCGCGTTGGAAAGGCGCTAGTGCTACCTTAAGGCTTAGATTGTAGCACAGCTCCATATCTAGCTGACAACAACACAAAAAAAACACAGAATATCCACGGAGTGAATGATGACAAGTGGGGCGAAGCGGCTGTTCAATAGTACGTGCATCCATCCATCTGTGTGTTCGTCCATCCTTCCATACACTCATTCGCCTATACTTCCATCCGTCCGCCCCTACGTCCATCTATGCGTCCGTCACCCACGCGTGCGTAAATCCCTGTGTCCGTCTGTGAGTATGTCT
The DNA here is from genome assembly GCA_013436015.1 of Rhipicephalus annulatus. Taxonomy (NCBI): domain Eukaryota; kingdom Metazoa; phylum Arthropoda; class Arachnida; order Ixodida; family Ixodidae; genus Rhipicephalus; species Rhipicephalus annulatus. Next base: position 62,741 of record WOVY01002985.1, on the reverse strand, counting down.
GTGTCTCTGTCTGTATGCGAGTCTGCCTGACGGCCTGTCTGTCGGTCCGGTTGTTTATCCATCTGTTGGTACATCCATTCTTCCTTCTGTCTGTTCATCCATCTGTCCGTCCTCTCCTATCATACTAGAGCATGCATCGGATGGACGGACGACCGACCAGGCGATGCTGTAAGGAGCTTTACCCCTAATAAATGGTCATGCATCTGCAACCACCGCAACGCCAACTGATTCACTGTTTGAACGCTGAATTTGCTTTCTTACTGCAAGATAAGAACAATTCTAGTGTCCTTTTACACATACTTTTGACATTCATGCACTGGTGGCGTTGCGATTGAGCTAACCGAAAGACGCTTGGCTAAAACCAACAACGCGTGTTGCGCTTCGGTAACGGTGAGCGTATAAGCGGAACAAGGAACAAACCACTGAATGGATGAGCAGAAAGCGCCTAATATTTTGTTCATGAAAGTGAATCAAGTTCGGTTGCTGCTTAAAAAATGTGGACGGTATCTATGTACCACGCTTCGCCGATGGGCTCTGCGTTGTCTCTTGGCGCATACTTTAGTCGCGAAGAAGATTAGGAACAATGTAAAGAGGAATATCAGTTTCTGCACAGCCTGAAACAGGTGGCCGAAAATTTTGTCGCATAGCAACTAATACTTTGTACATTAAGAAAAAACAGCTTTACCTATCTAAGGTGTTCTAATAACGAACCAACATTGCGAAGGTCGAATCCTAAAAGAAGTATACTTAAGAACTCTTTTTTTTCTTGATAGCATGAACACAAGAAAGCAATATTGCTGGAAACTTTAGCTTATGGCTCTCAAACAACAAAATGAAGGTGAAATGTGTCACGTCAACTAAAGCCCAACTTTCATGTTTTCTCATAAGCAAACATGCCCAGTTCAGTACAATGAAACTATGCATGAAATGAGCAAATGAACAGTCTTTTCTCGAGCTCTCTGCAGTTTGAGGTAGTGCACAAGACGTATCTGCTTATTGATTTCTTGCAGAGTGCGATGTTCTAGGACAGAAATTGAAGCCTGTAAAACGGTACTTATATTATAGACAGGTTTATAGCATTCATGTAGTGCGTGAGTGGCAATTTCCCTCAAATAAAATGAGGGGTGCAATGGTATCAAAACAGCAAGTAATAATACTAGGAATGGCTCAGAGAGTGAATTTACGAACACTTTTTGTTCTACCTATTATAAAAGCTTTCAAAAGCAAAAACACATTTCTAAAAAAATATGAAAAAACTCGAAGTACCATAAAAGTTAAAGAAAAAACAGGTTCTGATGCCTCCACTACAAAATTTGTTGTAATATCGTGAATATGCTGGTACTGTTTCTGTTCATGTTTACACTTCACACTTTGCAGCACTCAATAAATGATTAAGTAATGTCTGAAATCTCATGATGTGAGAGATTTAGGTCACAAGACTGCAATTAAACCTTGTGTAGAAGGAATTAGGATAATGTTTGTGGCTTAATTATTCTGCATCAAACCACACCTGGCTCTTCAATATGCAACCAATATTCGTTACAAGGTAGGAACAAAGCTTTGCTTGAAATGCTTCTAGGCATTGTCTTTAGTTTAAGTACAGTTTAAGGCAACGAATCGATCCTGACACTTTATTGTGTGATAGATATTAATCATAAGACAGCAACTGCATCCAGTAAGGAACACTTTGGGCGTTGTCTGTAGTAAAAATATTCTCTAAATGGTCTAACCAAGCCCAACACTTCATGAAGTCACATACATCGGTCATAATATTACAACTGGATCCTGTATACAATGCTTTTGGATGCTGTCTGTAGCCTAAATATCCTATAGCGCAACAAACCGCATCCACCACTTCATTATGTCACAAATTTTTGTCATAAGATTGCAACGGAACCCTGATTGATATATGGTGTTTAACGTCCCGGAACCACGATATAATTATGAGAGACGCTGTATTGGAGGGCTCCGGAAATTTCGACCACCTGGGGTTCTTTAACATGCACCCAAATCTGGCAATGGAACCCTATAAAAGGGGCTTTCAGACTTTGGTTGTAGTCAAACTATCCCCTAATGCCATGAAACGCACCAAAATCTTCATGGTGTGACAGATATCAGTCATAAAATATGAATTGAGAACTGCGTAGGATGCTTCTAGACGTTATATTTATTCTTTTCGAATACTACAGCCCAATGCAGGGCTACTGCTGTATGTAGACATGAAAACAAGATGACATAATTGAAACATCAATATCAAAATAAGTGCACCAATGAAAACAAATGTCGCTACCGCCTGAGTGCGGCCCAATGAAAAATTGAGAGGAATATAACAATCATATAATACAAGTGCTTTCAAAAATTCGGACGCCTTCATTTCATGAACTGAACTAGGTAGATAATTTTTGTGTTCGATTGTTTTAGCGAAAAAAAACTACTTGAACGTGTCAATCAGCACAAAAAATGACTCAAAGTTAGATTGTGATTGCATATGAGTGTTGGGTTGAAGGCTTTTGCTCTTTTTTGGCAGTTTAAATATCCTTTAACAGTAACAGTTAACAGTTACCTTGACGCGGGAGATAATGTTTTTAGGATTGCTGTGAAGCGATGAGTTGAAGGCTTTCGCATTTAGTCAGTAGTCAAAATACCCTCTAACCTGATCAAGCGTGCTCAAAACTTCATGGTGCTATACAAATCGGTCACGAGATAACACAAGATCACTGTACAGAAGTCTATGGCAAGTTGTTTAGGTTAGCTTAACTGAATATCTTGATATTTCCAATAACCAAGTCAGTCCTCCTATCTTCAGAGAAAGCGACATCGTCCAATATGAACCCAAGTCATCTTGCCTTCAAGCTGCTCAAAGATCAAATCTCCATTACCTTCAGTACCTCCCTTCTGTACCGTTCGGTATTCCTTTCAGTATCATGAAGTCCGCAGATAGGAAAAACGTCGTCGAAAGATATCAGAGTTTTCTGCAGCGCAGTTGCGAAGGAAAAGGGAGCATGATATATTGACGTTTATTCAAGAATACCGACACCACAGCAAGGGCACCACAATAGTACAAAACAAAGAATGCTTTGCCGTCAGCTATGGGCTTAACTTTTCATATTTAGACGAAGTTGCAATAAGAGTAACATACCTGAAGCTTCTGTCGACTTAAAACCACGTCGTCGCTCTCGCCAACAGCGAGAACTTTAATGCCTCCTGCAGCAATCAAATGATTGTTTCTCATAGTCATCGTTGCCTTGGCAAACGCCACTTGCCAAGCACCACATCATAACGGGTGAAACCCTGCGACTAATTCATCGAAGTCCATAAAAACGTTTGTCTCGAGAACTTTAGATCGTAAAAAAACAAGTCAACGAAATTGTACGCGACCTCACCCAGCCTTGCAAGAATCTTTGGCTGTCTCCAGGGATTCTAGTGATGTACTGGACACTACATTCCTGCATCTATTATTGCAACCCGAACCAAGAAAGGCGTGTCATAGCTTCCACGAACAGGCGACGCTCTCAATCAATTGTGCAATGTGAAGTATTTTCATCAATAGACCTGAAGACCAGCTACTGTGTCAAAGAAGTATACTATAGATACTGAAAGAAGATTGGCTTTATATTCATATTAGACACCCTCATCGAACTAAAGTCCTACTTTTGGTCATTGCATCCACCTGCTACTTACCAACGAGTAGGCGATGAAATACTGGCGGGATTGAAATAACATATTTGCCTTGTGTACTTGGGCAACGCTGTTGCGTTTGCCTCAAACTTGACGAACACCATGGTGCCTTGAAATTGTACTTCACGCAATCAAGACCTGTGGACACACGGAGGAACCAGAAAAGTACCGCTTCGAGTACGAGGACCTCTTTTGCTTGGACCACGCGATGCGAAAACCTGGGGTTCACTCTAAGCCATAGAAAGCAGCTGCAACCGCTGCCTTTTTGCCACCCATCGACAAGAAAGCCGTACGCCAATTTTTTCGCCTGTGCGCTTAATAGAGAACCATTGTCAAGGAATTTCCGCAGATCTCCGAGTGAATAACTGACTCTATGAAGGCCGAGGCGAAGTTCAAGTGTGAAACAACACAACACGAACCATTTGAATCACTGAAACAATACCTGTAGGCGCCACTGATACTTAGACATTCCGACGAATATGGCATGGCTGAAATTTATACCAACGCATGCAGCATCGCGCTCAGAACCGCTTATGTGCACGCTACTGATTGACTATAAATGGTTATTCACTAGCTCGTCGCTAAAGCGGAAGCACATTATTCCGCTACTAGCAACTGTCTTGCCTTTATGTGGGCTCCATGAAAGTTACGAACCTATTTTCACGGTGGGCCCTTCAAAGTTCTGAGTGAACACTACGCCTTCTGTTGGGCAGCTACCTTCAGGAACAGTTCAGGCCACCCTGCACCGTCAATTCTGCGACCTCATGAACCCGACAACATGGTCGTTTATAAGTACCGACGACTGCACTCTGACTCCGCTGCCTGTCTTGCATCTGCGTTGGGCCACCGCCGTAGGATGAGCAGTAGGAGGACTTATTCTTGGTCATCTTAAATATCGACAACTAGGACTGAATGGAATAAGCTATAAGATGTTAAAGAATTGGCGCGAAAACATAACAGAAGTTTCTCCTCGACACCACCAACCAAGCACGAGAAACAGGCATTACGCCCACACAGTGAAAAATTGTCACGCTCATTCCCATTCTTAAGCCCCACATTAGACAAAACGAAATTGCGAATGTTCGCTCGATTTCCCTGACGTGCTGTCGAAGTTATGTAGTGCGTTGCACTTACTTCGCTACTGTGGCAGAGGAACACGAACATTCTGGTTGACCCAAGCTTCATCAGTTTTCTAAAACAGATGTCTGCAAAATGCAATGCTTGCTGTGTGGCACACGTACCGAATGCAGCACGTCGCTACTGCGAACCCTAGTATACCTTGATATCAAGGCTTCTTCTGACCACTTTTTTCAGGCAGCGCTGCTTGAGGAGCGAGGTATACAACTACGTCAAACATTTTCTTACTGACGGCCTGGTTGCGGTACAGGTAGACAAAGTAAAACCACGCCCAGGTGATTCTGTAAAAAAATGTCCAATAAACTGAAACTGAGACCGAAACTTCCAACGAGCCTTCACGTAAAGGTTCCTTCTGTCATCACACTCTTCTCCCGCGCTTCAGATGGTCTGACGCGTCATCTCAGAGCTACACGGTACCTTAAATTTACAATATATATGGATGCCATGGCTACCTGGGACGGAAAGAGTTCCCCATAAGAAATACAACACACGCTACAGTACTCCGTGAACCCGACTGCTCGATACTTTGGAGGGCGCTCATTCCATTCAGTGCCAAATTCGATTATATTGTCGTCGGAAATCGGGAACTTCCAAACGCTCAGGAAGACCAGCAACCCATGACCCTCTCTAACTAGAAGGACCCCATCCCAACAAGCCCTGCATAAAGGCTCTACGTTATCGGTTTCAAGACCATGGGAAGTCGAAGAAGTGGTTTGGACATTCAACTGCTGCAGCAAGGTCATCGTCTTTTGAAACGCACGAAGCCCAAGCTGACAGCCATCGAAGCACACAAACTGAGGCACATCACCCTTGTTCTTGCCATTACTTCCATCGTGTACCAATACCGATATATTGAAATTACCAAGACCCAAAAATCCAAGCTCAAGGCTCTGATTTGTCAGATTTCACGCACTATATTAGGTACCCTCAATACGCCAAGTTTAATGAGGATCGAAGAATGGCTATCTTTCTAAACCCTTACTACTCCACGAAAGGATACGCCCTGCTTCGTGAATGGATATACAATATAACTTCACCTATAGCAATTGAAACAACCCGGCCTTTATGGGCGATTGTTGGCCATATCGTGGTCCAACCTGTTGCGCTGCACATGGATATCCAAACAGAACACCGCAAAGCACGACCAAAACAGGAGAGTGCATCTTCTGCACAGATGTATATCGGTCTGTGGTGGTTCTTGGGCCCTCAGACGCAGAAACCCAAGACAAAGAGAAGAGAAACATCTATTGACTTCACACACAAAACGATCACAACACGGTGGCTATCTGTACAACACACTGGCTCCATAATTCAGTCCTACAGTCCTTATGTCTACGCGCCCGCGAGTAACCCACGCGTTCTCACTACTCGGAAGACTAAATCCGTCGGGTGCCACTCACGCTCCCGCTGAAGACGATGGCGTCGACGACGCAACCTCGCCACGGGAAGGTTGCCAAGTGCACGGGAGCTCACGAGCAGACCATCAGCTGCTCGTGCTGGACCAGGCGGCCCCACGCTGCGGTCGACGCAACACCGAGGTCGCACCTTCAATTGGCGGTTGTGCCGGACTGGCTCCGACATGGCACCGTGGCCACGATCTCGGTGACTGGTTGTGCCGGACCCGAGTCTGGACAGGATCAGCCGCTTGCCCTGGCCCGCACGCTCGTCCGCCACAGGAACAGCATGTCAGGCCCGGCCCGGAACCGCCACTCGCCTCAGGAACATGCCACGCTTGTCCCGGTTGGGTTGGTGACACCCGCTCGTTGGTTCGGTCCCCTGAGGCCCAACGCCTAGCGCTCTTGCTAGCTGGCCACGTTCTTCCTCTGCCCGTCGCTGTTCCGAAAACTCACGCGCTCACGTTCGTCTGACCCCGTGCACACTTTCGTCTTCGTCGGTTATTTTCCGCTGTCGGTTTCACTTCCAGTTTCGATTTTGTTTGTGAGAAGCACTCGTACCACACCGTCTTAGACAGGCAAGGGCTTTTGAAATGTAGAAGTTTTGATGGACAGCCACTGTCATTGGCTTCCATTATAACTGTAGTCGTCAGTGCAAGGCGGAAAACACGGTCTTAGTCGAGATAGATAGATGGTCTTAGTAGAGATAGTTACCCTGTCAAATCCTAATTCCCGCTGTTTACAATATCTCATTATTTCAAATATTAGGAACACTTTCGAAACTTCAAAATATTTCTTGGCCATGTTTGTAGAGTCACTGGGAGTACAAGTGTTCAATAAAAAGCTTGAAGGTGTTAGTCAGGGAATCAATAATGGGATGTTGTATAAGTGCAACAATTGGCAGTAGTGTAATAGGTGGAGGCCAAGCCAAGTGAAAATCTTTGTATTGGCACCATTATACTTTACACATAATTAAATTGAACATCAATTAAGCATGGCTGTTTGCCGCCTACTGGTGGAAACTTAAAAAACAGTTACTGTCTTTGTTCGACCATAAGATCATCTTACACTTTGAGCAGAAAACATTGGTGTAACCTCCAGGACATGCCTTGCAGAAGTTTCATTTTGGCATTCTAAAGGGCCAGTGCCCCCTGCTTTCTCTTCTGACGTCACTAGGGACATTAAGGCACACTTTCTTGAGCGGCGTGACATTCTGAATCGAAGGGCTCCCCGGTGTTTGTTTGTTGAGCAAAATGAGACTTGTTGCAAGTTAGGACGGAAATTCTCTGAAAGGTTTAGGCGGCGATTTATGCTTCTGGAGTATTCCCTTGTGCATGAACCATGCATAAACAGCTGAATTTTTGAGCGTTTGCCAAAATAAATACATATATCAGCGTTTAGACCTGACAGAAGGACAATACGAGAAGCACATTTTGTGAAGGCCGGATTGATGGTGGACAATCGGCAAAAATTTGCTTTTTCTGCTTGCTGCGCCGCCTTTTCACTGATGTAAACGGTTCAGCACCAACGCAGGTAGAAAGGAGAGTAACAGTGTGGTTGTTGTGCCACTTCACTGCCACCATTGTATTTTTGGCACACGAAGTGACTGTGTATCACGGGTGCCCCGACCTCGCTTTTCGAGCAATTTTTCGTCCATGAGCTTGCTGCAGCCTAGGCTGTTTTCTTGGATGGTGCCGATAAAGAAAATTTTCATTTGTGAGTGCTCTCTACAGGCTGAGGCCCTTTGAAGAAGTCATCAGTGACAACTAGATTGTCGTCTCACTTTGGAAGTTTAGAACTTAGCTGAAGTAGATATGAACTAATACATATCTACTTCCATTTTTCAGTAAGCACAAACCTTGTGCATGTTTACGAATCCCATCTTGGAAAACATACCCAGCACAGATGTAATTTCTTCCACAATAAGGGTCGACGTTTTTGGAAGTAGTACTTGCTGCTTTCTTCGACGACAGCCTGTAGCATGGATCGAGAAACAAACACGTCAAAGTATTCCAGGGCACTGAGTGGCTCTGCAGGTCGCAATGGAAAGTTTTTCTCCAAACTCCCTGCTTTGATATCAAAATCTCTTTTCACCCATGTGTACCGCCTTTTCACGTTTTGCGATTTTCAATCGCCCAGAAGCACATCTGTTGAGGTAGCAACTTTTCCTCAGCTTCTTAAAACTAAGTTTGGATGGCCTCTACTTCACCACTGCTGTCTCTAGACACAATGTTGTCACTTTTTTTATCAGCGAAAAATCGCTCTCGTTATAATCGATAACGTCAAGCAGGTTCGCATGAAGTAACGTTCTGACCTTTCTTTAGAACAGAATAAAATTTTGAGGTTTAAATGGCAGTATGTCACTGAAAATTGTTAAAAGAGCAAAAATAGCTAATACATATTGGCTCAGACATTACTTGAATACAGGTCACGATATGTAGGACGCGTTTCAAGCAGAAAAGATATGTTACATGTCTGCAACAACAAAACTTCTGCCGTTGGTTCCCACTGTTGCATATGTGCAAAACACCACGTGCAAAAATATTTTGCCAAACAGAGCAAGCACAAAGCAAACTTTTTTGAATTTTAGAATACTGTCTACGGGATTTTCAACACATGTTCAATTGAATAAGCAGCGCAGGTTAACTTGAGGGCTCATAAAAATGTTTAAAATACCTTGTTTTTGGAACTCGACCCCCCACCATGCCCTGTGTAAATAACCTGGCCCCTCCACTAAGGTGGCCGAATCACTGAAGCAAACACTGCCACTTCGCGCTGTGCGTTCAGAGAGGTGTGAAGTATTAGAAGATATGCACAAGAACCACAACGTTTATTCTGATGCATCACACTTCATGACGAGACGCAGAGCTGTTTTTGTGAGGCATGTCGAAACTGTTACTTTAATGACACCTCCCCCAATTCAACACTACATACAAAATAAGGACGAGCCTCCTGCCTGTGGTAGCTTCCCAGTGAGGGTTCGAATACGGGCTTGTTGGTAAATAATTTGAACTGTTTTTTTTTTGTAGCGTGGAAATTCACGAGGACACGATAATGCACCAAGAGACACCGCAAGCACTACTACCAGCAAGAAATTTACTTTCAAAAATATAAGTTGTCTGTTTTTTTAAATAGACTTGTTATTGCTAGCAGTAATGGTGGAGTATCTTTGTGCCAAATTTTGTTCATGTGTATTTTTGTGCTACAAGAAAAAAGCTTTTCCAGGATAACGCTGATGTTTAGTAGGATTGTATTAGTGCTCGTGTTGTCACGTGCGATAGCCTCGAACACATACCTAAAACCTAAGATCTGTGACCCTAGAGGATTGATTGGGGGAATCCTCTCCAAGCATCATAAAAGCAATGTTGTTGAGTTCTACTTGGGCATGTGAAACCACTATGGTTGTTTCATGTCTTGTCCTTGCATTCTTTATTAGTTGATGAAAACTGGGATTCCTTTCTTTGAATGAAGTTGTCCTCTCTCTTTTTCTCCTTGAACGACAACCTGTCGGTCAGATACTCAAGGGCCTTGCCGAATACTTGAACAGTAAGACCTCTCTAGCTTCAAAGTCATTCAAGCGAGGACTAACAAAGGTTTTTTTGTGCAAGGGCATCTTGTTAAAAAATTTTCGCCACTTCAGGCCACATATCTTTAGAGGAGCCTTCAGCATTGCGATAGATGTCGTCCAAGTCCTACACAATGACCCGACGTCCGGTCACTTCTGTGTTTTCAGCGTGCTCATAAGTAGACAGCAAACGTACTACTGGCCGCGTTTCACTGCCAAGATTACCCATTACGTAAAACTTTCCGATACTTTCAACGACAGTAGTAAGCGCCATCTAGGCTTGCTGGAATTCGGCAGCTTATCGAGCCACCTTGCCAGGCAATCCAGGAAACAGGAGTTGACTTACTGGGGAAGTTCCCGTCGACGATTTTTGGATTTGGGCGGACTGTTCGAACTCCGGATTGCTTCAATCACTGTGTCATGATAAGAGCTCTGACTAAAACCAGTGCCACAGAGGTAAAGATGTTTCTTGTTGAGAACTCCGTCCGGCGTTATGACGCGTCAGAGCTCCTTACGATCCAGAGAAACATGGCTGAATAAATACATTTTGATACTTTATGGCGAAAGAATACACGATACTAGAGCAGCATTTATTTATCACACTACTTCGATACGCTACCAAAATTCCGATTTGGGTGCACGTTAAAGAACCCCAGTTGGTTGAAATTTCCGGAGCCCTCCTCTACGCCGTGTTTCATGATCATACGGTGGTTTTGGGAAACTCCACATATCACCCCGCCACGGTGGTCTAGTGGCTAAGGTATTCGACTGCTGACCCGCAGATCGCGGGTTCGTATCCAGGCTGCGGCGGCTGCATTTCCGATGGAGGCGGAAATGTTGTAGGCCCGTGTGCTCAGATTTGGGTGCACGTTAAAGAACCCCAGGTAGTCGAAACTTTCCGGAGCCCTCCACTACGGCGTTTCTCATAACCATATGGTAGTGTTTTGGGACGTTAAACCCCACATATCAATCAATCAAACCCCACATATCCATCGTCAACCTCTACCGAATTTACTATGTTAGACGTGATGCATCTCAATTGTAGCCTAATATACTTCGGTACATTTGTAAATTTGTTACCATAGATCTACCTATTGTAGCTGGAAACATTCATGTATGAAGCTGTATGATAAATCTTCTAACCACTAACAAGTCAGTTTGACGGAATAAATGTCAATTTATCGAAAGTTCTTTTTTCTTGAACGTAACAAAAAACCTATATATTGATTTCCTGAACTACGTAATATCACACATGTTTATACGCAGTGCTGTCAGCGGTATTCGTGTGTGAATTGTTTAATTTATGGGCGTCGTCGCTCTGCTTCCTGGCTAACTAGTGGGTTGGCATCTTCTTACAGTAACGTTCATAAAAACTCTCACTACGGTTTGAATACCACTGTGCAGCTTGTCCGCAAACGTACCAACATTTTAGCTTTACCCGATCACCTGTCGGCTATGAAGCAGCAAGAACATTATTAAGACTTATTAAACATCTTGTGCACACCGACAGCTTGATTTCGTGAATAAAATTGTGTCTAATTATCTGTGCTATGAAGCGTTCTTCAGCAACACCTTCACTCACAAGCAATATTTTCATATTTTGTTTCAAACTGAGTTGTCATCGTCCATAAATATTTCGCACGTACTGTTTTGACACAAAGCATTGCCGGATATATCTTATATTCAAACTGTTGGCAATATTGCTTAGATGGCCAGTTTATTCTATGACACCCAAATCTTTACAGTAACTTGAAGAAACAAAACGAGCATATCTGACTGAAATAGAGAAGTAGTTCTGTAGGAAAGATTGCAATGGATAAATATACCGAGTGTTTCTCTAAACTCGATACAAAAATTTAAAATAGTTGGTAAGCGCTTCCGAACGATAACAACGGCATGTGGTTTACGACTTTGTAGTGCTGGTTATGGTAATTTTTGTTATCGCATGCTCTTGCTGACAACTAATCTGTTGTTTGTTCTCTGTCTATAGGCCCGCTTTCCTGCAAGAGTCCAAGGACCCTACATTCTTCGTACGCATTGACGCCATTTGGTATTACAAAATTTATCACTTTGGCTTTCTGGACCTCTACAGAGAATACGCGGAGGGTTCTATGGTCACACACGCCCTCAATTCACTAAAGGTATATTTTTCTTTGAAGTCGGTTTTATTAGTCCACCTTTGAATTTAGAGTTGAACATAGTGAAGTATGGCTCAGAAAACAAAACTTGAACATTAAGTGACCATAATCCACTAACTATAAACCGGGAGGGGGAGAATCAGGGTTGTGGAACGAAAACAGAACATGTCATGTAGCTCAAAGAGTGAATTTCACTTCCTTTGTGGTGTTTAGGCTGTCATTTCAACCGCAGAATGTATGCGAAACGAGGACGTGTATAGTCGCAGCCTAGAGGAATAGGGCAAGCCATTCTAGCAAGTAGATGTATTCACGAGCGAAAGCGAATACTTCAGTGGGAGCTAGTGCAAGCATGGAAGGATAAAGAAGAACGCTGCGTAAGGAACAAGGAGCCTGGCGCGGAAGACATTGAAGCATTGTGAAATGAAAATTGCGGAGGACACAATGTGGAAGGAGGCCAACATTAGGATAAGCTCAAGCTCTGCTCGGCGAAGCGGGAAGTGGGAGGGATATCAGAAGATTAGAAGGAGATCGGACGAGCAGGAGAACAGTTCAATTAATTGCAGACAAATTTGGAAGTGGGGTTCTAACATGGGTATCCTCCTCCGAAGCCCAGTGTCACATTCACTCGGCTATACTGGCACCGTAGCCGCAGAAGAATTTAATGGAAACAAACGGTGAGGGCTGCCGTTGCGTTCAAATAAAACAGTGTGAAAACCCAAGCCTTATGTAGCCTAAGTAGCCATGAAATTAAGTATTCTCTCCAAACAGACTGCCCGAGGCTGCTGTGATAGCTCAGTGGTTAGAGCATCAAACGCGTTATTGGAAACAGACTGCCCAAAGGAACAGGAGTGGTAATATGAAAACGATGTATTTACTATTGAGTAAAAAAGCAATTTGAATTAGTAAAACCACAAATTTAAAAGCAGCCAGTAAATATTGCGAAAGTTACGCATGGGAGTATATCATCCCAGTTCTTGTGATCAACGGCCACATACATTGACAGCATATCTGCAATGGTCTTGTTCCACCGTTCAGTGAGTCCGTTTGTTTGGATGGTGACAACCCGTGGCTTTCCGATGTTCTGTACCACTTAAGCTCAGCACTTATTGAAGCATTTCTGTGGTAAAGCTGTTCCACGATCAGTAATTACCACTGCTGGCGCTCCGTGACGTTATACGATACTGGTGACGAAAAACTGGGCGATTTCGGCTGTGGTAGCTTTGGGCAGGGCCTTTGTTTCGCTGTAACGCGCTAAGTAATCGGTGGCGACAACAATCCACCGGTTTTCAGACGAAGACGTGGAAACTGATTCGAGCAAGTCAATGCCAATTTGATGGAATGATGTTTTTTGGCGTGGGGATAGGCTGTAGTAGTCCTGCTGGCCCGACAGGTGGAGTCTTACCGCGTTGGCAGTCGCAGCATGTGCGGACGTACTGCTTGACTCTCTTCGCGAGGCGTGGTCAGCAGTACGTGCGGCGAATTCTTTCCAAGGTGCGCGTGTAGCCAAGGTGTCCGGATGAAGGTTTGTCGTGACAAGCATGCAAAATGTCATCCCGAAGCGACGTCGGCGCAACCAGTAGGTAAGTAGCCTGGGTATGGTCGAAGATTTTCTTATAGAGGACTCCATTTCTGATGCAGAACGAGGCCAGCCAATGTGCGAAGTTTTGAGGAAGATTGCATTTTCGGCCTTCGAGGTAGTCGATGAGCGGGCTTAGCTCCACGTCATCGCGTTGTTGTTAAGCCAAGTCTGTTGCTGATACAGAGGAAAGAAATTTATGGCACTCTTCAACGTCTGCGTTCGTACTTCCGATTGGCGCACGGGAGAGACAGTCAGCATTGGTGTGTTTGCATCCCGACTTGTGAATGACTTTAACGTCAAATTGTTGCAGCCGAAGGCTTCACCGTACTAGACGACTGGAAGGATCTTTGAGGTTGGTGATCCAGCATAAAGAATGGTGGTCGCTAACTACCCTGAATGGTCGACCGTACATATAAGGCCGAAACTTTGTTATATATAGCCCAAACAACGGCCAAGCGTTCTTTTTCTGTTGCAGAGTAGTTTTTTTTCTGCGGATGATAGTGTTCGACTTGCATAGCCAATCACGCGTTCTGCGCCATTTTGCCATTGAACCAAGACAACTCCAAGTCCGACGTTGCTGGCATCCATGTGTAGCTCTATGGCAACATTGTCGTCAAAGTGACCGAGTACAGGTGGGGCTTAGAGATGGTTTCGTAGCGTGTCAAAGGCGTGATGCTGATCCTGACCCCAAACAAATGGTACGCCGTCTTTTGTAAGTTCATTTAGCGCTTCAGCGATTTTATAAATGCATTTGACGAAGCGTCTGTAATATGCGCACAGTCCCAGAAATCAGTGCAGATCGTGCTTGTTCGTTGGGACAGGATATGCGGCAACAGCTTTCGTTTTCTTAGGGTCTGGATGCATACTGGCGTGGCTGACAACGTGGCCAAGAAACTTCAGTTCCTCGAAAGCAAAGTGGCATTTCTCCGGTTTGAGAGAAAGTACAGCTGTTCGAATCGCGTGAAGAACTGTCTGTAAGTGATGGACGTGCTTGCCAAACGTGTGCGAGATGATGACCACATCGTCAAAGTAGACAAGACACGATTGTCATTTTAGCCCAGAAAGAACCGTGTTCATTATTTTTTGAAAAGTAGCTGGCGCCGAGCATAAGCCGAAATGAAGGATTTCAAACTCGCAGAGTCCGTCAGGAGTAATGAAGGTGGTCTTTTGGCGGTCGCGCTCATTAACAGAAATTCACCAATAGGAGCTGCGTAGATCGATTGAAGAAAAGTAACGAGCGTTGTAAATGCGGTCCAGCGAGTCATCTATTCGTGGTGAAGGATGCACGTCTTTCTTCGTGATCTTATTCAACTTTCGGTAGTCGACGCAAAATCGCAGGTACCGTCTTTTTTTCTTTACTAACACAACAGGGGACGCCCAGGGACTGGTCGATGGCTGGATGACATGGTCCTTGAGCATCTGCTGAACCTGTTGGCGTATAGCGTTTTGTTCTTTTTGCGAGACTCTGTAGGCGTGCTGTCGAATGGGCCTCTCAGTAGGCCCGGTGATGCTATGATGGTTGGCAAGCGGTGTTAGGTTCACTTTTGAAGTCGCAGCAAAGCAGTCCTGAAATGAACCGAGTAGCTTTGAAATACGTTCCCGTTGTGCGGACGGTAGACCCTGGTTTACGTCGAGAGTGCTTGCGAATGTCATGGCGGAATCGTCGCACGACGAAAGGGCAGATAATGTTGAAAGACCCGGGACGTCGGCAATATCCTCAAGCTATGCGATCGCAGTGTGTTTGGAAGATGGCGATGCTCCTCGCTTATATTCGTGACTAATAGGCAAGCCTGCTTCCTCCTGAGCTGAACAATACCTCGAGCAACGCATATATACTCGGTGCCGGTGTCGATGACGGCAGTGACGACGTGATTATCGACGTGTTCGGTGATGTCTATGGAAACAGTCTCAATACTTGCGAAAATCACTAAAAAATCAGAACGGTCTTCGTCGGGTCTTTGCGTCAAGGGAGGTTCTTTGACAGTTCGTTAAGACGCGGCTTTACCCCCCGGAGCCGCGGTTTCTAGTTTCCTCTCTGGGGACTTGGTGACCGGCCGCTGAAAGCATAAGATGACAAGGGAACGCTAGGTGACGTGTGGCGGTGAGGTGATGGTGATCGTGATTGGGGGCGTTGACCAAGGCGAGGAGCTTGCTGGCCCGTAAGGTACGCTTCGATTTCGCAAGGACACTCACCTCAACGCGGGCACCGAGCATCAGGGTGAAAGCCACGGAGACCAAGTTGGTGGTACTGGCAATTGCGGTAGACGTGACCCGCTTCGGCACAGAGGTAGCAGAGTGGACGACTATCTGACGTACGCCACACTCTGGCCTTTGTAGCGTTCTGTCGCGATCCAAACGAACGATAAGTGGGTGCACTTGGAAACCTTGAGGCGGGTGGCGGAGTCGAAGAGGTGCCCTGGAATCAATGGCTAGCCTATTCCATTGTCCGCATAGTGGGATCAGGAGAATGTGGTGCCGGAGATCTTAGGGCCGCCGCATAAGTCAGCGCAGGGGCCTCACGCCTTGTTGACACGAGTGGAGTGACCACCTGTCGGATCTCATTTCGGATTAAGTCTGCGAGAGCATTTACGGTTTGTTTGGGTCCTGCTGCTTTTAGTTGGCGCATCTCGTCCCGCACGACGCTTCTTATGAACTCTGTGAGGGCATGCCTCTTGCTGTGAGCCCTGATAGCGCATGGAGCAGCGGTGACGTTGTGACGTTCACACTGTGACGACCGATGCTGGAGAGTACGCTCCATTGTGGTTGCCTCATTTATGAACTCAGCCACAGTCGTCGGTGGATTGCGCAAGAGTCCGGCGAAGAGTTGCTGTTTTACACCACGTATTAGAACCCGCACCTTATTTTCCTCAGACATCTCAGGGTCGGCAAGCTTGAAGAGTCGAAGCATGTCCTCGACGAACATCAAGACTCTCTCGTTAGGTCGTTGCTTCCGAGACTAGATGGCCTGCTCCGCTCTCTCTTTTCTTTCGGCGCTGCGGTATGCATCGCGAAACTGTCGGCTCAACTCTTGCCACGTCGTAAAGGAACCCTCGTGATTCTCATGCCACGTCTTGGCAGAGCCTTTTAACGCAAAGTAAACTCTCCGCAGCTTGCGAGCTTCAGCCTACTCGTTGTTGTTGGCAACTCGATCGAAGTGGTCAAGCCAGTCATCAACATCCTCATAAATGTCTCCATGAAATGAGCGTGGTGTTTGCGGCGTATGAAAGACATGCGGAAGAAAAGAATAGGCGTCGTTGGTCGGACTTGCCTGGTTGGTAGTCGAGGTTGCCATCTCGTCTTGAGAAAGAGGACTGTATTCGGGAGATAGTCCTTGGAGGCGGCGACTGCTTCTTGCCATGGGAGCTGTAGCTGTCTCTAAGTAGCTTGGTGTGTCGGCTGAAAATCTGCAGCCGAGGCGCATTTACCCAGCACCTCCACCAGTGCCACGAACGAAATAACAGACAGCCACGAATCAACTTCTTGCTCACTCCAAGACCAGGAAGTAAGTCTTCTTCTTTCTATTCTTCTCAGCGATACCACGCTACAGTTATGGCTCGTACCCATTACCTAGCTGTGACAATGTCCATGGCGCCAGCTTGAAATTTTTTTTCGCCAAATTGTTTAGAAGTAGACACTTTGACACAATATAGCCACCAACGGCAAGCCCGCACAGAATCGCATTGATGTGAACGTAAGACTCGAGTACCAGGTGACGACACCTGTCCTAGCCGTTTCGAGGAGTTCAAAATCCGATGCCCTAGCAGAAAGTGCTGTGCGATCAGGTGTAACTAGCGAGCGCGAAACAAGGAATGAGTGGATTATTGAGTCTATTTGCGCACTGAACATTCCCGAAAACGTGCGCTTTCACTGCCTCGCAGCTTAAAGACTCGCTTGCCGGCGTAGCCGTTTACGTTCAGCTACGCGAGCGTCCGTAGCACCCCGGGAAGAAGAGTTCAAAGGGAGCGAATACGCGCCGTATTATTTACGAGCACACAGCCGTGGCGGAGCTAGATAGAGAAACGGGAGGGAATAAACGAAGCGGAAGCAGCACTCACCGCACCTCCTCGTGCTCACGCGAGGAATTATAGGGTAGAACCGGCGCACGTGCAATCTAAGTGTGAACGCCGCAGAACCGACACTGCCTCGAGCATAAAAAGCTTTCTCAACTGTGACGTTCTTTCCACTAGTCAGACACGCCACTGAACCGCCATGAAGCGCTTGTAGTACAATGGTGAAAACAACAGGCGATGCCACAGATCCACGCGCTTCAAAAAACGCCACAATCGACGCTTCTATAGCGTTGTGAATCGCATCAGACGTAAATGACTAAACAACAGCGTTCAGTAATACTAATTTTAGTAGCTGTCGCACGAAGCAGAATGGTGAGAGGGCTCAATTACGGACCGTTGTGAACGTGTTGCGTAATCCAGTTGTGTTTTCCACAGTGACCAGCTGTATTTTTCTTAGCTCGTCGCTTGAGAAAGTGTAATAATGTCGGCCTTCTGTAGGTTGTTTTCAGTAGCCTTGTTGCGGAATCTTGACAACCATGCCTATTAAGCCCAGCAGTGCCTCCCCCCGCAGTGCGTGGTGTGTGACGCTTAAATGCAGGCTGGTGAAGCGCCCCATAAATATCGCGCGCGTAGGTTTCGGAGACTAGAAGTTTTGAAGTTAACTTGCAAATGCAAACCGGTGCGCCATGCAAGTTAATCACAGAGGGCTCATCATGGCTACCTGTAGGTGTTTTTTGTCCATGGCCTCCACCTCTGCTATGCCCCCGCCGTGGTGTTCTAGTGGCTAAGGTACACTGCTCCTGACCCGCAGGTCGCAGGATCAAGACGGAAAATTGCGCACTATTGTGCAAAAAACAGGTTCAGCATAGCCGGAACGAATGCTTGCGGCTGCATTTTCAGTGGAGGCGCAAATTCTATAGGCCCGTGTCTTCAGATTTGGGTGCGCGTTAAAGAATCACAGGTGGGTGAAATTTTCGGAGCCTTTCACTACGGCGTCTTTCGAAATCATATGGCAGTTTTGGGACGTTAAACGCCACTTATCGTTCAATCAAAAAAGTCCGCTATCGCATTATCGAAGGCCAGGGCTTTCCCTTTGGCAGTGCCCCGAGAAAGCAGACACGCACATATGCCCAGAAAGGTGAAACAAAAACAATCAACAGAACATACAGGATCCATAATAGAACAGTTCAACTCACAGAATTGAGAGATGAACGGAAAATGCAACTGGAGAGGTTGAAATCCCCGAGGACGATTGTGCCTGGTGAAGCGACCTTTCTACCACTCGTCGTAAGATATATTGCTCGTTTATGTATGTTATTGCTATATGAATATGTGTGTGTCCCAGTATGATGTATTTAGGCATGACAAAACCTACAATTAGGTGCTTGCCTCGAACACGATGTCATGCGATTCTCGCATCAACGTGCGAGTTGCAGCACGCAGAAATAACTGAAGCACCTTTTGCATTGATCCTGTAGTTCGCTTTGATGGGTTCCTTGTCAGTCTGAAGAGTGGGTGGATTGGCCTAAGAAGCTTTCGAGGTCTTTGATTTTCAGGAAATCGTGCTTCAGCAAAAAAAATGGGTGGATCTATTTTGGCCTATGGGCACACTGGCTTGTGGACGGCTCTCTTCTCGCTTCACAGGTAGGACCAGGATGACGAAATGAGCACTGGTGACGGTGTTTTCCGAAGTGCTGCCTGGACTTAGTCTGGCGTGTGTGGGCGAACGAGCGAGAAAAAAAAATACAGGGGTAGAAAGGTAGGACGAAAGAGAGAAAGGAATGAGACGAAAGAAAGAACAAAAATGGACAAGAAGGCAGATTAGAGTTATTTATAGTATAGTATGGTATAGTATCCTGCTGTCCTGTATGGTACAAAGAGAGGGTAGGGGTGGGGAGGGCTCGTTTTTTGATTTACTATATCCTTAAAGAATCTGTAAGGAACTCTACATGAGGGCTGGGGAACAAGGAGTTGACCGATAGCTGGCTTTCAGCCGAAAAATACATCATCTCGCCAGCAGCTTTGCGGGACAGCGGGACCACAGCTATAAAACCTGGACATGTCCCGCCTGAATCGGGATGCCTAGTAACTAAACTTTAATGTTAGCTTTGTGCTAATGTGAAAACAAGTGCGATTGGAATCAAATTATGTTCAATTATTTCCGAATAGGGACAGTTACAGTAAACGTCGCAACAAAAATCACCAGTCACATAAGGTAAATTTGAAGTTCTTTACAGCAAATGATAAGAAGTATTTTGCTGGATTTTACAAATATGTTCTTTGAGAGTATGAAACGTGCAGTAGTGTCATGCACTCATGATGTAAGAACAGATGCACAAAATTCTTGGACC
This sequence comes from Rhipicephalus annulatus, assembly GCA_013436015.1. Classification (NCBI taxonomy): domain Eukaryota; kingdom Metazoa; phylum Arthropoda; class Arachnida; order Ixodida; family Ixodidae; genus Rhipicephalus; species Rhipicephalus annulatus. The sequence goes on along the minus strand of WOVY01002985.1, from coordinate 42,889 downwards.
GCAGTCAAAAAAGTGGCACATGTCCCGCCTAAGTGGGGACGCTTGGTCGCTTATGTTTAACTTAAGCTGCGTGTGAATATGAAAGGAAGTGCGAAGGGAATCAAACGATGTTCGAATATTTCCGAATAGAAATAGTAGCGGTGACGCTCACAAAAAGTTCACCAGTCACATATATGTAAATTTGAAGTTTTTTTTTTACCAAATGCTATGAAAAAATTTCTTCTGGGTCTTACAAATATATTCCTTGAGAAGATAAAAGTTGTAGTAGAGTGATGCTGTCATGATGTACGAATAGCTGCATCAAACTTGGCGTGGTCATAAAGTTGCCTGAAGTAGCTGTCGGTGTGTCCAAGATGGAACTAAATTTGGCCGTAATTGTGGCCAGAATACGGACGTCAAGCTGCAGCAATGAACTCTGTACGTGAAGGCGGCCAATAGAGCATCGACAGTTGATAAAACTGATAAGTCCCAAGGCACACATGGTTTTATGCAAACGCCATGGCAGGTTCTAGCCTTAAAGCACACTATTGAGTGATCTGTCGAAAACTGTACTCTTTTAACACAGTGATTTTGCATAATCGTGAAGCTTCACGAACAGTGCATTTGACGAGCGTTGTTAAAAGTTTTTGTTGGTGAATCTGTGACACGTAAAACAAAGCGAGAATTGAGAGTGTTTATGTTTTCGTGATTCGATGACACTGTGTTTTCACGTCATCATTCCTCCAATCAACAAACGTTTTACGCGTAAGGCATGCCACATCTCACGAGGTAATTTTGTCCTCATCATTTATTCGTTTAAAATGTTTTCTGTAATAAAAAAATCAATGGCAGCGGTGACATCTAACCAACTTGATCTTCGTTTTAGGTGGCTCATCTTACAAAAACATGTAGTAATAAAGCGCTTACTTATTTTTAATTGCTTATTATTTTACAATAGCTCCCCGTTTCCAATGGTGGTTTCGTTCCGTGTAATATCGGCGCTTAATCTTAATGATAAGCTCGACTTCATTCACAATTCATGCAGTGGCCAGTTCATTTATATATTCGCAGTGCCTTGTCAAAGACACAATTGGGCAGTGTCGAAATCGTTCTTGCTAAGATGTCTCATATTGTTTAAATATTTAGAACCAAAAGGGAGTTTTCGGAATGAGAACGGCTACCAAGCTATTCAAAAAAATTATTACATAATATACATAGTAGCACAGTTTTTCATAGTGCCCTCCGCATTCAACACTTCGATCACCCTGTCAACTGAAGGAAGATTTTAAGTGAAGTTTTTACAGCTCTCATGTTTGGTGAGGGAATCGTAATCGAAAATCATGGTTGCGCGAGTACACGAAATGTGAGCATTAATTGTGCAGTGGTCACATGCGTATAAGAAATTGCCCTTTTGCCATAACTGATGCCATCTCGCTCATGGGCTTCTCGATTTTTGGCTCTTTCCGACATGACAATCTGATCTTTCATTGCGGTCACCGAAATCTCGTGTTGTCGTCTTCCATTCGTCAACTCTATATGAAGACATGAGAATCGTTGTCACCTGTTTCTTTATAACTGTTGCGCTGCGAAGCGATTGTATTGAATACCCATTCCCGGATTGGAGAAAAACAGCAGAGGGTCATGACAAATAAAAAGAGAAGAAAGAAAAAAGAGGAAGAATGACGGTGTACGTTAGACAGGCGCCAGACTTCCAGGTAACTCAAGGGCTCCAAATGTTTGTACTGCAATAGGTACGGCAATCAGATGTGAACAAAGAGTTGGCCAAAAAGGCGATGCAACAGAGTAAAGACTGATGGAGTAGCATACAACCTAAACAGTACGCTCTTGGGCGTTGCCACCACAACTCATCCAGGCACCTCTCACTTACCGCATGGAAGATGTCACTGTTCCGGTGCCAAAAATTTTACAGTATATTAGCATTTCTCGCGGCACAATAAAGGCAAGCTTCTAAATGAATTAGCTGTTAGAAGATTGCGGGAGGAGATTTATGTTGGTGATCTTTACTTTTGGACATTGACATTCATAGTAGTGATGCGAGTAGAGTTTCTTGAACGAACGATTAAAAAAGTTTAATTTTCAAGGGCGAAGCAAGTAACACGATCAGAAAAGCATGCGGCGTTTTAAAAATTAAGGTTGCCTACAAGCTTAAACTTGTGGTAATAAATCTGACGTGATAGCATGCGGAGACCCGCCCACTGCAGTGGGTGAACCGATCTTCACAATAGAATGCCATCGAACCTTAAGGTACCTTTCAGGCATTTGTGTAGTGAACATACCTTGCCAAACTCCACTTGCAGGTCCTGATTGTTGGTTTGAAGAAAAAAAATAAAGAAAGCTTCTAGCGTACTGCTTTTTTGACATTGATTTCTAATCTGCGTGAACTCTGCCGGAATGTTTCTTCGAGACCACCCTGTTAAACAATGGCTGGCCCTCTTTCCAACTGTATGAGTGTCGGTATTCTGTTTTCTCGGTATTTACGATACCTTTTGAAAGACTGCTTTATTGGTTGGGTTCAATCTCGTCCTTTGAGCTACCATTCCCAAATGTGCTCCTGTCTACCACTCTCAATCAGCCAACTTATGCATCTTGTATTGCATGATACACTGCTTTCAAATTTTGAATTCAATGGCCACTCGTTTTAAAGCAAGCTGGCGACTCACGATATTCAACCTAGTTGTTGTTCTGCAATCATAAGCGTTCCACACTTTCTGCGGTTCGTATGGACCGTCAGTAAGGAAAAATGCGCAGCTGTTGATACCCTTCTAAAAATGGTCCTGTAACTGAATTGCTCTGATGGTTTTCTGTAGCGATAGCTTCCGCAGGAGTCCTGGAAGACATCTTTCAGTGGTATATATAATGCATTTTAGTCAGGTGCAGTGCTAATTGTACTGCATCGGGTGTGCACTTGGCAGGGAGCGTTTGAAGTAAATAGAACATGTACATTTAAAAGGCTATGCATTCGTTGCACCTTGAAATGTCTTCAAAGATGTCGTCCTTCTGGTCTGTACTAGGTCCTTGGCGTCGCGTCATAGAAACGATCGTGGCTAACGGGAGGGGCAAGTGTTGCACAGTATAATATCACACTGTTCTGGTGTAGCAGGCGTGAATGCTGGTGGTCGCGATAATTTCTAGTTGTGTGCGCATAGGAAATTACGTGCAGAAGCACACAGTGCAAACACGGCCAACATTCTTCACGTTGTCTCAGGCATGCCCCGGTAGTTACGAAATCACGCCCCTTTTTTGATATCATTTCGGAAGCCTGTCTTTTATAGCAAATAAAATAGTTCTTGTATCAGGCTTCGAGCAGTGTGTTTCAAAATATTTTCTTCAAGTGGGTGAGACTATCTAAAAGAAATAAGTGGGGACAGGCACGCTTTAGAAAAGGACAGCTATTGCTCCACGATGAATGAACTGGTCGTCTCCGATTAACGCCTGCGGACCAGTTATTTTGTTACATTTGGTGCACAAAACCCGGGAGTCACCCCTCAGAGACTTCCCTGATGAAAACTGGTGTCACCCAAGCACAAGTAGTGTTATCGGACATTCTGCAGCAACCTGATCCTGATGCCTTCCACATTAACGGCCGCATGGATTTCCTGAAGGATAAAAAAGCAGCATTTTCAAGGCTCGACGGCGTCATTCTGGCGCAACGGACGAAACAGACAAGAACATTTAGTAAAAGCAGCAAGCGAGTACAGCCCCGCCATGGTGGTCTAGTGGCGAAGGTACTCGGCTGCTGACCCACATGTCGCGGGGTTAATCCCGGATGCGGCGGCTGCATTTCCGGTGGAGAAAGAAATTTTGTAGGCCCATGTGCTCAGATTTGGGTGCACGTTAAAGAACCCCAAGTGGTCGATATTTCCAGAGCCCTCTACTACGACGTCTTTCCTAATCATATGGTGGTTTTGGGACGTTAAACCCCCATATCATCATCAGCAGCAGCAAACGAGTACAACGAAATGATTCTTTTCCAGCCAAGTTTTGGCTACTAGAGTTTGAGAAGGCAACCAGAGTGCAGGCGCGAGCCACTGGAGCCGACCAAACAACCACGAACTTCCGCAATTTGAAGAAGCAGCAGGTCAGGCGAGAGCGCACCGTCCGCTTGCGGTTCAACTGTTCGAGCTCCAGATACCACTTTCTGATGGCAGTCATCGTGAATGGCAGTCCTTTCGGGACCATTTCGATGCTACCATCCACCGGAGTACCGAGCTGCCACGCGTCGAAAAATTCAAGTACCTCCTTAACTACTTAAGCAGGCGCACGAAACGAACTGTCGAAGGCATCCATCTAGCAGAGCACAATTATGACCTTGCAATCGAAATCCTACCGGATCACTTTGGATGCCAGGATCTGCTTGTGAACGAGCATGTTGACCATCTGCTTGCGCTAAGTCTCAGGAAAAGGTTGTCAGACATCCTAGGGCTTCGTCTGCTGCACAATAGTGTGCAGTTCTACGTTGTGGCCTTGGAAGACCTAAGAGTTTTGACTGACCAGTACACTGTGGTCTTAGACCATGTTCTGATGCGATGTCTGCCGGAGGATCTCGCCATTACGTACAGACAGAAGTCAAAATAATTGAACGGCGCCTCCAGCATCACCCAGAGAGAGAAAAATAAAGATGCAAGGAAAGGCAGGGAGGTTAACCAGACGCACATCCGGTTTGCTACCCTGCACTGGGGAAGGGATAAAGGGGAGAAAAGAGGTTGCAGAGAGATGAGAAGGTACACACAATCACGAGCAGACTCGGGGAGCATACACAATCTACAGACGGTCGCTCAGGTTGGTTGACTTTAGGTAAATTAGCCGTGCTTTAGTTGCTTTCTGCGCAACTGAGACAGATGCCCAAGGTCCTAGTATCTTCTGCACACAAAATGGTCCGGGGTCAAGTTGACTCAAAACCATCCGGAGCTGGCATCGCTGTGTGTCGTAGCAAGCGCAGCTGCACTGGACGTGTTCGATGGTCTTTTCAGCTCCGCAGTAGTCGCATGTAGGAGTGTCTGCCATACCAATGCGAAAGGAGTACACCTTTGTAAGTGCAACACCCAACCAAAGGCGGCATAACAGTGTCGCATCGGAGCGGGAAAGTTGTGATGGTAGCTTTAGCTTGAGCGAAGGATCCAGTTCATAAAATTGACACCTTTGGAAGCTGGTAGACAACCAGAACGTGCGTGTGAGATTTCGATCCAGCAGGTAAAGTTGTCTTGCTGCATCATTCCTTGATAGAGGAATCGGGACTACACGGGCTCCTTCATGGGCTGAGCGGGCTGCATCATCGGCTAATTGATTTCCGGTAATACCGATATGTCCAGGCAGCCATTGATATATAATACCATGCCCTCGTGCTAGAGCTTCACGATGGAAATGCCTTATTTCTTGTACCAATTGGTCATGACTCCTCCTACGCATGACAGACTGCAAACTCTGAAGCGCTGCCATCGAATCACGGAATATGACCCATTTTCCTGGACGCTCTTGAACGAGATATTGTAAAGCAGCCCTTATAGCAGCAAGCTCTGATGCCGTCGATGTAGTCATATGCGACAACTTAAACTTGATTGTCATTGCTGCAGCCGGAATTACAGCGGCAGCTGATGAGCTGCTGGACGAGACGGACCCATCAGTGTATATCTGCGTTCGGTCTAAGTACAACTCATGTAATAATAGCAGTGTTGCTTGCTTCAATGCTACTCTGGAGTGATTGCTTTTCTTTTTGATTCCCGGAATTTCTAGACGTACTTGCGGCTGGTCGAGGCACCACAAAGGACATGCCATTCTCGCAGCTGGCGTATATCCTGATGGAATGCTGTTTAGGTGCTTGGCTGTGACGTCTGAAAACGTAGCACGTGGTCTTCTGGAGGGTAGAAAGGCCAAGTGGTGGTCGGGGAAACGGCTAGCATGTCGAATGTGCGCTCTGAGGCAATCCACAACTCTATATGTCCTGACCGGATGGTCTTTGGCAAGCATGATTGTGGCATAAGTAGAAGCGCATCGGGGCAGTCCTAGGCAGATACGCAGTGCCTGACCCTGCAAACTCTCCAATGAATGAGTATTGGATTTGCAAGTGTTAGTCAGTACCGGCAAGCAGTAGCGCGATAGACCCAGAAATAGGGCCCTGTACAGCTGTAGCATGGAGGCCACAGAAGTTCCCCATGCTTTCCCGCACATGAATTTCATTATATGAACAATAGATATCAGTCTCTTCTTCAAGTACGCACAATGTGGGCTCCACGAAAGACTTCTGTCGATTATTATGCCCAGGAAACGATGCGTCCGTGCATATTTGACACTCCGTTCATTGATGTAAACAGGGTATGGCGTCATTGGTTTGCGTGTAAACGCCATCAACGCGCACTTCACAGTTGATATAGTTAGGCCTTGTTTCTGAAGGTAGGCTGTTGTGAGGGTTGCTGCCCGCTGTATTCGTGCACGTACCTGAGGGCGAGTAGTTGCAGCACTCCAGAGGCAAATATCATCGGCGTATATGGATAGGCACACCGACTTTGGCAGAACCTTCACCAGACCGATTAGAGCAACATTGAACAATGTGGGGCTTAAAACACCTCCCTGAGGTACACCGCAGTAGGTGTAATGTTCAGTAGTTGTACCCTCATAAGTTTGCACAAAGAAACACCTGCAAGTTGTATAATCTTTTATCCAATGAAACATTCGTCCACCAATGCCCATTGCTGCGAGAGAAGTGAGGATGGCATCGTGAGCTACATTATTATATGCACCCTTCATGTCAAGAAAGAGTGCCACTGATATGCGCTTGCGACTTTTTTCTTGTTGAACAAATGTCGATAAGTCAAGCACACAGTCGATGGAGGAGCGGCCCCGACGAAAGCCTGCCATGCAAGAAGGGTATTTGGTGTATCGTTCTAAGTACCACTCGAGACGAAATAGAACCATTCTTTCCATCACTTTTCCGAGGCAGCTTGCGAGGGCAATAGTACGATACGCTGTCAAGTCCAATGGTGATTTTCCCGATTTCAAAAGTGGTATTAATCAACTTCTTTTCTATTCTCGGGGAACACTGCCGCTGAGCCAGGAGTTGTTGAAGCATGTTAAAAGTTCTTTTCTGGCTTTTTGTCCAAGGTGTCCCAACGCACTATAAGTAATACCATCAAGACCTGGCGATAACATGCGCTTAGAAGCGACTAAAGCACCTTCCAGTTTTTCCATGGTGAATGGAATGTCCATTTCTGGTAATCGCGTCTCAGGAACGATCACGGCGTCGATTCTCTCGTTCATAATTTTCCCGGCAACTCTCGTGCAAAATTCTTCAGCCACCTCAAGTTCTGTTTTTCCATGATGGAGTGCCAAAGCTTTAAAAGGGTGCCGTTGTTGCGGAGAGGAGCGAAAACCACGAACTGTTCTCCAGATGTATGACAGCGGTTTATGAGAGTCTAGAGATTCGCAGAATGCTTTCCAGCGTTCGCTCTCCAGCTTGTATATGCGTCATTGAATCTTTTTCTGGGGCCGCCTTGCTCCCCTCAGATCGTAAATTGATCTTGTGCATCTGTAACGTCGTTCAGCACGCCTTCGTATAGATCGTAATCTTTCCAGTTCGATGTCAAACTGTGTTATTTTAGACGAAAATGGTAATTTACATTTGGGCGCTTGCATAGCTTCCGCTATGGTATTTTCCAGGCTGCAGGCGAGGCCTTCTTGGCAAGCGTTCTCAACACGCGATGTAAACATCGACCAGTCAGTGCTAATTACAACACCGGAAGAGAAATTTTTTATGATACCATCGATCGTCACGTAGGTGGGTATGTGATCACTCCCATGAGTCTCAATATCGCAAAACTATTTAACTTTGTGAGAGAAGCACCGTGACACCAATGTCAGGTCAAGGTAACTGCCATACGTGAAACCCCGCAGATACGTGGGGGTATTATCGTTCATGATGTAAAGGTCGTAATTATAAGCGAATTTAACAACGTTCTGGCCCCTGGCATTCATCCTAGTACTCCCCCAAAGCATTTGATGGGCATTGAAGTCACCGGTGATGATTCAAGGCCCATCGGTCCTCATTAGAATGTCTTTTAATCTGTCGCAGTCAAATCGCGATGACGGAGATATATATCCACCAATAAGCGTGAACGAAACTGCATTCTCCTTTACACGAATACACACGTACTGATTGTCGTCATTTGAACTTATTGGGTGCGAAAGATAAGTAAAGTCTGTGCGAATGTAAACAATTACTTTGCTTCGTTCTTCGCAAGCGGGTGAACAAAAAGCTTCATAACCGGACAATCTATAAGGTGTTGATACGTTTGGTTCACATATGACAAGTATAAGAAATTGATTGGCCCGGACAAATAGGCGAAAGTCCGAGATACGGGCCTTCATGCCTCTGGCATTCCACTGAAAAATCGACGCAGTTTTAACTTCAGTGCGGAAGATGGGATTTTGTTGAGCCATTGCGCTTATACGAAGTTAGCAAGAAATGGATTCAGTGCATCCAGTATTTGCAGTGCACTCTTAGCAGACGGATATTGTATGCTGCTCAGTAGCGTGCGAATCGTGGCAATAATGATTGCACAATTGCAGTCACTTGCCTGTGTTGGTTGGAAATATCTCGAACCGGGATCGCGGACTGGCCGTCATGAAACTCCTTTGGTTCGCTTGATGCTGCTTCCCTTTGAAGTGCAGGCCACTCTGTCGCAGTTAGGGTATGCTGACTGGCTTTGTCCTTTACAGCCTTTCTCACGGCATGTGGTCTGTGAGACAATGGAGGTGGTACTGATGAGGGATCTGGCAAACGTGTCGAGGAGGTAGCGGGCGTCCTTGAAGACCGACGTCGACGTGAACGACGCCTTCTGACTTTAGTTGCGGCTTCTCGATGAGACGAGTGATCGCGCACCATCTCCTTCAAAATGGCAATTTTCTTCTGAATCCGCGGGCAGTCCTTCAATGTGGCTTCATGGGATCCATTGCAATTAGAGCATTTCTTGACAGTTGCGACGCACTTATCTGCTTCATGGGGCTTGGCGCAGCGGTGGCATACCACCGAATTCTCACAGACGCTGCTCACATGTCCAATTTTCATGCACTTACGACACTGGAGAGGCTTTGGAATGAAAGGCCGCACAGCATGTCTAAAGTACCCCACCTTCACATGAGAGGGGAGTGATGGTGCCTGCCGGCACCAGCGGCGTCAGCGGCGGCCGCCTCCAGGAAGCGGATGGGACAAGCGAGTGACAGCGACAGTGAAGACACTCATGCTTACTATCTCAGCAGTGCGGACTCTTCAGATGACGGTTTCCAACCTGTGCTGAGCCGCAAAGCGAAGAGGAGGAACATGAGGACATCCTCATCTTCAACTATTGAAACTGTAAGTGAAGCGCCCAAATCGAACACTTATACCATCCTGTTTCTGCCTGCACTTCCTACCGTCAGCATGAAATGCCTTAACAGACAGTCTGTGTCAAGGTCTCTGGAAGCGCTCATGCCAAATGAGATCACGGACATAAGAGTGAACGCCAGAATGAATATACTGGCTGTGGACGTTTTGCACGCAAGTGCGTTGGGCGTTCTGCGCAGTGTAACTGACTTGGACGGCAACCAGGTGCGCTCTCATGTTCCCTTGGGATGTGACGTAGTAACCGGCGTGATCTACGACATAGATGTGGCTATTTTCAATAATGACTTACAATTTCTTGTCAAGTCAACAACTGATACTCCAATTGTTGATGTCACCCTGCTAGGCAAGTCTCGCTGTGTGAAGATTGCTTTTAACAGCATCACCCAAATGCCTGGAGATCGAACGCGGCTAGCTGGAGATATACTAACGTTTCTCTGCATTCAGGTAGAAATTCGGGAGGAGGGCCGGTTAAAGTCACGTCGTGCTTCGCAGGACAAACCCAGGACCCCATGTCTAAAAAACATGTATTGGACGGAAAATGTATCGTCAGCGTCCGTCCTAACGGGGTCCACCTTGCCTGTTAGATTGGCGTGCCCACTCTGCCACAACAAGGATCAGTTGATTACTGCCTGCAACATGAATTTATTTACTGAAGACAAGCGGGAAAGACTACAGTACACCAATAGTTGCTTTCAATGGGAAACACAAAACCACATTGCTAGAATGTGCCGGAAATCATTCAATCTTAGGGGTGGCACCTGCCAGTGACGCCACCTGGCGATTCTCTGCGAGTTATACAGGCCAGCGGTACATTCACGATCAAAAGATTAGTCACCCGCGTCGCACGGAACCCCGTCAGGTATTACGCGATCAGTCACGACCGCCCAAAACAGTCACATCGAGATATTGCAGACAGGCCGAATTCGGGCAGAGTTCGGCGACCGACGATGCCTTCTGCGATTACTGTTGGGTAGCGACAGTCAGCACTCACACATTCGTGAAGGCCTGACAAAAAATCTGCAGTGTTCAGTGGCGGGAAAATAAGAGTTATCTCTCATTACGTTCGGCAGCTCAAAGTCACGCGAAGTAAACTGCACAGAGCGTCTGAACATGCGACTGCGCGGGTAGTTGGACGACTCCACAATAACCACGAAAGCATTAATTATTCCGTAAATATGCACCGCCACAAGGCCACCACTCAACCCCAACGTATTGCACCAGCTCGACGAATGCAGGTACAACGTAGCTGACAGCTCTCAACTAAATACGTGGCAACCAGACAAGATCAGTGTTCTCGTAGGATTCGACGCCTATTGGAAGGTCACCACCGGTAAAATCGACCGCGTAACCGAAATGCTAACAGCCATAGAGACAAAGTTTGGCTGAATGGCACTGGGACACTTGTCGTATGACAGCATCTGTCACCCGTCTAGCACACTGTTTGTCTTCAGCCGCAAGCCTTCTGCAACGCAGACATACATACCTCCGATGTGGTCTTTTGGTGCCATCAGGAGAGGTGAAGTGCCTTCACGAGCATTTAACAAGCTCCGCGATCTTTATCAGAAGAAAGTATCACCTTCAGGAAAGAAGTGCCATCAGCCTGACTATATAATTGCTGGGAGCAGAATCTTGAAAGAGGCGGAGCCACTAAACGGGCACGTCAATGCTCATCACTGCCGTGTGTGTCGATGTCGTCGGCGCCAGCGTGCTCATGGTGGCGCCGTACTTGAACAACTCGTCACAGACCAGCCACCTTTTGGGCGACCACCACGACAGGCATCACGTCTTCGTAATTCTACATGTCCAGCACATCGGTCTAAAGCACGTAAAGTACACCCTCCGTCTTATCAGGATCGGTTCCAAAAACGGGAAGGGGTGCGACAGCCACGAATTAATGACCGTAGTGCACAGGCAGCAAGGCAAGTGCATTTTAACACAAACTGCACTGTCGGTGGGTACGAGTATTCTTGGCCCCCCTGGGATGATGCTGAGTAATAATCCGGATCGGAGCAACCTGGAGTGGTCCAGACTTCATCGATGCTTGTGAGTCATCTTGCTCCCCCTGGTAGGCTGTTGCAGAATATTCTCTTGGAGTGGGACAGACTATCAAAGAGGACGAAGTGGGGACAGGCACGCTCTGCAAAAGGACAGCTTGGGCTCCATGACGAATGAGCGGGTCGTCTCCGATCAATCTCTGCGGACCGGTTGTTTTGTTACAGAATGTAGGCGTGTTCTTTTGGCTCCTACTTTGGGTGAGCGCGCTACAAAATGGTAATCTGCAACGTTTTGAAGAAGAACAGCCACGACAGACAAGGAAGGCGCTTCAAGCTCATCCTGAGCCACCACCTCAAAGTCAAGGCTACCTCATTTTCGGTCTGAAAACCCCAAAGTGTGGATCAGCGAAGTGGAGGCCGACTTCCAGTTTCGCCGCATCACTTCGCAGGAGATTAAATATTTCCACGCAATTGCAGAAGAGAGACTTGGTCTTTTTGTTCCGACGTGGGAGCGTCCGCCACGTGCTAAAGCACGTTTTGAAGGACGAAATGAAATTCATCCATTCATCCATCCTTTGCAGCACTGCCATCTGACATCGCTGGCGCCCCAGATAATGTGCTGCCTCCCCTCTGCCAGAAAAAGCACCATTCTGGAGTGCCTGGAGGTTTTGCTGCAGGTTTTGCTGCAAAATGCTGCAACACCTTCTGTCTCGTTGAGAGCTCCGTCACCAGCGTCCCTCGTAACTACTCAACCAAATGCGTCAGTTGCTGCACCAACAAGCGTCAGAGAAGTGTCAACAGCCATTGCTTCACGGGCTGTTTTTGAGGAGACTTATCGCTAGTTCAGACGACGTAACTCTCGAGCTTCTCGCTCAACGTGCCGCCCGCATCACCGTGTGCACCGAGTCATATAAAATGCGTGTTGCTGCAATGGGAATGTCCGAACGTGCAGACCGGTTAGGCTACTTAGGGGACAAAGCTGACCAACTGGTTTCAGGAGTCAAAAACCTCACCCTGTCCAACAAACACAGTCACGCACGGCATTCGTTAGTTGTCCCATGCTCAAAGCGTAGCACCGCAACCACTCCAGCGAGACAGAGCAGAGTGACTGCTGTTCCACCACCACTTCAGAGAGCAAGCCACTCCCTGCATCGAAGACCCAACCCTGCTCGTGAACTCGTGGCCAGTGGCTAACGGCAGATTGCGACAGGTGTCAGCGCTGAAACCGCCTCCTCTTCGTGGTCGGCCGCATCACCGGCACACGCCTCTTTGTCGATACCAGAGCTGGGCTATATATCCCACCACTAAGTTCAACATAGCTGCCACAGCAAGTCCATTTGCAGCCAAATCGCAGTCAATGTTACTATTGCACCATGTGGAGTCGAGTTCATGATGACAGACATTGGACTCATTCGCACATATCAATGGCTCTTAGTTGTAGGTGGCGTTGGAATTGCAATCCTGAGAGCGGACTTTTGAGCCATTAGCGTTCATGATCATCGTCTCAAGAAAAATGGCACTTCGTTTGTGGTTGTCTGACCTGTCCGCATCCAGTATTCGCACTGTCAACCTAGAGTCAAGCTTTCACAAGGCCCTGGCCAGATCTCCCGAAATTGTCAAATCTTGGAACACTAAAACGACAATCAATTTATTGATCGTTTTGTGGGGTTTAACATCCCAAAACCACCATATGATTATGAGAGACGCCGTAGTGGAGGGCTCCGGAAATTGCGACCACCAGTAAATGACAATCAAGCACAAGATGAGGCATCCTATTGTTCCTACCGGAACGGCAACCTCTGCTAGACCTAGGAGGTTCACTATACAAAAAAAATTCCGCCATATCCACGAAGTGAATGATGATGAGTGGGCGAAGCTCCGGAGGTAAACCTGGTAAACCATGAATCCTCTGTACATTTTGCCCACTCGATTTTATTACATCGCTCCCCCTAGCGTACGTCGCCGCACTAAATCGAACGATTGCCTTCAACCAATGACACGCGCCATATGTGACATCATTCCTATTTTATAAGATCTCGCGTCTTTCATCAACTACAAGTACCGCTTTCTAGTTTATAACATCTTGCATCTTTTCATCATCAGCTACAAGTACCACCATCTAGTAAACACTACAAGAACTAAACGAGAGGTGGCTACATACAGGAGACGGTACCGCCATCTAGTGAACACTGCAAGAACTAAACTAGAGGTGGCTACATACAGGCTACAGGGGACGCACAGCCCACGCACTTAGGAGCTTCGCCCCTAAAACACAAAGTCCCCCGCCGCGAGTTCGACCACATGCTCCAGCTTGGTATTATTCGACCTTCTTCGAGCAACTGGTCTGCGCTGCACGTAGTGCCAAAACAAGAGCCTGGTGACTGGTGGCCCTGTAGTGATTAGCTGGCATGCAATGCTGTGACGACGGCAGGCTTTCTTCCTCACATCCATCATTTCCGCGCTCACCTCGCATGAGCAGCCATGTTCGTTAAGCTGGATCTGATGGCTGCTTATCACCAGATTCTGATAAAACCAAGTGACATCCCAAAGAGGGCCTTGGCAACACCTTTCGGTCTGTCTAAGTTTGTTTGTATGCCGTATGGATTGAAGACGCTCAGCCACCTCCGCGGACGCAGAGGCTCATCACCGAACGCTTTGTGTGACCAAGCATTCGCCGACATTCGACGCTGGGCTAAGACGTGCCCAGCCTGCGGAGCAGTCAGGATCACTCGTGCCACGTGCACAGAACTCCAAGCATTTTGGCCCCCAGAGTGTCGTTTCGACCAAGTACACTTCAACTCTGCAGCACATCTACCTTCTGACCACCGCTACTCACGGTGGCAAGAGTCGTTTCGACCAAGTACACTTCAACTTGATAGCACGTTTACCTACTGACCATCGCTACTTACGGTGGCAAGAGGTGAATCCCCTTCTGGATATCATAGCCTGGGTCATCACACAGGCGTTTGTAGCCACATATATTTTACGCTATGGCCGCCCAATGTATATAACGACCGATCGTGCGCGACAATATTCGAACGAACTACTTTCTGCGCTGGCAAGGCTTCTGGCAAAGCGACTCCAATACAGCACGGCTTACTACCCAGCGAGAAATGGAATGGTTGAGTGGCTACACTGTCAAGTGAACGCATAGTTAACAGCCGAATTGGATAGAGAGCACTTGGTAGACAAGGTCGTTCTCCTCCTCCTGCAGGCCTGCGTACCGCAATGAATGAAAACCTAGGATTCACTGCAGCAGAACTGCTGTACAATTCTACAGTTTGAATGCCGAGAGAATTCTTTCGTGAAAACCGAAGGTTTACGCCGACAGATGGAAAGGCAGCATTCCTGTTTGAAACACCTGCCATTTAACGCGCCATGCGTCAGATGACACCGAAAATTGGTTTCGTTCTCAGACATAAGGGCGGTAGCCCAGGTGTTCGCGCGGCGGGACAGAGTGAAGGCGTCTTTGAATACTGAGTACGACGGGCCTTTTCGTAGGGTGTCGCCATCGTAGAAGACTGTGGCCATTCGTGTTCGCAACAAAGAGGGCGTCGTTTCTTTCGACCGCATGAACCTAGCTGACCTCATGGACTGACTGACACGTTTGATATTTTCTCTCGGCCGTGGCTTAGAAGGAGAGGGAGCGTAGTGGTTGTTGGATGCTGGTGGTCGTAATAAATAGTTGGGTGCGTAAACAAATCGTATACAGAGGCGCACAGTGCACACGCAGCCGACGTGCCTCCCATTACCTCCAGCTTGCCGTGGTAGATACGCAGCCACGTTCCTTTTGTGTTATTGTTTGAGATGCGAAGCAGCTCTTTGACTGGTATGTGTAACGCTGTCTATCAGTGTCTCCGTACCAATGCACTGCAAAATGTTTCTCCCGCCACAGTTGCTGGAACGATGCCAAGTAGGTCAAGTCGCAGCTACGCGTTTACGTCACTCACTCGCAGCAGTTTCCGGCTCTTGCGCCTTCTAACTCGCTTCAACCTCTGCACTGCTCGCAATGTTCGACCACATGTCGAGTGCAAACACTCTTTAGGCTCATTTATTTGCAATTAAACTTACATGAAACCATAGTCACCTCCCATGTTTTAGCATGTCAAAGAAACGTTTACTCGAGTGAAGACTACACCGAGTTTCGCTTCAATCGTTTCTTCCACCACCCGCGTCGACGCCCGCTTAAGCCGGGTCAAAGGCGTGCGCGTCGATACTGCTAGAGATCTCATCATATGGTTTTCTTCGGGGAAATGGCTCCCCTACTTAGGGCGAGTACGCTACACGGTGTTTTTCAGTGCTCTTCTCAACTAAGAGGTGTTTATTGAAGCCGCGATATAGAGATTGTTGGTAAGCATCAGACTTACTCACACCTTCTTCTTGCTCTTGTTCCTGCACTATTTCTTGTCGGGCGGATGCACCCCTATCTGTAGCACGCACGTTGGAAGCAGGGCGAGGAGAGCACAGGCCTATTGCACATGCGCAGCATGAGCGTCAGCTTCCAAAAAAGCCACGAGGGACGGTAAAGTGGCAGGCAGATAAGAAGGAGTGCGGGACGGGCCCAGAGGCTTTTCGGTGGCAGGCGAGCGATGAAATGAGGCGTCGGTCGCGCTAGGCGCGAGGGGTGTTTCCTCCGTGCGTGCAACAGGAGCAAGGCCTCGCGGGTTCTGGGGGCGTCGGTTAAAAGGCGAGTCGATGGCCCGTATTACATAGCGAGTTACGTGGGAGATATATGTCATGCTGTTATATGTTTAGTGATGGCTTTCCTGCCGTTTTTTTCTCTGCGTATGTTCGATTGACCAGCAGTCTGCGGGGATTGTTCCCTCCGGGTTCTTGTGTGCGTTAGTGCCGTGTTGAGCCGGTCCGAAAGACTTTTTATGGTTATTTCGAGTCGCGACTTAAAGGTGGTTTTTGTTCTCAGTATTGTTGGTTCGACCCTGCGAATTTCGGCTCACTGAACCCCTTCAGCGAAGGGGGGGGGGGGGCTTTCATTCTATACTATGGTATCGCAATCAATTCCCTGTTGGCGCAGTTGAAAGATCAGACAGATTTCCTACTGCTGCTATTCTCGCGTAAGATTCCTCGTTCTTTCAACGTATCTCGAGTGGCCGTTACAGAGCTCGCTCAGTTTTCGCGAACCTGGCACCACTTTCTTATAGACACCGAATGTAACCAGCATTTTTTCTTTTTCCTACGCTTTCAACCAACACTCTGTTGCTTTGTTATTGTTGACAAACATCAGCGTCTTCGTCCTTATTGCTCTTTGCAGTGTTTTTCACTTCACTATCGTCGACACAACACCGACACCATCTCTCTGCTTTCCGTTAGTTTGATTTATTTTTGCACGCAATGTATGGGTACACATATCTTCAGGAACCCGACCAGCACAAACAGCTAAGCATGTCTATTCATGTCGGGACACGTTGGTGTTCTGTTCTTTCATCAAGTTCAAAATAAGGTCGCACCATGCCAGATTTCCCAAGCGAGCTCCACATATCACACTACGGGTGTTCTAAGGTACCGAATACCACCGCTGGCATCGAAATTTAGGGTATTGTGACAAATAGTGATTATTCGTACTCAAGTAAGGCACAATTTTATGGAATGCTGGAATTTCGAAGTGCTGAAAAGTAAAAATTATAGTGTCGTTGAAAATAAGATTTCCACATTTTTGTAGTGTTCTTCAGGCAGCGGCAGCTGCTACCTTAAAAAAGAAATGGTTAATTGAGAAAAGGTTGAGTCCAGTGACACACCGTATTTAGGGTTTTTTTTAATGCGCAAGCAAGTAACATAGGCTGGGTACGTTTTTAAACTCTTTCATGCACAGAACTACATTTGTGGCTGGAAACAAAGTTTTAGTGAAAAAATAGCAAAATATTTTGCTGGAAATGATTTTATCACAAGAAAAAAAGGACAATTTCAGTTCAAAAATTATCAGTCGTCAACGTAAGTGATCACCATCAGGTAAGAGTCTACCGGTCACTTTCGGTGCCAGTACAACTCTTTATTTTTGCAGTCGTTAGCGTTAGCTACTTACAACATGCTTTCCTGCACTATAAACGTAGTGGGTACAGCACGTAATTTTATCTCCATAAAAATCCCTCTTCTTTACAGTCAAGTACACCTCAAGGAGAACAGAAGCTGGAAGAAAGCGAACTTAACATGTCAGATTGAAGCCCCTATGAAGTAACGTCATATCTGTCAGAATGTGAAATGCTTTCAAAAGTGCCAATAAAATATGACATGTGGAGTTCACGTGTTTTAAGAGAAACGAAATGAAGAAATGGTGGTCACCTGGGGTGGCCATTATGCTAGAAAGAGCTAAACTGGTACTCGCTAGAACCCACGAAAGTTTGTAAGCCTTTCCCAAACTCTGTTCTTGAGCCTTTCCCTGAAAAATAACACTCTCTTGCACGTAACAATGCAATTATTCCACATACCTTTGGTCTTGTTAGTTATCACATCGGCCGCAGTAGCGTCAGGTAGAGTTTGCGATGTACTATTCAGCGACCTTGTACAGCAACTTGCATTCATTTATAGGTACAGGATGCACTTACCGAATTTCTTTTTTTACAGGCGCTGTACCTTCACCTGAAGCCGAGAACAACCACCACAAGTTCCTACTACGTCGTTGGCTTGTCCATGGACAATCCAGCCAGTAGCCAGGTTCTCAATTTGATGAAGTGGGTCCCCTGCATTTTGGATCACGTATATTTGTCCACTGAGTGCAAGCTTAATATTTTACCACTGAACCAAGCCGGCGCTTTCGTGTATTAGTGGGAAATGGCAAATATTTCATTGGACAAGAATAATAATCGCGTACTCTATGTTCGGTTATACCAGTAGGTGGATCCTTTTCTAGCGACGATGACGGGTAAGTGTTCACACCGAGGCAACGATGAAATGTGACAACGTGAAATGGAAATTCAAGTCGATAACTCGCGTACGAGGAACGCCAGCTCGTCGACAAGCACACGATTGATGCTGCTTTTCCATATAGAAGTTTTCATTGTAGGCATGCACAGGGTACCCCGTCAGGATCCATTGTCCTTGCCAGACTCTCTTGTACATGTTTTTCAGTACTCTTGAACAAAACTTCCGAACACAAACGTAATCCACCTGACCCAATTTTCCATTTTCCTCCCTGTCAGGGGCTACAAAGGTAAGTCGCAGGCTTGTACCCACCCTAACATGTGAACGTATGGGGTTCAATCCGTGCCCCCTACCTATTACGTCAATGTGCGGGGCTGAGTTCGTCCCCACAAGTCTGAGTTTCCTATGACCGCCCCCTCGGCCCCCTACTCCCCTATGTGCGCTAACTCATGGTTCCCCTCACAAACAGTAAGTGTGGATGGGAACCGAGAGCATGCCATTTATATTCAAATACGTGACTTTATATCTATCATTCTTTGCCATCAGCAAAGTTCATTCGCTGTAATAATAACTGTTGGTTTTTTTAGGACCGTGTTTGCTCCATCGATGTTCATCGCCATTTCGCACCTCAGCTACCCGGTGAGGAAGTTCAGCGACTGCCGCATATTTCCTGTGGCTATGGACGCCCTACCTCCGAACCTCGTGCGTGGAAGAGACTACTCTTACGGACATACTGTTGTAAGTATTTGCTTCAATTAACACTTGTAATGTAAAGGGGCCTTAGCATAAGTTGGGTTATGACCTCGACCATGGAATATAAAAACGTTCCATGATCGAGGTCAAAAAAGACACTTGCTTGTCTAGCCATTCACCCTTCTATTTTCCCGTGAGTGCAAGGGCTGTTAAATGTAATATTGGAAAGAAAATGTAATATTGAAAATGTAATATTGTTACGTGAACTTTGTTATGACGACCTCCGCTACTTCAGTGTATTTCATTTTTTCAAGCATTCTTGTGATTCTTAGGTTGTACATGCGTGAGCCAATCCGAATGCACGTACTTTTTTTTCTGCTTACATTTACAGAACGAAAGCTTGGCGGTACTTCGGGAAGTGGAAAAGCTGAGTCTCTCAATCCCTCTAGCGATCTCTTTCAGTTTAAAAGGAGTTTACTATGTCCCCAGGCTCGCCCAGCCTTTATTAACACAGAACCACCAGTATGAATTATTCCAGCCTTGCCAAGACCACGAGATGCCCTACTATGAGGACCCCAAAGGGGTGAGTGATATGCTTATTTAATTCATCCTAAAAATTATTGTACCGCCAGTGCTCATACGGCGCATTTAAAGCTATAAAATAAACATATAACGATTACTCTTGTTGTCCGCTTACTACGAACGTCCGCTACCTGTTGTAGCAGACGTTCATTTGTTTCAACGTGCTTGCAGAGTGGACGTTTGGGGGTAGTCGTCCTGTTGTTCTATGGTGGTCTGAAAAAACAAAACTAGTGACATCACCACCACATATTGGCAAGTATAATCAATGAGTATGATTTTTTTCGAAATGAACAAATAAACATAGTAAACTAGTAAAGAGCAGTATGTTATGCATATAGGCAATAACACCTCGTAACACATGTATCACTCGGGGTGGCATCTTTACAAGTGATGACATGAAGCAGGTAGTAGTCACCCATGGTACTCATGCTAGGCAAACGGCACCACAAAAAAGACGAATGCGCACAAAAAATCAATGGCAAAAACAAGCACCGACTCTCAACTCATCATTTGTTCGCCTGGGCAGCGCATAAACATGTACCATGCGTGGCCTCACATAGATAACATCAACGTACATAAACGTATGACAACAGGTGTGAGCAACCAATAAATATACACGAAAACAATTTATCTCCTATTTAAGTATCAAAATATTGTTTTGCAAAGCTACAGACGGGAAGCTGATGTATGATTCTATTTCTTGTATGTGCCGATTAACGGTAATCTGTCGAGCTGTGCGGTTATGATGCGGCGACACTTTGCTGGTTTCACTGAACTGGGGTGCACTACACCCGCACTACCAACAATGCCAAGACACGCGCGATAGGCCATCGCTACGCACACCCGTGTTATGTTCTCTTATCCTAACATTAACACTCCGCCCTGTCTATGTACGTCCCACCACATGACATAGGTACAACGTAAACAGCTGCTTCTTTGTCAGGTAGGCCAGAGACATCTGGCAGAAAAAAAAGTATTTTTGATTGAAGTGACGGTTCCTTTGTGACACTGAAGCAAAAGTGTACTCATCTTTATGTGGTATTTCTACTGTGCGACAGCAGTGAACTATTGACTTCTACGCTTTAAATATGTACATGCATTTCATAGTAGGTAAATGTTCGACGTTCGGCAGTGTCCGTGCGTCTGAATGTTATCTCTCCGCTTTCACTTTATCTCCCCTAGAAACAGCTGCGGGCGCGCGTGCTTATCATCGCCCTTAGCAATCGCAGCAGGTGGCGCGGTCGGAGTAGCGGAGAATGAAACGAAATGAGGAGCGTGCTCTGACGTGGGCCCCGCCGCGGTGGTCTAGTGGCTAAGGTACTCGGCTGCTGACCCGCAGGTAGCGGGTTTGAATCCCGGCTGGGGCGGCTGCAATTCGGATGGAGGTGGAAATGTTGTAGGGCCGCGGGCTCAGATTTGGGTGCACGTTAAAGAACCCCAGGTGGTCGAAATTCCCGGAGCCCTCCACTACGGCATCTCTCATAATCATATGGTGGTTTCGGGACGTTAAACCGCCCATATCTATCAATGCTCTGGCGTAGAAGGGCGCTCGCATCACGGGAGCTCGGTGGAGCCAAGGAGGTTTTACTGAAGCTTCTTGAGTGGCAGAGAGGCTCCGTGGCAGAAGGCGACGCGGCACCATATTGCTCAGGGCTGAAAACGGACGGCGCATTGTATCGTACGTGGCTACCGCGTTGTTTTGCACTCGCTCGCTGCATTCCGTGCCGACTTGTTGTGCCCTCGCCATCTCCGACGACAGTGTAGCTATGACCAACTGGACATGCTCTACGCGAACTCCTGACGCCGACAAGAGCTCTCGCAAGTGGTGCCCCATCCTGTGACCGTGTTTCCATCTTTCCAATCTCTCCTATCCCCTCGAATGTCGTCGCTCTCTGGCTTACAACCTCACGCCTCTTTCTCTCTCTCTACATATTTATTCCTATTCGTTCATTCCCTCCTCCCCCCATCCCTTGTGAGCTACTGTTGAGGTGTCGCTCGCTACAGCAGACAGTTACGGGGTTCACTTTTCTCTCCCTTTCTTTCTTAGAACCACTTAGTAGTAGTTGTTTTG
Organism: Rhipicephalus annulatus; assembly: GCA_013436015.1. NCBI lineage: Eukaryota > Metazoa > Arthropoda > Arachnida > Ixodida > Ixodidae > Rhipicephalus > Rhipicephalus annulatus. The sequence continues at coordinate 21,303 of WOVY01002985.1, read as the reverse complement.
TGCTAGTGATGTTGCGTGTGGTGCATGAAGTTGAACATGGTGGTTCTCAACACGCCTGTGACCAATTTTCGAGAGGATTCCGATGGGCTATTGCGTAGCATTAGGCTCCACCAGTCGTGTGAAGTGGACACCAAGCGTACCTTTTGATGTGTAAGTAGGCGTGCTTCACTCGCTTTCACTCACATATTTTTGGTACTACGACAGCACTCGCGTGTAAAATTATTTCGGTTGTACACGCGAAAGCATGGGCGCACGGAATCATGAACAAACGCATGGACGGATGCATGTATGGATTAAGAACGCACGAACGTACGCACGGACAGATGGACGCTTCACCCCGCTCATCATCTTTCACTCTGTGGATATGCTGTAATATAGGTTAGTACTCCATTATGCAATTCAGTGTGCCGCGGGCTTGAAAACTTTTCCCTTGAGACCACGACAAAGAGATAGCTTCGACTATCTTAGTTTTTTTGCACTCTACTTGTCTCCCATTTCAGGGGAAGCGCTTAGTGTACTCCAATAATGTGTCTCTATTTCAGAGCCTCGTTAACCAATTGTGTTACAGTGTTAAGATGACTGAACGAATGCCACCATCGGCACCCTATCATACCAGCAGCTGAAATACACTTAGTTTCTGCCTGTTCGAGCAGTTCAAAACAGGGGATCTTGGTATGGTGAGTAATTACACAATGCCGTTAGACAGCTTTACTATTCGTTGGCGCTACAACAACTTCGAGGCTCATTCGCGTTATGTTGGTTTCTATTAAAATTCTGTACTTCGCGTGAACGTTTTGAAAAATAGGTTTCCTTCTAGCAGATATGCTTCACAAAGTCTTCGTGGATGCTTTGATTTATCTATTATCGGCTTATTTTACAGCTGTGCGGCAAGAAAAACTGGGCTGCGCCTGCTGATCTGCCTCTCATTGCCTCTAACCTGGAAGAAAAGAGGGCATTGACGTACCTGCCAGATGCAACCATAGCAATACTGGTGAATAACATACCTTTTTTCAATACACGAGCAATAAACAGCTCATTTTGCAGAAATTCTGGTATCAACATCAGCGTGGTTCGTTTTGAGCGAGAAAGTTCTAGATATGTGCAAATAAACCAGCAATATAAAATAAACTTCGAGCGAGTCATATAAAATAAACTTCGAGCGAGAAGTGCCTGGTAAAGAATTGCTCACCACAGAGCCACGTCATTTCTTTGAACTGCATGCTGCCGTAGCAAAATAAAACACTACATTACGATTATTATGCAATGCAGGCAGTCTCCTTAACGCATGTAATGTTAGAAGTTGGACCATGCGATATCGTACAGAATAGGCGCATGTGTGAACAGGTGCATCTCTGTCAGCATTACCTCGCTTTGTCTAACGAATACTCAGCATGTATTGCTGCGTTAGGGAATCACAGAAGCGCATCAAACGTCAAGAATGTTAATTTCACTGTGAATAACGGGTTTAAAAACCCACCCTATTCAAAGCGCTCAGACATACTAATTCACCATCATGGTAAAAACAATTAACGAAGTAAGAAGCTTCGTAGAAATAAATGTTTGTTTACCAACTTCTTATGCCAACTTCGCCAATTTTCCAGGAGAAGAGTTATGATGTAGGGGTTTTGTCAGCTGAACTTGCACTATGCATAATTTTCGAGGATTAATGTTACATGCATGGACATTTCATCTCTCGCATCATGGTTGAGGTGCCCACTCAGAAGCAAAGCTGGGCTGGCGCTCGAGAACACCATGGATAAGGGGCCACATTGAGCTTTCGCGATTCGCTGTTGAAGAAAAAGGTCAAGAATCCTCCAACTTTTTAGATACAAAGCAGCTAATGGCATTGAATTTAACTCTCTCTCCTTTCCGCGGCGTCCAATCCTCCACTGCCCATCGTGCACCTCCTCCTTTCTTACTCCTTTCCTAGGCTCCCCATCTCTTTCTCAAGTCGTCGTTGAATTCGACGAAACGCTTCTTCAGTAGTGCGGTGTCCACACACCCACTGCACCTGCGCCTTCCCCCTCTCTCTCTCTTCACTCCTACGCTTCCCCTCTTTCTTCCTTTCTCTGTAGTGGGCGACGAAGGCAATGAAACGATTTCCAAGTACACAAGCACAGTTCCTATACGTTGATGGTCAGTCTTGCCGCATTGCGCGCTTCTATGAGACAGAGCATGCCTCATTCCTTAGCACGAAACCCGCTTCTTGTATCTCTAGCAAGTGCGTTGAGAGACCGGCTGTTTAGAATTTCTATAGCCATGGTTGCCAGCTGAAAGTGAGCGAATCAACGTCTGAACTGCTCACAATAAACACTATTAAGGGTCTTTACAAAGTTAAAAGGCTACCATTCGGAATATCTGCAGCGCCAGCAATCTTCCAGAAATTTATGGAGTCTACACTTAGCGGGATCCCAGGTGTTTGCGTCTACTTGGACGATGTTATTGTCGGTGGCGCCTCCAATGAAAAGCACACAGAACGCTTGGAGCTCATTTTGGAAAGGCTAGCAAATGCTAATTTGCGCATCAGTAAAGAAAAATGTGTTTTTTCGGTGCCTGAAGTGAAGTATCTTGGACATCAAATTGACGCGCAGGGTATCTATCCCACTGAAGACAAAGTGCGTGAAAGTGCGTGCAATCACGAACGCCTACTAACAAGCAAGAACTGCAGTCGTCTTTAGGGCTATTGACGATTTACGACCGGTTCTTAGAACATCGAGCTACAGTGGCCAACGATCTATATCAGCTCCTGCAGAAAGAAGTCCCATGGACTTGGTCGCCACACCACCAAGAGTCATTTGTTGCCCTTAAGCAACTACTTCGCAAGTCTACTGTTTTGCGACACTACGACGAAAGGAGACCTCTACTGCTATCCTGTGACGCATCACCATACGGAGTGGGAGCAGTCCTCTCCCAAGTTGACGACCAGGGACGGGAAGCCCCGATCGCTTTTGCTTCGCGCACCCTATCGCAGGCAGAGAGGAATTATTCCCAGCTAGATAAAGAGGGACTTGCCATCGTCTACGCAGCAGATCACTTTCGGCAGTACATTACCGGCAGAAAAGTGACTTTCATAACAGATCACTGGCCCTTTTTGGGTATTATGCGTCCCCAGAAGCCAATGCCACAGACATTGTCGACGCGAAGACACTATGGTGCATCAAGATGTCGGCGTACGATTACGAACTTGTACATCGCACTGGGAAGAAACACCAGAACGCCGACGCACTAAGCCGCCTGCCGCTAGACACCACACTAGATGAACAACCCCCGCCGGGTGATATACTCATGGTCAAGGTGCTGCCGAACCCTCCACTAACAGCTGACACGATAACAGCATCAATGCAGGAGTGCACTGTCTTGAAGGAAACCTACTCAGCTATACAAGAAGGCAACGTGCAGAAGCTAAAGGGGGAACACTTCAACGCTTACCGCAAGCGAGCTGCGGAGTTGAGCACTCATCGCGGTTCCGTCACCTTGGGATCAAGAGTTGTAATTCCAGCGGCACTTCGCGAACAGGCCATGTCGCTTGTCCACGCAGGTCATCGAGGCATTGTTGCCATGAAAAAGTGCGCCAGAAGTTATATGTGGTGGCCTGGTATCGAACATGATATAGAACTAACAGTTCACGATTGCCAGCCTTGCCAAGGCAACCACAGAAGCCCGTCAAGAGCCCCTATTCCTGAATGGGTAGAGACACGCCTTGGCACACCCTGCACATTACTTTGGCTGGACCTATCGAAGGGTGTTCGTTCCTGGTGGTTGTAGACGCACACACCAAGTGGCTGGAGGTAAAACAAATGGCTACAACGACATCGGCAGCAGTTATCGACACTCAGCGGTCGTTGTTTGCAACGTTTGGCCTACCGCGCCAGGGGGTATCGGACAACGGCACTCCGTTTCTGTCCACGGAGATTCTAGAGTTTTACAGCGACAATGGCGTCTTTTTTGTTACATCAGCTCCTTACCACCCGGCTACGAACGAACAAGCCGAGCGCTACGTGGCTGAGCTAAAGCGCGCCCTTACTAAAGACCAGACTGGGACAATGCAACGCCGCATCGCGCGTTTTCTCTTCAGACAGCACAACACTGTTCAAAGCACTACTGATCAAACGCCAGCGAAATTGATGTTCGGACGAGAAATGAGAACCCAGCTGACAGCAATTGTCCCGGAGCCCTCAGCGAAAGCACCGTTGGAGAAAGAAAAGCTCCCGCATAACAGGAGAATTGAAAGTGGACAGCGCATATACGCCCGCCAGTTCCACAGAAAGCCCGGCTGGGTTGAAGCGACGGCAATCGAACGCATAGGTTTGCGGTCATGGCTCGTCGACATTGGTGGAAAGGCCACACGCCGCCACCTTAATCAGCTACGCCATTCGGGTAGTTTGCCAAGGGAACCTCCCATTCAAGCAGCCACCTCGACGGAAGCTTCGTTCCTCTTAGCCTGGCATCTCGCACCAGATGAATGGGCGCCGCTGCCCGCCAGCCCTGAACACAAGAGAAACGACACCCAGCGAGCGGAGGCTTCTCTTCCTAGTGCGTCCAGAGCGTCCACGCGCCCACGGCGGCTCCCAGATTGCTTTTAAGCGACAATCTAAGGAGGGAGGAGATGTTGTGTTCCAAGCATCCCTGCGTCACGAGCGAGCCTCCGAACCCGCGAAGGACCAGATGCTGAAACTGCTTACAGATGTTGACTCCTCCCCTTCCCCCGCTCGGTGCAAACGAGCCACCGTTCGTTTCCCCCGGCAGTTCGGCCGCCGCCTCAATCCGAATAGAAATAAACTTGTTTTTAACCGTTCGAGGCTGTCTGAGCTTTTTGGACTACCGCGACCAACGCGTACGTCTATGGGCCGAAGACAACACCGGACATAACACTTTGTGATGCAATGCTGATTATGCCAGAGGTGCTAAATAGTTCCTCTCCGTAGAGAGCAGCATGGTCTGTGAACGAGAACAGCACTGCCAGAAACATATCGGGTTGAAGTGGCACCTGCAATAACGGGAACGCAGACACGTTGACCTGGTATGAGCCACGCATCCGTCGGGGCAGTCTCGCAGTAGCTGGCTCAGTCGCTGGAGTGTGATGGTGATAAGCTTGCCATGAACATCCACGAGATATGTCAACTTGTGTTTAACTTGTGTTTCTCTAGTACCGAAAATGAGCCGAGGTAGTGTTGGTGGAGAGCGCGTAGAATAGGTCCGAAGCACAAAAGCACGTGTGTTTCATTGGTAAGGTCGAATTTGATGTACGGTGTGCGTTCTGAAAAAGGACCTGTCAGACAAGGTTTAAGATCAAGAAAGAGGTCCCGAAAAAGATGGACATATATGTGAGCCGACAGAGCTGCCGCGGGTGGTTCTGGGAAAGAGTCACTGGGTAGACGTAGCGAAGTACCGCAGACAAAGTCCGCGCTCGAGCGCCCAAACTCCGATTTCAAAACGCACCGGATACTGAGAAGCTCCAGTGGAAGACGGTGGGCCCATTGTGATGGCGTGCCCCGGGCAGTCAGTGCCACCTTCAGTTGCCGATGGAAGCGTTCCATGAGTTCATTAGTCTAGGGATGGTAGGTGGACGTGCGAAGACAATGTGTACTGAGCAAAGTTAGTAGCTTGGGAAAGAGGGCAGTCTCGAATTGCGGTCCTCAGTCAGTCACTATCCTAGTAGGGCAACCACAACACGCAACTCATGTTATGAAAAATGCTGCCGCCACCAAAAACTCGATTTTCTAGAGTGAACCGTTAGAGTGAAGTATCTAAACGAATAAGGATGTAGGGGAGCACATTCGGCAAGCGTTTGAATCATGAAGTCTTTTCTACCACTATACCTGAAGAGTGAGGTATATACAAGCCGTATTTCACTTGTACTTGCATACGGAGCAAAGACGCGAAGGTTTACAACAACAATATAATATAAATTGAGGATAGCGTAGAGAATGATGGAAATGTCAATGATATGCGTACCTTAAGAGACCAAAAGAGAACAGAGTGGACTAAATAAGAAACAAGGCTTGAGGATATCATAGTTGAAATGAAACAGTCGACATTGGGCGGCCGTGTGGTGCGTAGGCATGCATGATAATCACCTGTCATTTGGGTAACTGACTGGATCCTAAAAGAAGCGAATTGCGTGAGAGCGACGCCTAAAAGTGGGTCGGCAGGTGAAATTAAGAAGCTCGCAAGTATAGCGGCAGCAAAAAAAAACACAGGACCCGGTTTACTGGCAGAACGTGAGAGAGGCCATTGCTCTGCATTGACTGAGGGCAAGCTGATAATAAAAAGATTTTTTCTAATAAAAACGCCCTTCGCCCTGTTTCTCACCATCTGCGTTACCAAAAGAAAATTGCGAAAAGTTACATCATACTAACTACCACTTTACGATCTTTGTGACACATGGAATGTTTATTTTTTGCAGGCATGTGACGGCAAACAATTCAACCTGAAGCTAAACTTCACACTGGCCGCCTACGATGTGGACTTCGACTACAATCGACCGTGCACAGAGCTAGGCTTTGATCCCTTTAGCAGCCAATTTAGCCGTGTGAAAGTTGCAAAGGTTGTGTCCGACTTCTTTCGGACAAACTACACTAGTACTACGATGAACTCCAACTGCCAATCGCTGGCGCTTAGTTTCTCATTTGGTTGACAGAAAACTGGCAGAAAAAATGAAGGCACCTGCATAAAATCTGTAATGTATGCTACACGACGCTTGAATTATTTTGTTAAACATCCGTAGGAAACTAAGAGCACAGAGTTGATGTGTGCCACACGCTCTGCGTCACATGTTCATTTCTTAGTGAATGGCTTTTCTTAGGCCACGTTCACACTGGGCTGTGTAGAGTTTGCATTGCAATGAATAACAATTCTTTGCAGTTATTATTACTAGCTTGACCAGCGTACTTGCAGTAAATGAAAAATATCAGATGTTTAAGAGTGTAAATGCGTTGCCCTCGGCACATTGTCGTTTTCAATGTTTCGAGGGAGTGAACAGCGCACGAAATGTATTTGTACGCGCACGTTCACCTCCAGTATCTCAATGTGGTGTTTGCATTGGAAAGAAAAAAGATGCTGTGCAGATCATGTTGCTAGCGTTACCATCGTACTTGCAGCAACTAAAAAACTTCGGATGTTTGAAGCTGTAAACGCCATGCCCTCGGTAGCATTATTGTTCTCAATGTTTCGAAAGAGTCAAGAGCGTAAGAAATCTATTTTTACACGCACGTTCAACTCCAGTTTCTCAATGTTGTAGTGTTCATTACTGGAGAAGAGTCACGGAACAGTGGTAAACGGTACCCGGGAAAATTTCAGCCGCTTCACGACCGAACTGATTCTGGAAAAAAAGGAGGCAACTTTATCGGATGCGCCTACCCTAAGTAAATGACCTGCTTCAATCATGACGCACCCTGGCACAAATATTTCTCCTTAACAGTTAGAAGATACTAACGCTTCAACTTGAGTGAGACACCGTTGCAATACCGGGGCCAGTTCCCATTGTCCTCACATTCGATCGCAAAGCGTCATTTTGTATGTGGACACCTCAGTCATACTTCGAGGGAAGTAAACCCCTCGTGCCTACTGCGGGTACAGTTAAGCAGCACCCGCCATGCTGCAATACGTTTCGCGAAGTTGTGAAGCTGCCACTACGGATCTGTGTGTCAATGCGTGCACCTGAGTAGCAGACCCCTTAGAATATGTTGTTGATAAGGGTAACAACTAATTTTGCATCAGGTGCTACCTAATGCATAGAGTAACTCATAATAATGCTTAGAGGAAAGTGTGGCGTCAACATCAATGCGAATTTCTTACGGGTAGCCGTTGCCCTTATGGGAATAACGGTATGTGCGTCTGAAAGGCCCGCGTGGCTTCATAGCCTCACGGGTCCCTACAGACATGTATCAAACCATTCGCTCATTCTAAAAAGTAACAATAATGGATTACTAGGCACTTCACATCTGTGCTTGCAGTTAGCACTAAATCATACTTTGAAACAGCCGATGTTACGCGCGCAATCGTTGCGTTGGTTGAGGCCTGCATCAAGAACCAAAGCAGGCTATCAATTCACAAGGTGAATTATATGCGCCCTGATTAGACTATCGTGATCTGCAATTGAAGGTGAAGCTCATGCACTCCACGCTCGCGCTAATGATAGATGAAGCATTCACAGTGAAGGAAAGTCGCTACCCAAGCACCCTGTAAAATGGGTAACCAGTGAAAGCTGAAACGCACAGCCCCGGTGTGTCGCAGTGGAATCAACCTGACGCTGCACTGAAGAATTTTACTAATATTTGCTACAAGTTCACGATTTATAATGAAGTCGAACACACGTTTGGGTTCGGTTACTATAGTGTCTATTTCATATAGCGTACATTGTGCTGCGATGATCATGGTCATGAGGAGTGTAATGAGTGGGTAAATGCATTTCGCAATACGTTAATCACAGTGATGATTCTCGAACCACAAGTAGTCATAAACATTGCAGCCGAAGCTGGAGTTCGCTGGAGAAATTGTCGCCGAAAGCGGGCCTCTGAACTTGCCGCTCATAATTGTCACTTCGACGCTCTCATGCCTCCAACGGCACTTGTCCAGTGCAGCGCTGTTTCAAGCATGTAACATTGTGAGATAAATCGGGGGGCGTGGTTCGCAGAATCTGCCCGCCACCGGCGCTTTCATTCCTGTTCACCATTTAGAGCGGCTATCAAGGTGGCCGGATTATCTGTATGCACTTAGGACGGCAGTCGGCCTCCCGGGCCAGTTTTTTGTGCCTGGACAGCACCATCGGCCCTGTAAATGCGAGCTCTGTCACGTTATCAGTGTCGGTGTTCATCTAGAGTGATCTATGCCTCACGCATGTGGAAAGTCTCAGTAGAAACAGATGCTCGCATGCTCGATGGCCTGGATGTGATGGAATGAATGACGTCGCTCATGACGCACCCAATAGCACGCATGCTCGCGTACTCCGCTGAGAATGACTTAACTGATGGTAGACCCAATGGAAACTACTTGTGCACGGTGCCAATTACCAACAAGTTTTTGTTTCTGCTAGCCCTAGAAAGCTTTCACTGTCAAGTTCCTGATTTCAGTTTTTATTAGATACTATAATTTACGCGGTAATATGTCCACCTGATTTTTGCGGGCACATCGGCACCAGTGTAGACCAAAAGAGCGTAAAAACGACGGGGAAACTCAAGAACAATGAACAACGCCAACATAACAACATAAAATAAACTTCCTGTTGCGGCAGGTGTTATCAAGTGCGTTTGAAAGGATGAACACCGAGCTAGCCAGTCGGCGTGGTTTTCAAAGCTCATGTCTGCTGCTGTATGAACAGTACACTTAGAGTACAAGCAAAGCTACCTTTAGATCTAAGCAGAGTGCAATAAAACTGTTCACGCCATGGTACATGATGGCAAATCGTTTACTAGGTACAAATTCTTCACCACATCTTTGAATATTCCGTGTGAATTTTGGCCACAAAGTTGGGGAGAGTGTTATGAATTGTACAATGCATTGTCACATTTGCTTCCCAGACTTCACTTCTAGATCGCACTTCAAGTACACGGCAAAAAAATGAATATTTGTGGGCATAGCATTGGCAGTTTGAAACTCCCCAATAATGCATGTCAATGGCTAGGGCCCATTCAAAATAATTTTTCATATTAGAAATCAGCGAATAACGCACTACTTGAGCAATACACTCGTCGGCACACTTCGTTGCTGGCGTTGATGATAAATCACGCTTTATGTACTTAAAATAAAGGGGTCTTTATTCTATTCACTCTTTGTGCAATGGTAATCGGTTGAAGCCTTGTACACTACACATTTGCGAAATAACAGATGTGTTGACGGCTGCGGCGATGGCGTAGTGGTTAGAGCATCCGCCTCGCTTGCAAGAGGTCCGTGGTTCAAATCCCGGTACCGCGCAGTTCACAACCGGATTAAAAAAAATCCGCGTGTTGATGGAACTGCATTAAGAGGCCTGGGGTGCGGCCTCACCGGCCGGCTGCGGCGGCTGCATTTCCGATGGAGGCGGAAATGTTGTAGGCCCGTGTGCTCAGATTTGGGCGCACGTTAAAGAACCCCAGGTGGTCAAAATTTCCGGAGCCCTCCACTACGGCGTCTCTCATAATCAAATGGTGGTTTTGGGACGTTAAACCCCAGAAATCAATCGGCCTCACCGGCAAACACCGCCGAGAAAGCACTCCCTCACCAGAGAAGGATTGGCCACCCTGGTGCAGTATCTGGCCACTACCTCCCATATGCTTACGTCAAATAACTCACGGCCCTCAGTCGTCAGCAGCTGCGAAGCAACTGACCACGGCGGCGGTCAGATCTGCAACGCAGCAGAGGGTGCTAAGAATCTCTGGATCCGGACAGGCCGCCATTGGAACCTGAACTTGGCAACGTTTAACGCTAGAACCTTATCTAGTGAGGGAAGTCTAGCTGTACTATTCGAGGAGCTAGAGGGTGTTAAATGGGATATAATAGGCCTCAGTGAGGTTAGGAGGACAGATGAGGCCTATACGGTGCTACAGAATGGGCACGTCCTTTGCTACAGGGGCTTGGCAGACAGAAGAGAACTGGGAGCGGGGTTCCTAATACACAGAAACATAGCTGGCAACATAGAGGAATATTATAGCAATAATGAAAGGGTGGTAGGTATCGTAATTAAACTGAATAAAAGATACAAGATGAAGGTAGTACAGGCTTACGCGCCTACATCCAGCCATGATGACGCTTCAGTTGAAAGCTTCTGTGAAGACGTGGAATCGGCAATGCGTAAGGTAAAAACACAGTATACTATAGTGATGGGCGACTTTAATGCGAAGGTAGGGAAGAAACAGGCTGGAGACCAGGCAGTAGGAGATTATGGCATCGGTACTAGAAACGCCAGAGGAGAGCTACTAGTAGAATTCGCAGAACGCAATAATTTACGGATTTTGAATACCTTCTACCGAAAACGAGAAAACCGCAAGTGGACATGGAGGAGCCCTATTGGCGAAAATAAGAACGAAATACACTTTATAATGAGTGCACACCCTAGAATCGTGCAGGATGTGGAAGTGATTGGCAAGGTACGATGCAGTGACCATAGAATAGTACGGTCTCGAATTCGCCTAGACTTGAAGAAGGAACGACAGAAACTGATACGCAAGAAGCCAATCGATCAGCTAGCACTGAGAGGGAAAGTACAGGAATTCAGAGTGTCGCTGCAGAACAGGTACTCGGCTTTTAGTGAGGAAACCAACCTTAGCGTAGATACAATGAGTGATAATCTGACGAGTATCATTACGGAGTGTGCAGTGGAAGTTGGAGGCAGGGTAGTTAGACAGGACACTGGCAATCTTTCCCAGGAAACGAAGAACCTAATTAAGAAGCGTCAAATCATGAAAGTTTCAAGTACAACAGACAAAATAGAACTGGCAGAGCTTTCGAAGTTGATTAATAGACGTAAGGTATGCGATGTAAGAAGGTATAACATGGAGAGAATTGAACACGCTCTGAAAAACGGAGGAATTGTCAAAGCATTGAAGAGGAAACTTGGGATAGGCAAAAGTCGGATGTATGCACTAAGGCACAAAGAAGGCAAAATAACTACCAATATGGATAGGATAGTTAAAATAGCGGAGGAGTTTTACAGAGATCTGTACAGTAGCCGAGACAACCACGACCTTAATACTATAAGAACAAGCAGTAACCCAGATTACACCCCACCAGTAATAATAGAAGAAGTCAGAAAAGCTTTGGAGAGCATGCAAAGGGGCAAAGCTGCTGGTGAGGATCAGGTAACATCAGATCTGCTGAAAGATGGAGGACAGATTGTGTTAGAAAAACTAGCCACCCTGTTTATGAGGTGTCACCTGACGGGAAGATAACCAGAGTCTTGGAAGAACGCTAACATCATCTTAATACATAAGAAAGGAGATGACAAGGACTTGAAGAATTACAGGCCGATCAGCTTGCTCTCTGTAGTATACAAGCTATTTACAAAGGTAATTGCTAACAGAGTAAAGAAAACATTAGAATTTAATCAACCAAAGGAACAAGCAGGATTTCGAACAGGCTACTCAACAATTGACCACATTCATACTATCAATCAGGTAATAGAGAAATGCTCAGAGTATAACAAACCATTATACATAGCCTTCATAGATTACGAGAAGGCATTTGATTCAGTAGAAATATCAGCCGTCATGCAAACACTGCGGAATCAGGGCGTAGATGAAGTATGTATAAACATTCTGGAACAAATCTACAGGCGATCAACTGCTACGATAGTGCTTCATAAAGAAAGCAACAGAATACCAATCAAGAAGGTTGTAAGGCAGGGGGACACAATTTCCCCAATGCTATTTACCGCGTGCTTACAGGAGGTTTTCAGAAGCCTAGAATGGGAACAGTTAGGGAAAAGAGTCAATGGAGAATACCTTAGTAACCTGCGCTTCGCCGATGACATTGCATTGCTGAGTAACTCGGGGGACGAATTGCAACTCATGATTACGAAGTTAGACAAGGAGAGCAGAAAGGTGGGTCTTAAAATTAATCTGCAGAAAACGAAAGTATTGTACAACAGCCTCGGCAAGGAGCAGCGCTTCGAGATAGGTAATAGTGCACTTGAAGTTGTAAAAGACTATGTTTTCTTAGGGCAGGTAATAACCGCAGAGCCGAACCACGAGATTGAAGTAACTAGAAGAATAAAAATGGGGTGGAGCACATTCGGCAAGCACTCTCAAATTATGACAGGTAGATTGCCACTATCCCTCAAGAGGAAGGTATATAACAGCTGTATCTTGCCGGTACTTAGCTACGGAGCAGAAACCTGGAGACTTACAAAGAGGGTTCAGCTTAAATTGAGGACGACACAGCGAGCAATGGAAAGAAAAAGGGTAGGTGTAACCTTAAGAGACAAGAGGAGAGCAGAGTGGATTAGGGAACAAACGGGGGTTAAGGATATCATAGCTGCAATCAAGAAGAAGAAATGGACATGTGCAGGGCATGTAGCGCGTAGACAGGATAACCGCTGGTCATTAAGGGTAACTGACTGGATTCCCAGAGAAGGGAAGCGGGTTAGGGGGAGACAGAAGGTTAGGTGGGCAGATGAGATTAAGAAGTTTGCGGGTATAAATTGGCAGCAGCAAGCACAGGACCGGGTTAACTGGCGGAACATGGGAGAGGCCTTTGTCCTGCAGTGGACGTAGTCAGGCTGATGATGATGATGATGAGATGTGTTGACGGGACTCACCACACTAAATCAAGCCTGCGTCAAATTTTTGCCTCAAATTTTCTTGAATGATTTGTGGGGTTTAACGTCCCAAAACCACCATTTGATTATGAGAGACGCCGTAGTGGAGGGCTCCGGAAATTGTGACCACCTGGGGTTCTTTAACGTGCACCCAAATCTGAGTACACGGGCCTACAGCATTTACGTCTTCATTGGAAATTCAGCCGCCACAGCCGGGATTTGATACCGCGACCTGCGGGTCAGAAGCCGAGTACCTTAACCACTAGACCACCGTGGCGGGGCTCAAAGTTTCATGCTAGAAAACACACTTTGGTTCGACTCCACACGCTGTGGTTTGATTCTAGTTTTTTTAACAATAAGAACAGACAGCATCAGCCAAGCAAAGCATGTTGTGTCGATAAGGTTAACCCACTTCGCGGAGTTTAGGTTTCACACAGTAGCATGAATTTGCATTTTTACAGGAACATTGGAGGTGTGGAAAAAGTAATTAGACATTTTATTTCATGACATCAAAAAACAAAATTCATCCGGAAATTTTTGTATTCTTGCTTTTCATTATTCATCTCAAACTCACTTTGTCACGCTGTAGTTGTACGCCACACAGTGGTGCCTGCGGCATTCGCCTTTTCCTTCAAAGATATAAACTGACTCGGGCATTGTCGTTTTGCTCATTAATTAAGCACTGCATCAGTGGAATGTACGGTAATGTTCATTCACACACTCCTGAATTATTTTCCTAGACAAGTATGATGGTAATGCAAGCTGAATGCAAGCGAACATCGGAAGGAGAGAAGTTTCTTTTTCGACTTCCTTAAGTTGCTGAACACCGCAACACATGCTATTCCTTTTTGGCACAATGCGTGCGGCTACATATATGCCAACCTTTCTGCCATTGAAAAATTTGATGATGATGCGTGGTGGTTTCTGGTGCAAGAGCTATTTTGTGGTGAAAGAAGGCGAGGCAATGAAACAAGAGATGTTGAAAATGGTTATGATTAGTCAGTGAGTACCTCAAAATTCGTCGCGATATGGTGGGTGAAACATACAAGTAATAAAATAATGGTCAATTTCTAATGTGCCGTGAGAAAAAATGCAAGTATTCATGGTAGTAAAACTATTGTGGAGATATTGACATTAGCACAGTTGCCTCCTCGACGCGCTAGAGACCCGTGGCCAAAAGGCAGGGGCTTAGCTGCAGCAGCGACGAAGTCATGCTACGGATTGTTTGAATGTATCGCAAGAATCATTCACACGTTTTTTATAATTGCAAACAATATTTCGTGCCCCAAACGTGTGTCCCCTAACGACGGACATACATGAATAAAGTGATACTTACTGCATGCCGGCCGGGTAATTGAAAGCGTTGTTTTCTAAGAATGCCCAATTCTTAACATTGAATTACAATGCGATAAAGGACATGAACAACAAGTAACACATGTGGCCGATGTTTTAGTTTGCCCTAGATTGATGGGAAAGGATAGACGCCGCACAAAAGGGCATCATGCAGCGTAAAAAAATGTTGTTTGGCCCTTGCACTGGAGACACCCGAAGTTTACTTTATAATCCACCGCGTAGTCTTCGAGAACCCGCCGTTTAGGATTCGGGCACTGAATGAAAACCTAGCCTCGAGCTCTTTGGATTCAGCTTGGATGCAACTTAGAGAGCAAACACCGCAAGACTTAGTCAAGCTCTATTGACTGCTTTTCTTGTTCATCTAAAAAACAAGTCATTAAGATGACAATAGCATTTGCGAAACACTTGATTATAACCTTCTTTCCAATATGATGTTTACTGAAAGTTTTTGTCATCTCACAAGAAATACATAAGCCATCTAAAATTTCACTGCGTTCATTTCGCAATCAATTGTGTACGCGTGTTTACTTTTTGGAACACTCCTCGTAAACTGTTCAAGTGCAGATATTCAATAGAATACACAAGCCGGCAATGAGTTTCACGATCCTATAAACTTCGGCAAGCATTGTACAGCTTTTTTGGCTGGAAGCTTTGGTTCATAAAAAGATGGTTATGCATATAGTGTTTGTGTACTGTGTACTGCAAACCGCAGTACCTGTAATAAACTGTAATTTTATTGAACGACTTTTGCGTTGGATGCACTTCGAAACTCATTGGAACTTCTGAATTGCTGCAATTGTACACTAGAAACAACTGTCATACTTAAAATCATTAAGAACACAATGTCAGTGAAACGCGCGCAACGTGCACTCATTTCAGAGGTTCATAACCCCACTGACGAACACTTTGTGACCGTGCCCAGCTGAAAACTACATATATCATGACTCAGGGAACATAAAACTATTAGAAACAAAGCTTAAAAAATGACTTGGTTTGAAATGTTCTAACCTCGAAACTTGAGACTTCTCAACTTCAAATATCCTCACAGTGAAGGTGACGACTGTAGTGCTATTCTGCGGGAAGCTGACTGATGCGGTCCTCCTTGGGGATCACCCGTAAGCGCTAGAAACTTCGATACTTAACGTTGTATTTGATGCAAGCAGCGACAAATGTATTCCCGCGATGCAAATACCGAACGTAATGGCAGGCTGTGTAGAGAAAAAATGAGGGCCCTTAAGCTTCGCCTTTGAAACAGGCAGGGGCTAGCGATGACATCTCCCTACTGCGTACTTCAACCACTGAGTGCATACTTCGTTATTCTACAGTAGTGGCCACACCTTCTGTTCCCACAGGAGAATGTTACTGGAACAGTTGAAATTGTGGAATTCCATAATGTAATCAATAAAGTTGAAAGGCGTTTTTGTCAGTGGAGCTCTTGCATATGGCTGCAATCTGTGTAAAGGGTAGCATGCTTCAAACCATGTGCAATTATGTGCATAAAGTAGTTTCCAATTTACCAAGTACCCAATACCTATTCTCACGGGAATATGCACTGTATCATGTGCACCTTTTTTAATGGGTCACCCGCACTAAACCACAAACTAGTTAATATAATCACGTGTGAGTGAGTGAGTGAGAACAACTTTATTATGGTCCAGTACAGGCGCTGAGCTTGCCACGCGTCACCCGGCTACCCCCACGTGGGGACCACCACGTCTAGCCTGACGGCCCTGTCGCGGACACACTGGACTACCAGGACAAAGTCCTGAAGTTCTGGGCTGCGCAAAGTGCATCCCACTCGGCTTTGCTATAAGTCGGTACAAGCGACCCGCACTCCCAGAGCATGCGTGCTAACGTAGTGGTCTGCCCGCAATTGACGCAGGCGGCATCGGGGAGTTTGTGAGGATAAATTGCACTCAGGTATGCTAACGGCGGGTACAAATGAATTTGAAGTAAACGCTACGAGACCGCCTGTGCTTTAATGAGTTTTGATTGTGGCATTAGGATTGCGCGCCTCGCCATGTAGTATTGCTTGGTAATCTTGCTGTGGGTGGTAGGATGCTGTATACAAGACGCGAAATTTTAAAGCGTTTGAGTCATTTTGACAGACATTCAAGTTGTGGAAAGTAGCTCTATTAGCGTGAGCTCTCTGCGTATCCGTTCACATAGTTGTGCATACCTCATGACTGCTTCAATAAAGCTACCGTAGCATTTTCTTTCAGAGTCAAAAGTGACACCTAAGGATAGACAGGGTATCGCTGCATTTGCTGTATTCAACGCTGTGCTGTTTTGCGCTTATCGAATGCCGACTACTTTAAGCTTTTCTTGTGCTGTGAACGCGTGTTTAAAAGTGAAGACCAGCGGATTGAACACACGCCAGCCGTGTTTTGTATTGGCTAAAATCTTGGGGGCCATCCTTTATATTATATATATCTAAAACGTCGTGAATTGGCCTATCAGTATTTCCGCTCGCTGTCACATTTCAAGTGCGGTGTTCCACATGTAACGTTCCTTTTAGTGACAGTGCGTATCACTAGCCCAGCTCTAAAAAACGAAAGACAAAATAAAAGCGATACGGCTGAAACACATACTACCACAACTAAAGCGCCACGAGCTACAGCTGCAACTAGAAACCAGGTCCACGGAGCGGCAAGTGGGCCGTCTACTTGAGCACGGATTCGGTAGATACGCGCACAACTCGTGAATGCCGACACGCTACAGGCTACTGATCACAGAGTCACAGGCGGCTTTAACCTCTTTTGGCTTCACTTTCTGAGTGGTCATGGTGCGGCTGTTGCGAGCACTTCGACTTTTTTTGCCCTCTTTGACACTCCCTCACTTATAGACGTGGTTATAGACACCCTAGACGTGGTTTGAGCCAAACCCTGCTTGCAGTTTTTGTGTGTGATACTAGAGATTGAAGCAGACTAAAGCAAGGATAAACGCATGGCGAAGTATTCAGTTTAGAACTAAATTGCACAAATGGAAAATTACCTGTGGGAAACATATTAGCTGAGAAGGAGCACGCGCTAGAAATTCACTGCTAGCCTTACTTTGTATAAGGTTTCAGTTTTTAGCTAGACCACTAGGTCCTTCACCTTTGCCGCTACTCAGTGTTATGTTCGAAAATATTTCTCGTATTGATAGCGAACAAATTAATTCGCAACACTTAAACAACGCCGCAGCTGTGACTGTTGGACGGGCTGGCGGCTAGACACTTCTTTGTGGAATGCAATGCCACAGAACTTATAAAATCGATATTGAAAAAAAGAAAAGCACTTTTTATTTTTTCAATATCCATTTGAAAAAAGGCGTTCGTTAGGTAAATGTTATACCGTTTATGTAGAACTGAATAAAGTGCACGGATTTATTTTTTATTGTTTTTAGAAACAAAGTATGTGGTATACGACATAAAACCCTCAGCACCGTAATTACAGTGAGATGATTGTTGCGTAAGTTAACTTAAAGTAGATAAAAGCCGTGATAACGCCCAGAAAAAAAAAACGCCAGGCCTGCATGAAAGGCCCACCACAGTACCAGCTATAGCTAGAGTAGCGGCCTTTCAGTGCCTTTTCTAAGCACTTATGTGGCAGCTGCTGCAAGCATACTTGCTTGATGCCCACTACGGCATTACTATAAAATATTTTACGATAGTAGGCCGGCATTCGCTAAGCAATTTCCCGTCATTCTTATGAGAAGCTTGGAAATGCTAAGTTATTGCAAGGAATCTTGTGGCAATCGTTCATGGAGTGACTGACGACGGTGAGGAATGAAACCTGAAATGCGTATGCGCCAGAGTTAATAGATGAACGAAAACAACCTTCTGCAATAGGTTCGAGCATCGGATGACTCACTCGCTACGCCATTCGCATTGCGGGACGACTGCTTGTTCTTTCGTTGTTTTGAAACGCTTTATAAGTCGTGTCAACGGGGTTGCGCGATTGCTTTCCCGACATGAAGCCTGCTGCAGGCAAGTTCGCCAACAAGTCCCAAGCACCGGCGCGGCTCAGTGGGATCAGGTATTTGGCAATAGAGAATGAGGATGGATTACCTTTCGATTTTATCATGATGACTGCCTTGCACAGTATATGGCACTCTAGAATGGCTGGATTTCATTGTGACCCAGACAGAAGACCAGCAAGAGAGTATTTCAAAGAAAGCAACTCAAGATTACTCGAGGTAGTAAGAACAGACGAATGTGTACCTTCATGGGTAGAAAGGGTAGAAGCCCTACTGACCATGAAGGAATTCTAGGACGTGATGTGTTAGAGTAATGCTTGACGGGCTTAGTTATTTTTAAGTTTATTGTATTGTTCGTTGTGAATTGTAATATATTTATCTTAGCAACCCGTTTGTGATGTTGAACCGGAAATAAAGAAAAAAAAACCGGCGTGGCTCAGTGATAGAGGGCCAGGATGGCACCCAGTGGACCCAGGTTCGAGCCTTACTTTGTCATTGATACTAGGTGTTTTTTTTGCTCATTTCGTGCTATATGGTTGTGACAAATGAAAGAGGAAGAAGGGGGTGGTGGGAAATGTAGCTTGTGATAATCTGTCGGCACAAGAAATGACCACTACCTTAGAGGCAATAGGTAAAGGTCTGGAAAGCAGATTCACTTCAGTAGTGCCAAACAACTGGCACAAGTCTACGACAAGGTCTGACTTTGAAGAAGTGACACAGACTGAAGTATCCAACGTGATTTAACATTTACCCTGTGCATCTCCGGCCCAGATGGGATCACAGTAGCCATGATTAAAATTCTGTTCAATTTATTGCCTCGAGACGTCGCAATGTTATTAACTACTCCTTAAAAAACTCATGGATGCCGCAGGATTGGAGGATAGCAAAGGTGATTCCTATACTAAAAAAATCTGGGTAGAGGATTAACAGTCGATAATATCAGACCAATCTCTCTAACATCTAACATGGTCAAACTAGTAGAGAGGGTCCTTCATAGCCGAGTAAGTATCTGGATGACAGACAATTTAGTAATAAAACCGAACCAAATCGGCTTTCGTAGTGATTTCTCAATTTGGTGTGCCCATGCTGATTTAGAGAGCCGAATACAGCTCGCGCGTAAAAGAAGGCAATACGCTGCTTTAGTAACTCTTGACATAGCCAAGGCGTATGACAGTGTGGAGCACTTCATATTGTTAAATACGCTAGAGAGATTGAACTTCCCACAATATTTTATTGAGTGGGTGGCGGGAATTCTTAAAATCAAGAGAATTCTACTGCGTCAAGGATGGATGTTTCTCATCTAGATTTAAACAAACGCGCGGAGTTCCCCAAGGAGCAGTCTTATCTCCAATATTATTTATACTTTAATGAGCACAATTTCAACAGATCAAGAAGTTACTGTCTACATTTATGCTGATGACATCGCACTCTTTGCTGCTGACTGTAATATTTACTCACTACAACTTAAATTACAAAGATATATTAACTTGTTAGAAATTTGGTTGCAGTCGATTTCGTTATCGTTAATGTCAACAAAAGCGCGCTCATGGCATTTCCGCTTGCAGAACAATTTTCAATTTCAATTCTATATAAACAGGAAACCCATCCAGCAAGTAGACTCTATAAAATATTTGGGAATCATTTATAATGACAAACTTAACTGGAGTCCACACATAGAGTATATAACTACCAAAGCTCAGCGGGCTTCAGGCTTACTACACAAGCTAAGTAACCGGAAATATGGATTACGGAGGCACACCTTGATAACGTTGTACAAGATGTACATGCGCCCCATCATGGAATTTGGCTGCATATTATTCTCGGGTGGCCCTGCTTATAAAACGAAACCTCTAGTTGTCTTGGAGCGAGAAGCACTGCGAATGTGTCTGGGACTCCCTAGATTTGTGGCTATCAACGTACTGTACCAGGAAGCGCGCCTGCCTACACTACTTTGTCGATTTCGAATTTTGACCGTGAAAGCATTTTTAAAATTTTATAGCTTACCGGCAAGAAGATCTCAATATGCTTTTATCGCAAACCCAGACGCCTTCTTTCTTGCTCATTGGCCACGGTTTCACACACCTCAGGTAATGTTTGTACAAAAAAATCTACAAAGTATAAATGTGAACATTAGAAATGTAATTGAGACTAATGATTCGAATTGTCATGTTATTATTGAGTATGATGATATATTCCCCCAAAACGCCAAATTACAATCCCTAAAATTTTCAAATAACATATTATTAGATTACTTGGAGCATGCAAAAACTAAAAATATAATAGCCACAGATGCTTCCGTAAATAATCAAAAGGCAGGTGTAGGCATTGCGTCTGATTTGCTTGACTGGTCCTTTTCAGTGAGACTGCCTGATTTTATGCCAGTTTTTGAAGCGGAGCTCTTGGCGATTATTTTAGCTCTTCGAAAACTTCCATCAAATCAAAAAACGCAGTAATAATGACGGATTCTCTTTCAGTTTGTGCAGCTCTGACGGCTTCAGAGAACTCTCGAATCCTAAGCACATTCAAAACATTAGTACCCCTGCAGTTGAGACTCCTGAGATTACTATGGGTTCCGGGACACTGTGGATTAGGATTAAATGATTGGCCGATTCCTTAGCACGAGCCGCACTTGATGGGCCAGTTTTGTCCATACTGCCGATTTTAATATATCACGGCAATAAGATATCGAAAATCAGCAATCTCCACTGATACGATAGAAAAAGTAATTACCCGGACAGACTATAACCACCTCATGTTTT